>CAJQZJ010032438.1:2942387-2954202 GCA_907164525.1 Lophiomys imhausi
ACACACACACACACACACACACACACACACACACACACACACACACAAATTGCTCTGCCAGGTGCTGAGGGAATTTAGAAATCACCCCCCACTTCTCCATGTGAGGGTTCTTCCTACTGGTGCCATTTGTGTTGCAATGAGCCCCTGGGGTCATCCAGGATGCAAGTGTCACATTCCGAGAAGCACTTTGTTATCAGTAAAGCTAATCTGCTTTATTCTATGAGTAACACATGCTCTTGGTTACAAAATAAGAAGGTATCCTGGTATCACAGGAGCCCCTTTACTTGAACACTGGATTCCATGTTAATCTTCTGTGTGTGTGCACAAGGCTGTAGTGTTCTTAGCATTGCATTGGGTACAATAAACGTTGCTCCCTACCTACCGTTCACCAGCCATTCTGTATTTTTTCCCTTGGGAAAGGCAGAAGTTTGAAGAAACTTATCATTCCTATCCACCATTCCATCCTATCCACAGTTAACATTTGGGAACGTTCTTCATCTGCTATTTTATAGATCGTTCCAATAAAAAATGATAATTCATAAAGAAATCACCTTTCAACAACAGAAGATACCTGTTGTCTCTAGCCACCCTGAGTACTTTAGTTACACAGGATGGATACTTTTCTAAACAGCTTTCTAGTGGTTCAGACAAGGATGGCTACAAAAGTAGATAAATGTAATTTTTGTTAAATCTGACTTATCTGACATGTGGTTTTATAATGAAAGTGTTACATTTAGCTTCAATAGAGAGAAACTAAAGAGGAATAAGACATTGTTAAACTTTGAATATTTAACACTGAAGATTATTTTTTTTCTAAAAGGTTCTTGTAAGGTTTAGGACAGGGACTTCAGCAGTGTGGTGTTGAAGTTGCAGTGTTTGAAAAACAATGTTCCAATTCTGACAATGTTCTTAGTCACCTTACAGGAGGAAAGTGCCAGTGTATCTTCTTTTCTGCTTCCCGTTTCCCATTTTAAAACAGTCATCAGTATTACATTACTAGTCCCATTCAGACCTGAAATATTGTTTTCCAGAATTTTTGATGTGTGTGTGGGTATGGTTCCTTGTGCAGTATGTACAGAGGCCAGAGGCTGTTGTTGGGCAGCTTCTCTACCTTCTTTTGAAGTGCATTTTCTCACTGAACTTGGAGCTCTCTGACTAAGTTAGAGTGGCTGACTAGCAAGCCTGAGCAATCTGTCCATCTCTGGTGGATCCCAGCCCTGAGGTTGCAGGTGCTCTTGGACCTAGCCTTTATTTACATGGGTACTGGTGATCTGAAGTCAAGTCCTCATGGTTCTGCAGCCAGCACTTTACCACGAACCCATCTCTCTCCAGCTCCTGTATTTTCTGTTTTTGTTTGTCTCAGTTCTTAATGCAGATTTAATACTTACAGTCGGGTATGACTTTTTCCATCCTGGAATCTTTATTTTGGTTCACTTTTTTTTTTCTTTTTTGGATTAGAATTTCACTAAGTAGTCCTGCTGGCCTGGAACTCTTCTGTGTAGATCAGGCAGATCTTGAGTTCACAGTACCAAGTACTGGGATTAAAGGTGTGAGCCACCAACCATACCTGTTTTGTTGTTGTTGATAGCTTTGCTGGCTAGATTCCCATTTTCACCTGAGTAATGTATCTTGGATGCTTTTGTTCTCTGAGTGTTTTCACATTTTCAGACATCTGCTTTTGGCTTTTGGATTTGGGGTACCAAGTCCAAATGTAGTCACAGGCCACACTCTAGACTTGGTGGTTGTTGTTTTCAGGGTCTTCTAGTATTTGATGTGACAACACAGACTTCTGCTTGTCTTATTCCCCATTGTGGATTATATGCTTGAAAAGCATGGAAGACTGCTTTTATCACTGGGCTAGAATAATTTGGCTAGAATCTGTTATTGCTGTGAGCTCAGTGGGTTAGCCATTTTAAACACACTGTGCTCTTGCAGTCAACACAGTGATTTCTTTAATCATTGCTGGAAATTTTTTTTGCTATAATTCTGTGCATGGATTTTGTTTTAAGATTGCTTTTCCCTGGTGTTTATTGCATATTGGATAGTCAATGTTGGTGTTTCATTTCTATTTGTTTTTCTTGTTAAGTGTGTTCTCTCCGTTGACCACAATTCTTTCATGAGTTAATTCGGTTTTCAGCAATACAGTGTGTACCTTGCTTTTAACTTATTTACTAGGTTTTTGGTTTTGGCCTTTTTGTTTTTTTTTTTTGTTTTGTTTTGTTTTTTTTTCTGGTCAGGTTCACGATCTCCAATCTCTTTTTTCATTTCTTCTTTTTCATCTTCTCTGGGACTTCTTACGTTCTTGCATTGTTCTTGGGAGCTGAAGCATTTGTGAACATCTCCTTTTCCTCTGGGCCAGCCTCCACCTCTAAAACCACTTGTCCTCGTCTGTCTGTGTTCCTTGGTGTCCAGTGCAGTGCTGGTCCTCCTCTCCTTGTGCTTGGACACCATCACCTCAGATGCTGTGTTGGCATTAGCATGCTGTGGCTTTAGGCTTGGGTTTAGGGGACTAGAGCAAAGAAGGTCGACATCCTGCTAGACTGGATGTGGGAGTAAGGCAGCAGCATCCTCACCTTTCCTCATGGTTATCCTGTGCTCTACCTCAAGCAAAATAGTGGGTCGCCTCTGAATTTGAAGCCTTGGGCTTCTGTCTTCTCATTGCAATGTCTCACAGCACTCCCAGAAGCTAGGTAGGAGCCAGCCAGATCCCTGCTGCTCTCGTGAAACTCCACCCTTTGGAAATGAAGCTGAGCAGTTCTCACTGTCTACTAGGCACTCAGCCCCATGGTGGTAGGTCAGTCTCCTCATCTAGTTGTTTAGCAGATGTTAATTGCTTTTGATTTTTTTACTTTTCAAGCAATCTTTGCACTTAAAATTTTCAGAACACTTTTCCCTCCTCCCAGATTCTGTTCATTTGATGTGCCTGGTTCCTTGTACATACAAGGCAACTTCCTGATGTGGGGGATTCTTTGGAGAATTGTGTCAACGTGGTCTCCCTCCACCCAGCTCTGCAGGGCCATGGGAAGTGTGCATAGCAACATGGGAAAAGACTTGTGTGGGGAAGAAGTGAGCTGGGAAGACTGCACAGGACAGGGCGGCTGGAGAAACCCTGAAGGGTTGCATGGATGTGGCTTTTAGGCCAAGTATTTACAAATTCCCTGTCATTGCTGGCTGTAGCTCTTGCAGCTCCCCACTGTGCCAGGGCAGCTGTCCTGAGAAGCCAACCCCATTCTCACCCTTTCTGTTGATCCAGCATGGGTTTCTGGCAGTTTGCCTCTGCCTGGATTTGTGCCTTGGGCTTGACACAGGCTGAATGTGCAGAGACATCACTTCCTGGGGCGGCTTGCCTGCGGAAGGTCCCCCAACAATACTTAGCTTCTCAGTGAGAAATGTGAGCACATCCAGTCTTGGACCTGTGATGTTGATGGCGATGCTGTGATCTCTCATTGGCAGCCACTTGGGCATCTTGCACTCTGTGATCCACTCACCAGGGTTAATGTTGCTTTGTGACATTGAGAGGACGGTCCCTGCCCATGGTTCAGGACCTCTGTAAAGAAGGAAGCTGTAGGAAGGGTCCCTACAAGGACGAGCAGTTTGCAGAAAGATCCAGATCATCACTTAGTTTGACTGTTGCGTGGTGGGCTGAGGAGGCCAAGCAGAGCCCCTGAGAGTCCATTTTCTCCTTTCAGGCAGAGGTGTGAAGGAGACGGGTGGATTGCTCATGGGTCAGTTATTTTACTTGGCCAAAGACCTGAAGATAACCGTGGTTCTAGTCAGAGACAGGGCACGGTTACCATTTTCACAACGTGGACCAGAAAACTGTAAGGCTTTATAAAGATGGGCAGCTTCTGTGGCTGGGACAAGATCAGATATTGCTAGAGAGATGCTGAGTTGTTTCAAGAAGTTGCGGATGGAGAAATGGGCCCATCCCTCCAGGTCAGAACTCCCAGGCCCTTCTCTAGCAGCTGTCACCTGCTTCTTTGTGTTTCGGTGCTCTCTCAGCACTGGCGTTTTCTTGTTTCTTGTCTGCCTCCCTCCTGGAAATAACTAGCTCTGAGTTTTTCCATATCCTGACCTTCCAGGGTTCAAGACAACACCAAGTAGATCACTTTTAAATCTTAGTAACTCACAGCTGGATGAATGAGTTGGGAAGAAGGGGACTGAGGTGGCTCTGAGTTGAGGTGGGTTCACGTGGCCTGGACTTTAGAGCTTGGGGAAGGGTTTTTCATCTTCACAGTGGTATGGGAAGCCCAGTCAGAAGTGCTGCTGATTACCTAGGAGATTTTGCTGCCCATGGGTTTTCCTAGTCCTCGTAGGCTGATGGAAGCATACCGAGCACACTCAGGCTTGGCACATCTAAGTACTAAGTGCATTTCTGACTCACTAAAGTACCAGTTTAGGAGCTGATTGGGTTGTAGCTAATCAACAATTAGCAGCAATAATTTTATTTATTTATTTATTTATTTTGTTTTTCGAGACAGGGTTTCTCTGTATAACAGCCCTGGCTGTCCTAGACTCACTTTGTAGACAGGCTGGCCTCAAACTCACAGAGATCCGCCTGCCTCTGCCTCCCAAGTGCTGGGATTAAAGGCGTGCGCCACCACCACCCGGCTTAGCAATAATTTTAAATGAGTCTTCTTGGGTCCTTTCTAATAAGCCGGGTGTGCTGGCTAGATTTATGTCAATTCCACACAACTAGAGTAACAAGAGGGAGTTTAATTGATAAGATGCCTCCAGAAGACTAGACTGTAAGCAGACATGCCTGTAAAGCATTTTCTTAATTATTAGTGTTTGGTGGTAGAGGGCCCAGCCCATGGTGGGTGGTGCTATCCCTGGGCTGGTGGGCCTGGGTTCCATAAGAAAGCAAGCTGAGAAAGCCACAAGGAGCAAGCCAGTGAGCAGCACCTCTCCATGGCTTCTGCATCAGCTCCTGCCTCCAGGTACCTGCCCTTCTTGAGTTTCTGCCCTAACTTCCCTCAGTGTTGGACTTTGTTACCTGGAAGTCTAAGCCAGATAAACTCTTCTCCAACTTGCTTTTAGTCATGGCATTTACCACAGCAGTTGAAACTCTAAAACACGTGGACACAGGTCATCTGGGGCAGGCTGTGGATCTCCTCATTAAACAGTTAGAACTCAGAAGGCAGGAGTTAGGATTCTTAAAATGTTTTGCTTGGTCTGGTGACAGAGGCCTGTAATCTCAGCTGTTTAGAAGTTGAAGCAGGAGAATTACAAGTTCAAGGCCTGCCTGGGCAAGTAGGTAGACCTTGCCTCAAAATACAAAGTTGGAAATTCTCATTGGTCCACACACACCTACAAAAAGATAGGGGAATAGAAACAGAGCTAGCCGAGAACAGGAAGGGGGTCGATAATTGTGGGGGAAAGGGTGATAGGGGCAGATATTTTCAAAATATACACATCTTTGAAAATGTAAAGGAATAAAAGCTCGAACTGAGAAAGGGCTGGGCATGTAACTCAGTGTGTGATACTCGCCTAGCATGATTGAAACTATAGGTGCATTCAGAGAAAAAACGTTGGAAAATACCTGGTAACAGAATTTGTCATCATAACCTTTTCTTTCGGTGGGAGGGAAGCTAACCCAGGACCTCTCTCGCACATGGGAAGCTGGCCCTGTGATGTACCACCCAGTTGCATCCCCACCTGGCTTTGCTTGTTCGGGTGTGCCTAAGTTACATGAGACAGTCACTTAGCACCCTCTCCCCACAGGTCACAACCACTCTATTTTGTGTCTCTGAATTTGACTCACATATCTCATTGGTGGAGCCATGCATGATTCATCCTTTCGTGACCGACTTGCAATGTCATCTTGGTTCATTCATGTCATCATGTGCCAGTTTCCTTTTTTAAGGCTGAATGGTAGTCCGGTGTCTGGCAGCTTTCTTTTTGGAATTTGACCTCTAATCATTGGCACGCCAGCAGGATAGGACAGGAGGCATGGGAGTGAGGGCCGAACTCCAGGTGCTAATCCCTAGTCAAATGAACAGCCTAAAGAGCAGTGGTTCTCAGCCTTCCTAATACAGTGACCTTTTAGTACAGTTCCTCATATTGTGATGCCCCCTCAACTATAAAATTATTTCCTTGCTACTTCATAACTGTGATTTTGCTACTGTTACAAACCACAGTGTAAATATCTGATATGTATTATGTCCAATATGTGACCATGAAATGGATCAAGACCCACATGTTGAGAACCTCTGGATTAGAGCATTTAGTCCTTGCCGAATGGATTCCTATACTGTGGCAAGCTTTGGGGGCCTGTGAGGATGAGGCTTCCCTGCCATTGCTGTATCTGGTGGTCTCAGTCTTGTCCCACACTTGAGAAGTGCAGGCCCTCCAGGCCATGCTGTCCTCTACACTGGATATCCTCATTCCCAGATGACATGTCCCAGTCATTTTTGGTGTTATTAGAGCATTGCTACCAGGGCCTCGCACACGGGGTGTATTGTTTGCTGCCCAAATTTGATTTCTGGGAAGCCCCAAAAAAAAGAAAAGGAAAGAGCTGTAGGCAGGGCTCTGAGTTACCTGGTTAGAATCATTCCAGAAATCAAATTACTTATGCAATTTCACTACTGTCAGCTGAGGTCCGGTGGGAGCGTCTTTCCCAGTCCCTAGGAGAAGACCTAGAGTCACAGTGAGAGGTGGCGTAGCATTGTAAGCCTTGCACTGGACTCTCCGCAATGCCCGTGTCTTCCCAGGCCTTAGTTTGGGTTGCACTGGCCTGAGGAGTTCATGCCTTCATTTAGTGCAGAGTCTCCCTCTTGCTTGCAAGGTCTGCCCCGTGGGGTTTTGAATTAAATGGAGGAGCAGGGAGGGCCAGGAGCATGCTTTCCGTGGGCCTGTGCAGAATGGTCTGGTTGCACAGCTGGATGGGAGAGGGGTTGTTTGCACTGAGCCTTGATGTCTGCAGGTTCCACACCTGGATATTCAACCAACATGCATAATATATATAAAAATACATAATGTTATATTTTATACAACTATATATTATATATCTCCCTTGCATCTGTACTGACCATATACAGACTTCTTGATATTCCATGAACAATATGCCATGAGAATTCTGTGTCATTATTTTGTATCCAGCAGTATGAGTATTCTGGCCGTGACCTGGGGTATTTGGGAGGAGTGTGTAAATTGCCTGCAAATACTACGCTGTCTTAAATAAGGAGCGTGAGCATCCTCGAACTCCTGTGTCTTTGGGAGGCCCAGTCCCCCCGCAGATACGGAGGGACGGCTGTAGTTTGAACACGTAGTTAATGGTTTAGATTTGAAAAGTGAAAATGGACATCCTTTGAAAACTTTAGGGATGACCAAAGGAAAGTGTGAAACATTGTCTAATCAAAACACAGTGCTTGTTTTTAAAAGTTAGGAGCCACAGGAGCTAATTCTCTCTATTTTCCCCATTCCTCCTCTGAGGCAACAAAGCCTACTTTGGAAGGAAAAGATTCCAAGCGCAGGAAGCCGGCCGCTTGCCAGGGTCACGCCAGGCACCTGGGTGCTAGCCGGCAGCTTAGCTGCAGGCCCTGACAGAATGTACTTTTAGAGTGTTCTTTCTGACGCACGGTCTCTTATCCGTGCCCTTGACTGTGGCTGGTGTTTTGCTTTCTTGTGTTCTGCCTCACTGTTTGCTTTGTCTTTGTGGAGTGGATTTTATTGAGGGAGGAAATGTTCCTGGGTGGACCAGATTAGTGTCTTCCTGAACTTTGTGCCAAGGTGGCAGAGGACTGACAGTGTGCTTCAAGGAATATCTGGGAGGCAGCCCAGCAGGAGGAAAGTGAACTTTCTGGGTTTACCCTCTGAGGTCAGGATTGTTACACTTGTTTTCAGTAGCTTGGCATTTCCTTGGAACAACACTGGCTGGAATTTTCCACATGAGGTTCACCTTTAGAAGTAGAGGAGAGGTGCCAATTAATGTTTCTTTCCCTGTCAGGGAATTACTGTCAATGGAGCTGTTAAATTTTTTTTTAAGTAATTTTGCTATGTACAAGTAATTTTCATTGAAGAATATGTTCTTTTGTGATGTGTGTTGTTGATAGGTATTTTAAAAGCAAATAAATGCTAAGACCAACTTTTAGGTCTAGTACATTTTGAGGCTAAAAGCAAGGTTACAAGTCTCTTTAGAGCTGAGTGTTGGTATATGCCTGTGGTCCAAGCTACTCAAGAGAGAGAGGCAGGAAGATCATTTGAGCCCATGAATTTGAGATGAGCCTGGACTATATAAGAAGGACAAACAGAAGCAAATTAAAATTAAAATCAGAAGGTGTCTGACTTCCATTGTAGATCATGTGTTGTCAAAAGAGACCACCTGGAGGGGTGCTTCGCAAATGTCTGAGTTAATTCTCTTTAATACATAAAGAGACAATGAGACACAGGGTCACAGGAATATAATCCTGGTAACTATTAGGTAACCCCTTAGTGATCTGAAGGGGGTGTTATGGGGGCAGTTGCTGTGACCTCCTGTATTGTGTGCTACCCTCAAGACTTTCTCCTCTTTTTACCAGATTCACAGTGGTGGATGAGTTCTTCTATTTTGTGTGTGTGTGTGTGTCCTCCTAGTATTGGTAATGTCCCAAATGGCTCAATTAAGTGGTTGTTTCTCTGACTTTTTGGCCATGAGCAAGCATCTAATACAGTGGTTCTCAAGGTGTGGGTCATGACCCCTTTGGGGTCGCATCAGATATCCTGCATATCAGATATTTACATTACAATTCATATCAGTAGGAAGACTACAGTTATGAAGTAGCAATGAAATATTTTTATGGTTGGGGGTCACCACAGCATAAGGAACTGTATAAAAGGGACACAGCACTTAGGAAGGTTGAGATCCACTGTTCTAATGTAACTGGATTACTTGGGACTGGCTGTAGAAATAATAACCAGTATAAGAATATTAGTAACTAGGTCAGCGGTATTATCCCTGACCTGCCACTCATGAATAATCACACAGACACCTGATGGATTTTAACAAGCTTTAGCCCGATTGGCAATCTTAGCCCATCTAAGCTAGCTTTTAATTTTATTACCCAAATAAAAATAAAAAAATACACACACACACATACACACACACAAACAGACACACACACAGAGACAGACAGACAGACAGACAGACAGACAGACACAATCCCCTTAGGCTGCTATTCTCTATGCTGTGCTGATGTTCCAGGCCACATGGAGATGTGATCTTTCAACTAACCCATGACGTGTTTCCTTCCTCTTCCTTCTCCCTTCAAGACTCCTCTCCCCAAAAGCCCTCGACCTTAGCCCTGCCTCCCTTTCTTTCTGCCCCAGTCACAGGCCTCAGCATTTTATTAAAGCCAATCAGACAATAGTTAGCAAGCAAGGTAACACAACATCTCTCGGTGTACATAGGTATGGCCTCCTGCAGCAAGGAGACCTCTGGGAGCAGATAAACTAACATTTAGAATACATAACAGATCACCCCATCAATTCCCTCCTTTCATCTAATAAAAAGGCAATTTTTAAAAACTACATATAGTAAGTATATTGATGGGGTGATCTGCAGATGAATATTTCTCCATAGTCTCCATGTGTGGTTATTTGGGGAAAAGGTGATATTTCACCCCTATAATAAATTGAAATATCACAAACTTTGGTCATTCATGTCACTGTAGTGTTGTCCCTGAAATAAAAGTTTACTGGAACCTGTTGGTGGCATTTGAACTCGGTCTTGGACTTCCTGCTTGCTTCATAGCTCTGTCTGGTTCCACCTGTCATCAAGAACCTGGCTTGTGCTTGCTCCTAAGTCATTTCTACTCAACCCACCCTTCCCCTTGTCCAACACCCTGTTTTATGCCAGTATTAGATGAATAAATTGGATGAATAAATGAAGGATGCTTACTGCTCCCTGCTCTTTCTTCAGCTGTTAGCTCCATGTTCCCATCTTCCTCTCTCCTTCCCTTCCTCCCTCACTCCCTCCCTCTCTTCCTTCCTTGACACAGGGTTCTTTTTAGTGTTCCTGGTTGTCTTGGAACTCGCTTTGTAGACCAGGCTGGCTTCAAACTCAGATCCGCCTGCCTCTGCCTCCCGAGAGCTGGGATTAAAGGCGTGCGCCACCACGCCTGGCAACAAAACAGTTTTAAATTCTACCAATACAAAATAATATGTACAAAATAGCCTTAAATTTAACTTTAATTTCAACAAATATACAAAATAATATATACAAATAACCTTAAATTTTATTAATAATTATAAAATTTTATATTTTAAATTTTAATGAATATAAAAATGAAATAATTTTAATTTTTTTAATAATGTAGAAAGAGAAAGAAAAGAAAGGAAGAGATCCCTAAATCCACCCTTATATCCATTCATCCTAGACGACAACAATCACAACACATAACATATAACAACAAAAAAAAAATCCCATCCCACCTCTTGGGAATGGAGGTGAAAATATCTTTGGGGTACCCTTTAAAAATTGAGATATTGACCAATTCCTACGATAGCTAGTTATAGCTTTTGTTGTTCAGTCTCTGTAGGATCGATCACTTTGGGCTAGCCTTTTAAAAATTGATTTGTATGCATGTTTTGAAAAATTAGTAATTGAAGCAGTTTTTTAAGCTGAATCATTTGACCTATTTTTCTTGTTATTGTCATTCAGTCTTTGGTTCTAAAATTTTTTCTCTAAATTTAAGGAGAAGAAAAGACATTTTAACTTTGTAAATCTATTTGCAGCATAAATTCTATCCAGGCTAAATAAAAGAATGGAATATGAGCATCAGACAGTTAATAAAGTACTCTTGTCATGTGAAGACATTTATGTCTCAGCTAATAGGAGGTTCTCTCTGGTCAGATCTGTAAGTTTTGTTGGTAACCACATCTTTTTATTCCCTGTAGATACATAGGCATAACCATGTCCCCATCTTAAAACTATTTTAGGTTTCCATTCTAAAATCAAAATATCCTTATAGTGTATTGGTTGATTTAATTCCTCAGTTTTTTCTATAACCCAGTGTCTTTCAGCTGCAGTGGTACCTTCTAAATCAACATTCAAAAAATTCAAAATTAGTAAAGCATTATGTAATATGTCCCTGGGATTCCTTAATTCCCCCTTCTACTTCTACCACCATGTTAGTGCTGGGAATTGAACTCAGGCCCTCTCGAAGAGCAACCAGTGCTCTTCATTGCTGAACCATCTCTCCAGCCCCTGTTGTAAATATTTTTGTTTTGTTTTGTTTTGTTTTCGAGACAAGGTTTCTCTGTGTATACCTGGCTGTCCTGGACTCACTTTGTAGACCAGGCGGGCCTTGAACTCACAGAGATCCGCCTGCCTCTGACTCCCTAGTGCTGGGATTAAAGGTGTGCACCACCAGGCCCGCCAATTACAGATAGCTGTGAACTGCCGTGTGGGTGCTGAGATTTGAACCCGGGTCCTTTGGAAGAACAACCAGTGCTCTTAACCTCTGAGTCATCTTTCCAGCTCCCGCTGTAAATATTTTTTTTTTAATAATTTATTTTTTATTTCTTCAAGTTACATCTCAATCACAATCCCCTCCCTACTCCCCCCTCCAGTCCCACCCTTCCACCCTCCTCCCCCTCAACCCCCCATCCTCTTCCCTTCTTTTTTTTTTTTTTTTAGTTTAAGGTATTTATTTTTCCCCCCAACAGCTCTCCCTTTCAGTCCAAATAATGGTTCTTTTTCTTATAACTATAAATACAATACAAAACAACAGAAATAAATAGGCCACGATTATAAGAGTTATATGGCTTAGCATACATTCCCAATGTCCAGTCCATATGTATTTGGCACCTGACTTTAACATTCTACTATCTAAAC
>CAJQZJ010032438.1:2954302-2994807 GCA_907164525.1 Lophiomys imhausi
AAATGGTTCTTTCTCTTATAACTATAAATACAATACAAAACAACAGAAATAAATAGGCCACGATTATAAGAGTTATATGGCTTAGCATACATTCCCAATGTCCAGTCCATATGTATTTGGCACCTGACTTTAACATTCTACTATCTAACCATCTCCATGAGTTTAAAGTTCTATATCTAACTCAGCTTTCATACTAACTTGCCTCATAATTTTAAAAATATCTTCTTAGATCCAGAACACCCTCTTGATTCCTAAACAACTCAAAATTTAACTATGAGACTCTAGCTATCTATTCTTCAACCACCTCAGAGACCTGAGAGGGATAAATATAATGATTCATTTCTTCTGAGGAAAAAGGATAAGAAACTTACATTCTGAGACTTTTTAAAAACAGGAAAATCCAGCAGATCGGGATGATGTTGCTGTGAGGATAATCACTTTAGAGTTACAGCTAAGGTATGATCATGTCTGTTTTCAGAATCTGGGTTTTCCAAAAAAAAAAAAAAATAGTTTTTCTTTTGGTTCATTATTGTTCTCTAATTTGTTTGTTAGGGTTTTTTACTTTTTAAAACTTTATTTTTGAGATAATGCATGTAGCCATCATTGTCCTCTCATTTGTTGTTAGGGTATTTAAATTTTTTAAAGTTTTTTATTTTTGAGGTAATATAGCTCAGGCTGAGCCTGTACCGTGGGGGGCACAGTTAGCTTTATCTGCCACCTTCATGTAACCCAGAGTCACATGGGAAGAGGGAAGCTCAGCTTCCAGACTGACCTCCAGACTGGCCACCTATGGGTATGTCTGTGAGACATTTTCTTAATTGCTAATTGACACAGAGGGGCCTAGCCCAGTGTGAGTGGTGCCTCCCCTAGCCAGATGGGCCTGGGCTGTATAAGAAAGGTAATGGAGCAAACCAGCAAACAGTCTCTGCTTCAGAGCCTGCCTCCAGGCTCCTGCCTCGCTGCCCTTGATGATGGGCTGTAACCTGTTAGGCAGATAAACCCTTCCTTCCCCCAAGTTGATTTTGGTCAGTGTCTGATCACAGCAGCAGAAACCAAACCAGAACAAGTAGCCAAGACTAGTTTCTGATCCTCCTGCTTCCACTGCCCACGTGCTGGCATTGCAGGTTTGCATATTCCCATGTTTGTGTGCTGCTGGGTGCTGAGCCCAGTGTGCTAGGCAGGCACTCTGCACTTCCGGTCCCTTTCCCCATTTTCAGTGTATGCTGGGATGCTTTGTGCCTGTGTCATTCGCATTGGAATACATGGTGAGCCAAAGGAGACATTGCCCCTTACCAGCCACATTTTTCCAGTCCCTCTGTAGTCGGTAGTAGATGGTTAGTGTGTGGTCAGTAGATGTTTTCCTAGTTCATAGGAACAGATCTGAACTCTGAACACAGAGTGCCCATTTCATAGTACATTGAGATTTAGGAGGCTGAAAAGACACTGGATCCAGTCGAGTGTGTGTTACATAGGGAGAAAGAGTTACTTTTTAAAAAGCCAAAGCGTACACCCAGACAATGAGATGCCTGTTTTATTCTGTGCCGACACCCCTAGAGGAAAGCCAGGGAGAATAGCTATCCCCAGCTGCTCCGAGCTTCCATCCGCCATGATGGCGTAGGAGACGGAGGCCCCCAGAGACACACGCATGGGCTGTGAGGATAGACTTGGTTATTCCTGAGTCACCCTTTGTTTCATTCAGGTTTCTAATACTGAATCTCTGAGTCTAATGTTTACACTGGATTTTTAATTTTCTTGAAGAACAGGTCTTTTTCTGCAAAATGAGAGGATTTAGTAAAGCGGTATAATTTTCCTAGTTGTTGTTACAGTCCACAGTTACTAGTTTAGTCTATTACAGTTGCTGTAACAAAATCTCATAGAACTGATTAGGGGTTTAAACAAAAGATTTTTTTTTTCAGTTCCACAGGCTACATGTTCATGGTCATGGTCATGGTACAACTGAGCTATTTCCAATATGGCCTTTTCCCTTGGCTTGCAGATGATCACTTTTTTGTTGTAGTCTCCCATGGCCTTTCTTTGGTGGACCAACATCTCTGATGTCTTGCGTCGCCAGTCCTGGTTGGGTTGGTGACCCCATCCTATGTCCTTATTAATCTAATTACTCCTAAAAGCTGTTTCCTGAAATACAGTCTTGGCTTGTGGGCATCAACATATGAATTTGGGGTTTAGCCTAGGACATTTAGGCTCTGACAGCAGGTCTCTGTTGTCTTGGAAGGATCTAGCAGGAGGGATGAAGTACTTCCCCAGCATTCAATAATTGTACGAGATGTGCCCAAACCATGGTCTGAGGGCTGCATATGACCGTAGTATCTAGGAATGTGGCCCACACAAAACCATGAACGCAAAACATGGAGATATTTTTTGTGTGACTTTTTGTTAACTCAATTACATTTTTAAAAAATATGTATTTGTATAGGTGCACTCATGTTCCAGCAAGTATGGGGTTCATAGCCTAACAGGCTTGGTGGCGAGCTCCTGCACCTCCTGAGCCATCTTGCTGGCCTCTCATGGCCTGGCTCTCGAGAGTGAGCGTCGTAGTTTGGAAATGCCTGTGCATCCTTTTACCTTCTGATCTCTACTACAGATGGCAAGCCATCTAACTTTCTCTTTAGCTCTCTCAGCGCAGCGTGGGGACTTTCCAACTGAACATGACCCGCAGACTGAAATATATTCATGAGTGCATATAACTCACAATTCCCAACTCTTACAGGGAGATTCACAGTCCTTTTTTGGTTTTTTTTATTAAAAGCTCATTTCAAATGGGCTTCTTTGAATTCTTGGGACACCACTGCTGCCGTGCAGGCACAGAACGGTGCTGTGTGACAGGAACTGAAGAGCTGAGGTGACTTTCATTTCCAGTGATCCAGGGCCAGTCCTCGTGCACTGGCTCACCTTGCTCTGTGTTCTCATGAAGCCCACCCCGAGGCTTCTCTACAGAGGAAATTCAGTTTGGAAAGTTTCTCTGCCATTTGGCAACTTACACAGGAGACAGACCCTGGGGTGGAAATGTTCCCTCACACTGATTGTCTTTGCTCTGAGAGGCGCACAGTGAGGACTTCCACTCACATCACAAGCAGGGCAGATGCCATTCCAGAGACAGGTTTTAGGTATTAATTTCTTTTTAGTTTTGGGGTTTCTCTCCTTGTTAGAAGCATTTTATAAGAGTGAAAGTCGAGCTTTTTCCTTCCTTCCTTCCTTCCTTCCTTCCTTCCTTCCTTCCTTCCTTCCTTCCTTCCTTCATTCCGTCCTTCCTTCTGAGATGTGGCTTCTCTGTGTAGGTCTGGCTGTCCTGGAACTCACTATGTAGACCAGACTGGCCTTGAACTTGCACAGCTATGCCTAGGCATGCACCACCATGCCTGGCTGTTTCAAGTAAAAACTCCTTTAAAATATGTATTTAAAAAACTATTTTAAATGTATGGGTGTTTTGCTTGCATTTAAGGCTGTGTACCACAAGTGTGCCTGGGGCCCTTGGAGGTTAGAAGAGGGTATCAGATCCCTGGGACAGGATTTAGACAGTTATGAGCTATCATCTATGTGCTGGGATTTGAACCCCAGTCTTCTGGAAGAACAGCCCAGTGCTCTTAACTACTGAGATAACTCTCCAGCTCCTGTCTCGGCTCTTAATTCCACAGTGATATATTGGGGTTTGGGAGTTTGATTATAGCTTTGTTCATGGTCTCAGAATTGTCAGTTGAACCTGTCTGTAGTCAAGTCTTGGCTCCTAGGAGCTCTGATGGCAAGGTAATGAAAGCCTGAATCCCAGGACATGGAGAGATGGCTCAGCAGTGGAGAGCGAGCACTACTCCCTTGCAGAAGACCTGAGTTCCCAGCACCTATGTTAGGAGGCTTACAGCTGCTGGTGACTTTAGCTTTAGGGGTTCAGACACCCTCTTCTGGGCTCCTTGGTCAACTGCACTCAGTGTACAATGCACCTCCCATACACATAATTAAAAACAATTTAATATTTAAAACAAATGAAATATCTATCACCTGTAGCCCTGCATCTGGGAAGCATTGCAGGGAGACTCTGACCACTGAGTACAGACCAACAGGTCTGTCCATTTGTGGACTTAGCAAGTCCTAGACATAGGGACTATGTGGGCGGTATTAAAGAGTCTCCTGTTGTTTGTGGGAAGACTCCAGGGTGCACTGCAAGGTCAGTTTGCCCTTCATTTGATATGTGACCCAGGACAAGTACTTGAGCCTCCATTTCCCTTTCCTGCCTTAAGTACAGGTCAGTAGCTCTCTTCTCTCCCTCTTCCCTGTTTTGTTTTTATGAATGAGGAAGTATATCTGCAGAAACATAACAGAGGGCTGAAGGCCGAGAAAGATGGTTCCTCTTCAGTTTACTCTTTGGTTGGCTTAGTGGCTGGCTTTATTATGATGGCAAATGAAGGCCTGCCCTCTCCAGCTCTCTGCAGGCTCACTGGCCGTGGTGGAACTAGGTTTGAAAAGTGTCTCGTGCTCTCCAGGTGCCATCTGTGTCATTTACACAGGGGCACTGAAGGGACTGAGACAAGCAGGTCACATGCAGGTGAATTGCCTGGGCCATGCCAGCCTGTGGTGTGCCACAGCCAGCAAGGGGGCAAATAGGTGTTCACTGTCTTAAGTTCAGGTAGCAGAAATTCAGAGAACAGAGAGAAAAAGCAAGAGACAAGACAGATGGACATGTGGAGGCTGGACTTTGGGTGGTTTGATTTTGTTTTAAAATGAGCTTTCCTTGTCTGGAGAGATGTAGAGATCCAGAAAGACTAGGGGGTTATGGGCAGCCCCGGGACCCTGAAGTGTAAGGGAGGAAAGCAGAATGCAAGAAGAGCCTCCTCACCCCAGGGCTAACTCCTGGTAAGACCCAAATGGGGAGGTGCAGCTGGGGGCAAGTGAAGGTCGTGGATCATGAGCTGCAGGGGCAGGTTCCAAGCCCTAGCCTATGAAGAGAGGCTTTGCGCTGAGAACCGAAAAGGGATTGGGTACTTTATTACTTCACTCTCAATAGTGTCCAAGGTACTTTCCTATTCCTACCCTAACTGCCTGCTCAGAACAGCAGACTAATTTAACAGTCTTCATTTCCATGGGCCCAGATCACAAGTCCAGACTGAGCCCGCTGGCACTTCTTTGCATGAATTCAGGTTGATCCTTTGTCCAAAATGTTTTGGGTTCTTCTGGCTTATGGAATACTTGTATAGATATAATATTGTGGGAGTGGGACCTCAGTCTATGCATGAAGTTTATCTTCTCCCCACAGCCTGCATTTTAAAATACTTTATTTTCAATCTTGTGCATGAAGAAAGTTTGCAGATACTGAGCCATCAGGCGTGAGGCGGGTGTGGGATTTTAAACTTGTGACATCATGCTGCGATTCAGATTTGGCACTAGGCTTCTCAGATTAGAGGTTTCCGATGAGGGACACTAGTGTGCTTTTTCAAGATCTTCAGGTGCACTCAGGGTGCAGGCAACACGGAAAGAAAGGAAACTGAGTTTTATCAAAACCCAGCTGCTTTGGGGTAAATGCCCGTGACTCTCTGGTGACCCTTTCACCTCCCAATTGCTCTGGGTGACTCTGAACTCTAGTTCAGTAGCTTTAGTGTCTCAGGGCTTGGTCTTGTCCCATCTTGGAAATATGACTAAGAAAACTCTTCTGGTGAGAGGCGGTACCTGTGACGTTCGCTGAGCATCTGCCCTCACTGGAGGCTGGACAGTCCCCATCTCAGGTGCCTGTCCCCCACTGCAAATGAGCAGAAGACTGCTGACAAGACTATTCCCAGTGTTGCTTGATGTGTTGGTAGTAGTGCAGTGAGCATTTTAATCTCCTCTTAAAGAAATTAGCTGAAAGATTACATATGATTTCATGCTTGTGTGTGTGTGTTAAATAACATGCCCTGTATGAACTCTTTCTCTAGGTATTTGAGGACAGTTGCTGTAAATGTCACAAAGCATCCATCTGTAGACAGATGATTTCTTAGGCCTCTCCTGGCTGGGTTGAGCTCCGCTGCTCCTCGCAGCAGGCTGAGAGCTTGGGCTTTAAGACCACAGGGTACACTGTGGGAGCCTGTGTGCTCTATTGGGATAGCGGTGTAATTACCAACATTTTTGTGGCCCAGAAGCAGCGGGCATCATCAAAGTAGGCAAGATGGCCACAGCACATTTCCAGGGAACCCTCCTGGTCAGCTGGCCTGTTTTGTGGCAGTGGGATTAATGCTTGCAGGTACCCAGGCTGCAGGACTCTGGTTTTAATGGAGGGGGCTGCACTACAGCAGACTCACTGGCCATGGCATAAAATGCACATAAACTCATATATGGCAGGAGTTGGGAAATGAGTTCATGTTTTAGAAAGCTGTCCGTTTTCCTGATGTGTCTGTCTGTCCGAACGCAGGAGCGACGCTGGAGGAAATCAACCAGCATTGGGACTGGCTGGAGCAGAACCTGCTGCACACCTTGTCTGTCTTTGACAACAAAGATGACATCACCAGTTTCGTCAAAGGGAAAGTGAAGGTAGCCCTGGATTTTAACACTTCTCCACACCTGCTACTTCTCCTCACAGTGCCCTGAACTCTGCAGCTTCCTGACCCCTTCAGTGATCACGTTGGCTTCATTTTTGTCATATTACCCAAAACAAAGAGTTCGATTAGTGATAGAGCTGCCTCTTTGTTGTGCATGTGACTGGTCCCTCTTCTCCCTTTCCTCTTCCCCTCTCCCTCCTTGTTGCTCATGGAACCCAGGCTTCTGTACTTGGAAGACAGGCCTCTACTGTTGAACCACATCCACTCTCCTCTTCCTGGCCCAGGGAGGCTGGGCTTGTACTGATGGGGCTTATTAGAAGTGTTGGGGGGCGGGGCAGAGAGGGTGAAGTCTTTTCTCTGTTGTCTTCAGCTCAAAATAACCTTACGCCAAAGCATCATCTTTAGGGGTAACTGAAATCAAAGATTTATTAACAAATATATTTATTAATAACTATAAACTGTTTTATTAGGCTGGTGGAGCAGCTGGCAGGGTCTGGCGGAAGACCTGCAGGCCTGACTCACCTTAGCTTTAGGCCTGACCTTTCCTGGTGACAAGGCCTGAGACCAAGGAGTGGCCTTTCACTACCTGAAACCAAAACCCTGTTAACAAATATACTTATCAATAACTATAAACTGTTATATTAGGCTGGCAAAGCCTGGCAGGAGACCTGTGGGCCTGGCAGGCCTAGCTCGCCTTAGCTGGAGGCCTGACACCCCCCGGGGGGGTTCTTTTTCCAACAATTAAATACTCCAAGACCTTTTAATGTCTCAATGGTTAGGCCTTAGTTGACATTCAACTAGCTCATCTAAGTTAGCCCGACCAACTGTTCTCAATCCACCATGTGGCTTGCTTTACCTTCAGAGCTCTCACTGAGACATCCTTCTGCTTCAGAGTCTCCTGATGGAAAGGAAGGGAGCTTCCTCTGTATTTTCCCAGAATTTCTTAGTTAGTCCCAGGAAATTCTACCTTCTATTCTCTCTCTGCCAAGCTAAATGGCCATCAGTGACTTTTATTATCTGATTAGAGAGTGCCTCAGAAAGGGCAGTACAAGACCTTTCTCCAACAGGTGACAAACTTAGATTCTCAATACTTTGGAGCTAACTTCTTTAAGAACCATGTCTCTTTGTCAGGTGTGGAAGGCACATGCCTGTAATTGCAGCACTGGGGAGGCTGAGGCAGGAGGACCACAAGCTAGAGGGTACACTGGGCTACAGAGTGAATGAGGAGCTTGTCTGGGTTACAGGAGATGGTATCTCAAAGACAACAAAAACAAAAAACAGACTAGTCCCCCAGAGGCAGGGCCTGGGGATGGAGGAATCTGAGTGCACAAGCGGGCATTTGTCCTTTTTGCCTTTTGCTGACCAAATCCAAAGGATGCTTTTCTGTAAAGTCTGGACATTTGGCTGCCTCCATAACCACCAAATTTCTTCAGCTGCGCCTATGTACAGGCGCTTGAGTGAATGAATGGGAGCGGAGAATCTGTATGGTCCCTGCCGCAGCTGTCCATGGTTTACTCAGAGCCTTCCAGAGCAAGGGCTGAGGGAACATTTGCTTTCTATGAAATAGCCCAAAGATTCTTAGTCATTATATTATGGTTCATAATGTCAAATGACATTTGTAAAATAAAAACAAGGTGAAGAAATTGAAAAAAATCACTTAATTTGATAAGATTTCAAATTGTGTGTGTGCGTGTCCGTGTGTGTATGTGTTTGTGATACACACATGAACATGATAGTGCTTTTCCTGTGCTTATGGAGGGCGGGGCTCATGTTGGCATGCTTTCCTCAACTGCTTCTCCATGTTAACGTTTAAAAATTGTATCTTTTTAACATTTAAATTTATATGTGTTGGGGGCACGTGTGATGCTGGGGCACATGTGGAGGTCAGAGAACAACTTGGAGTTCTCTCCTCTGTTGTGTGGGTTCCAGAAATTAAACTCTGTTTTAAGGCTGGTGGGAGCCAGCCCCCCTCCATCTTGCCAGTTCCTCTACCTACATTTTTGAGACGTCTCTTAACAAGCCTGTAGCTTCTGTTTTGACTAGACCGTCTAGCTAGAGAGACCCACGGCATCTGGCCGTCACCATCCCTTGGTGCTAGATCCATGGGAGTGCGGTGCCACACCCGCTGTTTCGGGGGGGGAGGAGCTGGGGATCCTAGTTCAGATCTTCATTCCTGCACAGCAAATGTTTCTACCAACTGAACCATCTCTTCAGTCCATCCTTCATATTTATTTTAAAAAAATGAACTAGGTCTAATTTCTAAGATAAATCGTACAGTGAAAGGGTCTGGTAACAGCCCCTAAAAGTTGCCTCATCTTAAGGAGCATGGATCTTCATGAGACAAATATGCAGACCAAGTTCACAGAAAGGTAATATTTATAACTAGATTTTTCAAATTAAGTCAATTAGCTGAGGCCTGTAAGCTCTTCGAAGCAGCTCACCTGGAAATATCAGGAAGATAAATGTTCTGTTTCTTTGAGATAGTTTCAGTGTTTAGCTTTGCTGGCCCTAGAACTTGCTATGTAGACCAGGCTGCCCTTCAGCGAGAACTGTCCCCATCTACGGAGTGCTGGGATTAAAGGCACGGCATGTGCCACCACACCTGACTTTTTAAAAAGGATGTATTTGTTCATTGTATGCATATGGTGTTTTGTCTGCATATATATCCGTTTACTGTATGTGTGCCTGGTCCCTGCAGAAGCCAGAAGGGGGCACTGGCTCCCTTGGGGCTGATGTTAACAGATGGTCATGAGCGAGATTTGAACCCCAGTCCTCTGGTAGAGCAGCCAGTGCTCCTAACCACTGAGCCATCTGTCCAGCTCAAGGAAGATACTTTAGTTGAAGAACTTAGCAGTGAGCTCCTGAGATGGGATTCGGAGTTTTGTAACCACAGACTTGGACCTTTTAGAGATACATATCTTAATTCTAGAACACAGTTGTACATTGCGATTCAGTGTGCTGTCTACAGCTTCACATCTGAAGGCTGTGGAGGTCCTTAGGGCCTTGAGGCAGCTTGACTCAATTTCCATTCTACATCAGCAGAATGTACAGAGGTATTGAAATGCATTAGTTGCTAGGTTAATGACATTTTTCAATTCACATAAAAATTCTTTTTACTACGTTTGTGTGCAAGTGTACACTTGGCACAGTATGTGTGGAGGTCAGAAGACAACTTTTGGGGTCTGTTCATGCCTTCTACTAGGTGGGTTTTGAGGATCAGACTCATCCTGAGGCTTGGCTGTAAGCACCTTTACTTACTGAGACATCTTGGTGACCCCATATCCATACTTTGAACCTGACGAGAAAGAGACAGTGTAAAGTGTTAATGTTTAACTCAAAAGATCAAGGACAAGATTGGGTCCTTGCATCCCTGGATCATTTTGTCCTCTGCCATTATAACAGACATCTGAGGAAATCTATTGCCCGTCTGTCCTTCCCGCTTCCTGTCCCATTTCCCCTTCTAACTTTTGCCTGGCAAACCAGGTAAGGGTCACCTTTCTGTGCCCCAGGCTCTGATCGCCGAGGAGACAAGCAGCAGGCTGGCAGAGCAGGAGGAGGAGCCCGAGAAGTTCCGAGAGGCCCTGGTGAAGTTCGAGGCCAGGTTCAACTTCCCCGAGGCGGAGAAGCTGGTCACATACTATTCTTGCTGCTGCTGGAAGGGCCGGGTGCCCCGGCAGGGCTGGCTGTACCTCAGCATCAATCACCTCTGCTTCTACTCCTTCTTCCTGGGCAAGGAACGTAAGTGTGGCCGCATCAAGAGCTGTTTGGTCCTGAGTTCACAGATGCAGTCAGCCCTGCAGATGCTTGGTATCGCTTTTGAGAGAAGCTGTAATGGGAGTATTTTCACAGCATAGATGGTCCATTTCCTCATAACCATGCTTATTATATAGACTTCTCCCACAAGGGGGCTGGATTTAGGGAAGGCTTGTCCCTTTTACTCCCTCAAACATTTCTGTGTAACTCAAGGAGCTACTACAAGTGTTTTAATAATATAGATGCTTTGAAAATAGCAGTATCTTGGCTAATGACTGAATAGTTCTGCAAGAGAATATATTCTTCTCAAAGGTTTTTATTTTATGTCTGTGGGTGTTTAGCATCGTGTGTGTCTAGTGCCCACAGAGGCCAGAAGAAAGTGTCAGATCCTCAGGTGCTGGGAATCGAACTTGGGTTCTCTGGAAGAGCAGCCACTGTTCTTAACATCTGAGCCAATTCTCCAGCCCTGAGTATGTTCGTGTGTACGAGTGTGCATGTGTTGTATATGTGTGTGTGCACTCGTGTGTGCATGTGTTGTATGTGTGTGCGCACATGTGAGTGCATGTGTGTGCATGTGTTGTATGTGTGCGTACGTGTCTGTGCATGTGTGCAGGCACCTGAGCGTCAGCACCCTCTCCACCTGCTTCCTGACTATGGATGTAACATGACTCACTGCCTTAAGCTCCTGCCACCAAGCCTTCCCTCCCACCATGGATTTTACTCTGGAACTGAGAGTCCAAATAAACACTTTCTTTCTTCAGCTGCTCTTGTCAGGGAATTCTGTCACAGCTGTAGGTAAAGCAACATATACAATGTACAGTGATTTTTCCTTTTCTGCATTTCCAGTGAAGCCAGCTCAAGGGGCCCTCTTGAGCATCTTTGAGCTCCCTGTGCATGGTGTGCCATTCTACTGGCTGCTTCACCGTGGTGCTCCAGGACCCTCTGCACACCGTTCCCACACCATCCCTTCCCTTTCCAAACTACTCCCGCCTTTGCTGTACACACTGGCCTGGCCATAGGTATTCTGATTGCTTTTTCCTGAACTCCTTGTCAAATAGAATTCCCTTCCTTTTCCTATGTGTACTCCCTGTCTGTAAATGCCTATTCATCCTTCAAAGCCCAGTTTTTATTTTGACCCCCCCAGGAAGCCTTCTCTCCATATAATTTGCACGTGCTTGCTTGCCTGTCTTCTTATTTGAATGAGCTGATTCAGTACAGGGTATATGACTTTTTATCAATGGATGGAAATACCTGACAGGGACCAGGGTTTATTTGGTTTCCAGTCTCTGAGGTTTCCATTTATACAGAACATCTCAGCACTGGGACTGTGTGTCAGGGGACCTTCCAACCTCACTATAGACAGGAGGGGTTCAGGGACAAGATGCTCCAAAGCCCACCTCCCCCTAATAGCACTGTCAGCATAGGACCAAGCCCCCTGCATGTGAACATCTTAAGGTGCACGTCCTATGCAAACCATTACACTGCAAGTCATTACACTGGGCTCTTCTCAAACAGTTACTTAATAAACTGGAGTTGTTGGTATCAGTGGACTAAGGGGTGTGTGTGTGTGTGTGTGTGTGTGTGTGTGTGTGTGTGTGTGTGAAAGCACAGAAGCAACTAAGAAACTTCCTGTCAAGGATGACACAAACGGTACCTTTTAATATTATCAGGGCCCTGAAAACAGCATTGCAGAGTAAATAGACAGAAATGGTAGACATGTTTGTGAGCTACTTGATTCAGAGAGGAGTCATTTTCCTCATTCATTAATGACTGCATGGCTGTTTAAGTATCCTTGAGAAAGGCTGCTGCAAAGTTAATTTTGAATTCCACAAAACAATAGAAGCTAGCAACTTGGGAAGTTTCACACAAATGTGTAAGAAACCACTGGAATGAGGCTGTGTGCTCCTCAGCAGCAGGTCTAGACTGGTCTTGGCCTTGGCTCAAAACACATTTGTGTTTCTTCTAAAAGAAAGCTTTGACCATCGTCTGGTGCCTAATTCAAATTGACTCCCAGTTGATGGTTGATGCGTGTTTGCTCTTCTCTTACAGTTAAACTCGTGATTCCTTGGGTCGACATCCAGAAGTTGGAGCGAACGTCCAATGTCTTTCTCACGGACACCATCCGGATCACCACACAGAATAAGGAGCGAGACTTCTCTATGTTTCTGAACCTGGATGAGGTGTTTAAGATCATGGAGCAGTTGGCAGATGTGACGCTCCGGCGGCTGTTGGACAATGAGGTCTTTGAGCTGGACCCTGACCTGCAGGAGCCTAGCCAGATCACCAAGAGGTAGGGCTTCAGCCCCCAGGTGTCTCTCAGATGGCCAGGGGCCCGTTGTCATCCTTTCTGTACGTGTGCTTTTGATAGTGTGGGTACATGTTTTCCTCCATCTGCCTAGTGTTGTTGGTTCCAGGACCTCTGTAGACTTCTAACCTGCAGCTGTGCAAGGCCCTTCTCGGAAACGCTGTAGTATTTGCATACAGTCGGTGCAAAAGCCAGGTGCTATGCAGTGTCTCTAGAGGACTTGTCACACGTAGTGCATCGTCAATGCCATGTAAATAATTGTCATGCTGTGCTGTTTAGGGAAGAACACTAAGGGAAAATGTACACATGGGTACAGGGAGGATTTTTTCTTAATAACTGATTGATGGTTGGTTGAATCCAAGGATCCAGAGCCTATGAACACTGAGGGCTGATATACCAGATGTACATTTTCATGGTGGCACCCTCAAATTTGCCTCTGTGGTTAATCTCTTATTTCTTTATGGAGGTTATAAAGACATAATCTTTTATTTCTTTTTGTAGAGGTCAAAGAACAACCTGAGAGCATCCACTCTCTCCACCATGCGGGTCCCTGAGATCACTTTGTGTTGTCAGGCTTGGTAAAAAAATGTCTGTCCCCACCAAGCCTTCTGGTGAGCCCTATCTCTAGTCTTGACAGACAGAAGTAGAAATGATGACTGTCGTCATCCCCCATTTCCTTTCTGTGGTATACATGGTTGTCTGGATCTAGGTCCCTCCTTTTAATCCAGATATTTCAGTACCTAATGTGGGCACCCTCATGGTAGAAATTGCTTATTCACTTTATCAGTGAACATGAAGATGTTTTATTAATGGTGCTGGATGTCAACCACAGGGCCTTGTGCATGCTGGCTAGGGACATGCTCTGCGACAATCCCAATCTTACAGTTTGGATGCTGCTGGACATTCAAATCCTTTCTCATAGTGAGTCACACGTAATACACTGCACATGTGCACGTTCACTTCAAGCACACTCATATCCCATCCAGTCGACACCACTGTCTATCACAGAACCCCTCTGTCTGCTGTAACAACTCCGTCCCATACTGGTCACTGCCAGGGCACCCCTCCCCCCCCCAGCACTGCGCTCTGGGAAGCTGGCCGGGCACCTTGTTAAGGTGGAGTCCTTCAACATTTGTGTTTTTGCAGCTGACTTGCCCTCAAGACTCAGCCTTGTCATGGGATTTGTAAGTCCCGGCCCCCGTGTGTGTATGTGTGTGTAGTTGTAGAGGTCAGAGGGCAACTCTGGGTGTGCCATTCTTCAGGAACACCATCTACCTTTTTGTTTGAGACACTCTCAGACCCCTGGAGCTCATCCAGCAGGCTAGACTGGCTTGACAGTGGGTCTCAGAGAGCTTACCTGTCTCTGTCTCCCTAGCAGCTGGATGACAAGGACATACCACCATGCCCAGCTGCTTATGTGGATTCTGAGGATTAATCTCAGGTCATGATGCTTTCAAAGCAAACTCATTGACTGAACCTTCCCCCAGCTTCCCAGAGTTGACAGAAGGATTAAGTAATATCCCGCTTTGTGTATGTACCATCTGTTGGCACAGGAGGGCTGCTTCCACTTCCTGGCTGCTGTGAATGGTGTGATGGGCATGAGACATTTCCAAGACACAGAAATGTAATTTTAAAAGGCTGTAGTAATTCTAACAATTTTCTTTCTTTTTGTTCTTTTTCTTTTCTTCTATTTAATTTGCATTCGTGTTGGCATGTCTGTCTGTGTGAGGGTGTTGGACCCCCTGAAACTGGAGTCACAGACAGTTGGGAGATGCCATGTGGGTGCTGGGAGTTGAACCTGAGTCCTTTGAAAAAGCAACCAGTGCTCTTGACCACTGACCCATCATCTCTCTTGTCCCTAACAGAGTTTTTTTGTTTGTTTTGGATTTTGGTTTTTCAAGACAAGGTTTCTTTGTGTAGCCCTGGCTGTCCTGGAACTCAGAAATCCACCTGCCTCTACCTCCAAGTGCTGGAATTAAAGACATACGTCACCATGCCCGGCATTACAGACAGCTGTGTACTGCCATGTGGGTGCTGGGATTTGAACCCGGGTCCTTTGGAAGAATATCCAGTGCTCTTAACCACTGAGCCACCTCCCTAGCTCCCTAACAGAGTTTTAAGAGCCACTAAATCTGTGTTTGAGACAAACTTTTTAGCCTTGGCTTGCCTTGAATTTCTAGTCCTTAAACCCCTACCTATACAAAAACTTGAGATACTTTATGTCCCCGTCACTTTACATAGAGAATACTTGATATTAAGTTCCTTCGAAACTGCACAGTCTGGTGTTTGGCGATAGAAAGTCTGTAAAGAAAATGAAGATTGATTGTTTCTTCTCTGAACGCTCTGGGAATGTACTCTACAGGTGGCCGTGTGCTCAGGGAGAATCCCCCTCCCTTCTTGCTGAATGCATTTGCCTTAGACTGATCACCATCAGCAGTAGCAAAAAACCTAACTGCTCTCTGGGGTGAAATTCTGAGAAATTCAACATGGTTTCAGTTGCCTCTGAGAATGGGAGAGTTTCCTTGTGAGGCAGGTGCACCTTCCTCTCTTGTGATGGGTGCTCAGAGCTCTGCTCTTGGGTTTTCTTGGGCCCAGGTGTTTGCATACCCCCTCTCCCCTCCAGTCTTCACAGCAATGTTGAGAGAGGTTCAATCTGAAGAGAAACAGCCTGCTGTGGTGGGAGCCATGCCTCCCTATGTCCTTACATGTCTGAAGTACTTGGTGTTGGAGTTCTTTTAGTTTAGCTTATAAAGATCCCTTAAAAATGGAAACACCGTGAGGGCAGAGCCCTGAAAAAAACAAGAAACAAAACAAACATGATTTGGGGACATGGGTCATTGAAGAGCTCCTGTAAGTACCAGATAGTTTTGCTTTTGTTGTCTGTCCATGTGTGTACACCCGCAAACCTGATTTGTAGCCACATTGCCTTTGTCTCAGGAGTTCAGTTTATAGCCACGAGTGCTTGTGCTCCAGGCTCCCTGGTGTGCATAATCTGGACAGAATCTAGAGTCTCCTAGGAGATGAGCCTCTGAGCACACCTGTGTGTTTTATCTTGAGGTAAGTTAAGGTGGGAAGACACAGGATGGCACCATTCTCTGCTGGGATCCTGGGCTGTGTGAGGTGGTGAAAGTGAGCTGTTCTACAAATATCAGTGTTCACTGTGCATTCCTGTCCAAGTACTCTCGCTCGCTCCACCCTGGGCTTCACTAGAGGGAAGAAAAGGGAAGAAAGGACTCCTGGCATGGCCAGCAGATGAGTGTCCAAGGGCTGGACCCGCGACCTAGGCAGGATCTGGTCTCCAGCTGCATCACTACCTGTCCATTACCTGGTAAGGGACTTTCTCTCAAAGTGAAAGGCTCTGGTTGCCTGTCCTTGGGGTGGTTCCTATCAGTAGCTTTTGTCATGGAGACCAGGCCTGTGGGTGTAAACAGGTAATGACTCAGGCCTCTTGGCACCCTGCCTGGAGGCAGATTTTAAAGTTTAGGAAAACAGTCTCCTAACTGAGAGCCAGACAAGCTAAATGCCCATCCAGCTCTTTCCTTGCTCCATTTTCACTTCCCTTCCCAGATTGCAGCTTTCCAGTGGTGACCTTTAGGATCAAAAGCCCAGGGTACTACATATCTGTTTATCTGTTAGTCACCTAAGTCCTGTGGTCATTCTACTGTGATTTTTGGCTCCTCCACTAGAGGGGGTAGGGGACAGTGCTTTGCCATCCTCCCACACATCTAATGGAAGAGAGAAGAACACTGGCTAGGCTTGGGACTCTGGCCCAGCCTGCCCAGTGCTGAGAACCTGGATCAGAGATCCTCAGCATATCATTGGTGTTGGTGGTAAGGGGGAAGAAGGATGCTGCCTGGGCGGAAGGAGATCAGGTAGTAAGCAAACAAAAAGTGCTTATCCCAAAGTTAGGGTGTGACCAGATACTCAGCCATTTTGTATAGAGGGCAGACAGAGGAGCTTGGAGAGGCAATGAGCAATGAACCTCTTCAAGTCTGTGCCAGGTTGAATCCTGGGATACAGCTATGTTGCAGTGGGAACTGATTGCCTCCCAGTAGTTAGTAAGGTGTGAGTCCTCAGTTTGAAGCCCCTGCCTCTGTTCCTTCTATGTCTACCTCTTTGGCCTCATCCTACTGAGCCAGTCCTCTTTCCTGCTCTTCTCCCTTGGGCCCCACCAGAGTGCGTACTTCCCATCCAGCAGCTCAGAGCAAGCCCTATGCTGGGAACAGGAAGACAGCTGGGAAATTGTTAATTCCACTGGGTAAGAATAAGACCACTACCACAGTTTTTGAGCCAAATGTGAACCAAGCTTTATAAAATACTGGCCAGGACCATGGATGCTCGCCAGGTCCATACCCAGGATTCCTAGAGTATGTCCCCAAATTACATTACTCGGGCTTATAAAGGCAAAATCCACAAGGCTACGTATTCCCCATCTTTGTCCAATCAAGGGCAGGCATGCATCCTGACGTACCTCCTGCCCACATACCTCCCGCCTATGTGTGATTAAGCACACATCCTGTGCAATTGGTGCAACCACACTTGTTTACAGAAGTGGAAACACATGGCTCATCTAACGTGAGCAGCCCCAGTATTCCAGGAGTTATCTGTCCTTGGGAAAGTGGGTCTTACAGGTTAGAGCAGTGGTTCTAAACGTTCCTAATGCTGTGACCCCCTCATGTTGTGGTGACCCTCAACCATAAAATTGTCTTTGCTGCTACTTCATAACTGTAGTTTTGCTACTTTGATGAATCATAACTGATTTACTGTTAATTGATGCTTTCTTCGCTGGTGAAATGATCCAGTCCAGGCCAAATTAAGATAAAGGCAGGTTTATTGGATACGGGAGGGAAAAGAAACAGCATGAGCATGGGGAGGGGGGGGAGAAAGAGAGGAGAGGGACAGAAACACAGACAGAGAAGGAAAGGGGGAGAGCCCCCAAAATGTCTGGATTATATAGGAAAAGACTTGTAGGAGAGGGCCATGACCTGGAACAGGTAGAAACTGAGGCATGCTGGGAGAACCTGGAGATCAGGTCCGGACCTAACATCAATGTAAATATCTGTTTTCTGATGGTCTTAGGCAACTCCTGTGAAAGGATCCTTCACCGCCTGAGGGAGTCACGACTCACAGGTTGAGAACCACTGGGTTAGAGGCATTTTTGTTTTATAGATCTCTTAAGTACAGTAATTTAAACGGAAACATAACATTAGCTGTCACAAAACTGGCATCTTCCAAGAGAAGTCTCGCCCCTCACTTTCCCAACCCTGTAGATTCTGAGCTGCTCCAAGATTGTCTGCTGGTCAGCTGGGCGGGGTGGGGGGGTCTCCTGGGCAGCATGGCCAGGTGCTGCTCTCTTGGGGGTTAGTGTGGGTGATTTCCCAACACACTTCTGCTAATCCATGCTGACTCCTTGCTTGGACCCACAGTGATGCAGGAGGGACTGTGCCTTCTCTTTTGTCTGCCCTTGGGTTGAAGACTTGGGGATGAGGTGGTGTTACTAACCTTGGAGTCCTGGGACAGCACCTGTCAGTGAAGCCATGCCTACCTGTCCCAGGTCCCTCTCCTTAAGCCAGAAACTCATGTTAGTAGTCTGAAGATGGTCTTGGGGTCATGGTCCCCCTTCATTGTCCCCTTTGCAGTGTGGTCACATTGAATAATCTTCCTTGGGTTTTCACTTTCACTTGATTCTTTAATTGGCATGTCAGGGTGGAAGTCCACGGGAGGACAGACTCTGTCCTTGACAATTCCGGTTATGTTTTGAGTGAACACCCATTTGAGAAGGAACTCTTCTGTGTGGACTGGGGCACTGAGGAAAAGCAGTGTCTGCCCTTGAAGCAATGATCCTGTGTTGATAATTCTTGGCGTTTCCCAAAGACACTTGGATCTGGAGGGGCTGCATGAGGCAGAGCCACCGAAGTGAAGAGAGAGCCCCGGTGACACTGGGGCCTTTCCTAACCCAGGTGGCATGAGTCATGGTTAGTCAGTCCTGCATTGTACATGGCTAGAGATCCCCAATGCTGAAGAAGCCAGGCTGTAGCCCGTCACTCGGCCAGAGCTTGTGGCAGCTGCTTACACAGTTGCCTCCTGTGTGGTCTGAATAAGCAGGTGGAGTGAGAGCCGGCCTGCAAGCCCAGAGGGAGTTCTTCTGAAAAGCATTCTAGAAGGTACATGGAAAGGAGAGGGAATAATCTGATTTTGGAGCATTTGTCTGATTTAGGAGGGATGAATCTAGTCAGGACTAAAATTCTGTATTTGTGGAGAAAGTAATAAATTCCTTGCTTCTAAGTTTTTGGGATTGCTTAAGTTTCTAAGTTCCTGAAGCCTGAGAAATGAAACCTAAGTTTAATAAAGGTGTGCATGGAGTCCTGATCTAGCACCTTCTGGTTTGAGTCTGTGGCTGCTGGAGCAGTGTCTATGCTTCCGAGGCTGCTGGCCTGAGCTGGGCCGTTGGATCCCAACCATTAGCTCATGAGTGCCGGCTGCTGGTCATTCTACAGAAGGAAGTATTGGGAGGCCCCAGGTTAGCTCTTCCATTAGCCTGTCTAGATTGTAGCTCTTGTCAAGCTCACAGCTGATTCTGCCCACAAGCCTTAGGCTAACAGGGTCTGAGTAGTTTCTATCTAATTAAAGGAGCATCCCACATTTTATTTATCTGTTCATCAGCTGATGGATATTTGGGTCACCTTTTGGTTATCATTACCATTATTGTTTGCATGTGACTTACTGGCAGCTATGTGTATCTCTTGTTTATCCCCAGGAGTAGAACTTCTGAGTAAATGGTGAGTCTCCTTTAATCGGTGAGACTGGTTTCATACACCAGCTCACCATTTCAGTGTGTGAAGGCTCTGGTTCCCCACATCCTGGCCGACACCTAGCGTCTTAAGTAGATTGGTTCTATTGTTGTGAAGACCATGACCAGGGCAACTCCTATAAAGGAAAACATTTAATTGGGGCTGGTTTACAGTTTCAGAGGTTCAGTCCATCATTGTCATAGTGGGAACATGTCAGTGTGCAGGCAGACATGGTGCTGGAGAAGGAGCTGAGAGTTCTACATCTTGATTTGCAGGCAGCAGGAGACTACCCCACTAGGCCTAGCTTGAGCACATGAGACCTCAAAGCTCTCCTCCATGATGACACACTTCCTCCAACAAGGCCACACCTCCTTATGCTGCCATTCCCTCTGGGCCAAGTATTCAAACACAATGATCTCTGGGGTATTCAAAAGCAATGTATTCAAAAAAACAAGTATTGAACAACAATCATCTCTAGGAGCCGCTCCTATTCAAACCACCACACTTAGGGTAATATGACTTTTTGGTACTTAATTTTTATGCTTTTTTGGTGGTCATTCCTATCCAAACCAAACCAGGAGTGCATGTTTATTTTAAAAGATTTATGTGTGTGCTGCTTTGCCTCCATGTTTGTGTACCGTGTATGTACTTTGTGCTTGCAGGGGCTCTAAGAGGGAGTTGAACCCTCCTTGGAACTATAATGGTAAACAAGTATGAGACACCATGAGGGTACTGGGAATGGAACCTGGGTCCATTGCAGGAGCAGCCTGTGCTCCTAACCTCTGGGTTTTAAGTCCAGCCCCCAGGAATGTTTATCCTGATTAATGAACTCATGTAATTATTTCTGTTCGTACTGAATGTGCTCTGCTAGTGTCTGTTCAAGGGTTGGCTGTGAAGCTGGAGCATCCAAGGCTGACCCCGGTTCTGGGAAATGCAGCTGGCCTGCACGCCCTTGCTCTCAGGCCAGGCCAGTGGGAGCTTGCATGCTCACTCACTCTCTCCCCATTGCTCCCCAGGGACTTGGAGGCCAGAGCACAGAACGAGTTCTTCCGGGCTTTCTTCAGGCTGCCCAGGAAGGAGAAACTGCACACTGTGGTAGACTGTTCCCTCTGGACACCCTTCAGTCGCTGCCACACAGCGGGGCGGATGTTCTCGTCTGACAGCTACATCTGCTTTGCCAGCAGAGAGGATGGCTGCTGTAATGTTGTGATTCCACTGAGAGAGGTAGGTCTAGTGTCTCACCCATGCTGCCTTGCTGTGCGCTCCCGAAGTGCTGGAGTCTATTTTATGTTGCTCAAACATAAGACTCAAGGCCAGATAAACTCACAAAGAGGTTTGGCTCACAAGAGAAAACCACAACATGGTGCTATGTTTGGGTTTGGACCTGGTCAAGGCCTTAACAAATGTGGTGACACAGTGACTGGAGACATCACGTGGTGCAGTGGAGCAAAGGCCAGTCCTGTTGCTATTTGCGATGACCTACTTTGTGATAACTAATTGGGGTCTCATGAGAATTGTATTAGTCCTTCCTGAGGGAAATATGCCTAGTGGCCCACATACGCCAATGAGGTCCCACCTCTTAATTACCCCTTCTCTTACCACTGCTGCATGGAGACCACACTTCTTACCAGTGAGCCTCTGGGATCACACGGAACCTCTAGCGATGCTGCTGTGACAAAGCACAGGAAGGGTGTCCACATACTAGGGCTTTGTCACCTAAAGATGGCCCTCTAGCTTTCTGGGGAGCAGGACCTTGGCCGCCCCTTGCCAGGCTGTGGCTCTTTCTGGTGGTGACTTAGCAGCCTGACATTGGCCTAGAAGGGCTGCATAAAGAGAGCGCTCTAACCACCTCCTTGCTGGTGAACCTGCTAAAGAGCATGCCGGGTAATTAAAGCTCCCCCACGAGCTCTGAGGAATGAACTCTCCCCTTCCATCTCCCCCAAGAGAAAAGCAACCTATGAAAAGTCACCTTCAGAAAGCAAATGGTCACTTCTTGGGCTTACATAAACTCCTGGAACTTTAGCTAAACATTTAAAGTTAACGGCAAGTCAGGTCCCTTGTTACTGCAAAACTTCATAGTTCTTGCTGTGGAAGCCAGAGGCAACCTAAGTTTATGTCCAGATGTGAACAGCTCAGTCCTCCACTTTCGGGCACCTGGCCACACGGGGACCCTTGAAGTCTGGCTGCATGTGTGCGCCTCCTGAGCATGACTCTTCAGATGTCTCAGTTCCCTCACCTCAGTGATCTCTGATCTCCGTGTTGTTGTTCTGCTCATTTTACAGTCAACTAAGAGAACCAAGAAAGGTGTGGTCCAGCTGTTGGTGGGCAGGGGCAGGCAGATGTCTATGAATTCAAGGCCAGCTTGGTCTACACCTTGAGTTCCAGACCAGCCAGCGCAACATAGTGAGACATCTTCAAAAGAAAAAGGGAAATCCAGACATGCGTAATATAGTTTACCCTCTTAACCAGTGTTAGCTGTGCACGTAAGTGGCACAAAACCATCCCCACCACGGTCTCCGGGACTCTGTCTTTCCAGCTTGAGACTTTGTCCCACTTAGACACTAATGACCCTCTCGACCTCCCTCCTTCCCCTTAAGAATTTAACTACCCAAGGTAGATTTAATAAATGGAATCATACAGCATTTTTTTCTTTCGCTGTTTTTAAGTGTGTGTGTGCGGTTGCCTGTGGAGACCAGAGTAGAATGCTGCTACCCTGGAGCTGGAGTTACAGGGGGTTGTGAACCACCTGATGTAGGTGCTGGGAACTGAGTTTCCAGTAACTGAACTAGGTTCTCTGCAAGAGCAGTAGTGGTCTTAACAGCCGAGCCACCTCTCCAGCCCGGTGTTTATCTCTTTGAGTGGCTTATTCCAGGTAGCGCAATATCCTCTGTCTTGTGTATAGGCGTTTCCTTTTGGAGGCTGATAGATACTTGATGACCTGTGTAAACCAGTTTACTTAGCCACTCAACCTGTGGACGAAACCTTTGCCTGCTGTCCCCCTGTGGCGATGATGGGCAATGCTGCCTAGCCCGCTTTCTCGCCTTTGCCCAGACATCTTCCTGCAGTGGTTTGGTTTTGCCTTCAGCTCCTTTCTTGTACTTTGTGTGTCCTCTCTGCTCCAGGTAGTGAGTATTGAGAAGATGGAGGACACGAGCCTACTGCCCAACCCCATCATCGTTAGCATCCGCAGCAAGATGGCCTTCCAGTTCATTGAACTCAAGGACAGAGAGAACTTGGTAGAGGGTCTGCTGGTGAGACTGGAGCAGGTTCATGCCAACCACCCCGTGCATTATGACACCTCACCAAGTGACGATGGCATGGTAGGAACCTTCCAGGGCTGGCCTTCCATGACTTTTCTTGTGGCCTCCAGGGCCATGGGGTGCCTGGGGAGATAGGCCACGTGGGTGTGAGGGAATTGTGCCGGAGAAGGCTGGGCCATGCATTAGTGTGATGTTGCATCTGATGCTCCGGTGTCCTGAGTTGGGGGCTGCCTGGATCAGAAAGGCCTGTGGGGGATCACCTACCCCTTGGAGATCTGCCTGGGTTGGAGGAGTTGATGTGACACCTCTTTCTGTAAGTTAGAGCAGTAATGGGACCCCACCTGGGGGCACTTTCTCTACATCTTGAAGCGGGCATTATCCCATTTTCAAGCTTGCAGGGGCTGATACTCAGGGTGGCTGTACTCTGTTGAGATAGTTTTGTCATCCTAAGAATGGAGAGATACAGGGATGCCATTGAGTTTTCTGGGACATCATTGGCTGTGACTTCCATTGGGAAACTTCTTTTACTCTTTAAATTTTCTTACATGTGTGATGTGCATGTATGTATGCATGCATGGGGGAGGTGTGCGTGCGTGTGCATGTGCGTGTGTGTGTGTGTGTGTGTGTGTGTGTGTGTGTGTATGGTGGTGGATTTGGAATCATCCTGTTCATTCTTCTACCTATTCATCAAGGCCAGCTCTCAGTTAGAGTCAGAGTACACTAACACAGCTACTCACTAGCCTGCTTGCCACCTTCAGCTGCCACACGCATCCGGCAATAAATGTGGGTTCTAGAAATTCACACTCTGACCCCCATGCTGGTGTGGCAGGTGCTCCCCAGCCCCATGTTTGTACTTTTGGCTGGTACCCAGTGGTGTGTGTAACTCCTTCTGCCTTGCAGACTTCACCTGTGTTTTACTCAACAAGCATGTGCAGTGACAAGTTTGGGGATCTTGAAATGGTGTCTTCTCAAAGCAGTGGGGAGAGAGAGGAGGAAATGAGTCCTCGGCCGTACCCGGAGCCCCTGACTGCTGTCCTCCAGCAGTCTGGCAGCCAGAGTCCTGACTCCCGCCTGGTGAGTGGCACACCTGTGACAGGCCTGGGAGCAGCAGCAGCAGCTCCACAGGGTCTTGGGAGCAGTTATTTTGGCCTAGTGGCCACTGTGGTTTCAGTATTAGTCACCTCTTCCCTCTGTTTGTCCTGGGCACCAAGTGAAGGACAGTAGAGAGCTGGCTCTTCTCAGTGTATGGCCTGCACAGTGTACAGCGCCGCCCCCGGGGGTTTCTAGGTATGCAATGAGTTTTCTTTTGCTAGCCAGGCCTTCTGTGTGCGCCTTTTACATGGGTTTTTCCTTGCCCCTCACCGAACCTGAACTTTGTGTTTGGGCCAGGTTTGCAGAGCAGCAAGCTCCTGGGATCCACTTTCTCTGCCCCCGTCCTGGCCCCCAACACTGAAATTACTGGATTTCCCCTTGGGTGCTGGGGATTCACACTCATGTCCTGTGTTTGCTTACAAGGACTCCTTGCCCACTGACCATTTCCCCAGCCCCCCCCCCTTCTACTTCATTTATAGTTCTTTTTTAATAGAGAAACATTTGAGGCAGAAATCATGTATAGTTCGTGAATAGACTAGAAACTGAACTCTGGACTGGCAGGTAGGAAGCTACACTGTAGGCCCAGGCCCAGGGGGTGGCCTCGAGCACTGTTCATCACTAAGTATGCAGCTTCCTAGTGACCAGAGTTCCTGGGTCAGTTGTCAGCCTTTAAAATCCACATCAAGTCTTCTCAATTGCTTTACACACTATACTTAGTCATTTCTTGAGTAAATGAATGAAAATGCTAGATGTATGGATATGCTACATTAATATACTACAAATTGTAAATATCTTATGAAGGGCCCTAAATATTCCTGACTTGAAAATAGTTCTGAAGGATTTTTAGGGAAATAATGTCCCCCCTCATTTCTGATAATGAGAATGGGGTTGGAGAGGTGGTTCAGTGGTTAAAAGCACATGTTTTTTCTTGCAGAGACCCCAGGTTCAGTTCCCATGGTGGTTCACAGCTATCCCTAACTCCTTCTGATTCCAGAAGGTCCACACCTGTTCTGACCTTTGTGGGTGTCAAGCATGCACATGATGGATGTAGACAAAACACTCATATAAAATAAAATCTAAAAAATTTTTTTTGAGGGCTGGAGAGATGGCTCAGAAGTTAAGATCACTGGCTGCTCTTCCAAAGGACCCGGGTTCAAATCCCAGCACCCACATGGCAGTTCAAAACTATCTGTAATGGCCCTGTTTGGTGACACACACCTTTAATCCCAGCACTCTGGAGACAGAGGCAGGTGGATCACTGAGTTCAAGGCCAACCTGGTCTACAGAGTAAGTTCCAGGACAGCCAGGGCTACACAGAGAAGCCTCCCCCCCACCCCCCAGGTTTCAGTTTTCCCTCTTCCTGGAAGCTCAGGGCACTGGATGCCCTTTACCCCCTGTTGTCCTTGGAGTCCAGTGATGTTCTAGCAGTTGGCACTGCCTCAGTGCCCCAAAGAGGCTTGCCCTGAATGCTCCTTTGCACCCCTCTCTTCCACCCAGTCTGGGCTGCTTCAGTACTTGGGTGGACATGTTCCTATTATGAACCTTGCACTTTATTTGCAGAGACATCTCCGCTAGGCTCCTTGGGGCTCAGGTCCTCTGTGGTACTTGCCCTGTATCCTTCAGGCCCAGCAGAGGCCCAGACATGTTTTCCTGTGTGAATCTTGTTATCGCTGTTCTTCCTGTTGATCTCTGATAAGCAGAGACATTATTTACTCCAGTACTGATTATGGATGGGCTACCTGACATGTTAACAAGCATTTCCATTTCCAGTCCCGGGAACAGATAAAAATCAGCCTTTGGAATGACCACTTTGTAGAGTACGGCCGGACCGTGTGTATGTTCCGCACTGAGAAGATCCGGAAGCTGGTAGCCATGGGGATCCCTGAGTCTTTACGTGGAAGGCTTTGGCTGCTTTTCTCAGGTAGGTCTTGGCATGTTCAAGCTCTTTTTGATTTTTAGAATAGACTTCAAAATGGGTTTCTTATGAATAGCACGTAAGGATGAAGCCATCTGGCTTTGGATTGTTTCTGGCCCCATGTCCCACCTCCGGTGCAGACTCGAAAGCCCCTGGTTGGCTGTGGTGCCTCCTTAGAAAGTAACAGGGCAGTGACCTCTTCTCTGTCAACGTGGCTTCATGAGCTGGATGTGGGGGTGTGGACCTTTAATCAAAGCGCTGGGGATGCTGGGGTAGGTAGGACTGCAAGTTCCTAGCCAAGCTGGAGTGTGTACCCACACCCGTTTCACCCATTCTCCCACAAAGGAGAAAGTAAATAATGCTGTAAGTCCATCCTAGCACTGAGGATCTTTTAAAACTCTCTGGCACTGTGTAAATAAGGCAGCATACACCTGTGATCCCAGCATTTGGGAAGCAGAGGCAGGAGGATCAGAAAGGATCCTCAGATACATAAGTTCCAGGCAACCTGGGCTACAAAAAAAAAAAAAAAAAAAAAAAAAAAATCCTACCCAGAAAATGCAGTATCTTTATTGGATTGAGCTCGGATATAAACAAAACAGAAAAACTATATTTGTTGACTGGCACTGTGTAGTGTTGCATTGAATTTTTTAGTGTAGTTTCTCTTGGTCCTTCCTCTGCTGGACATATGATAAGTAAGGTGTTATTGTAGATGTTGTTCTGTGTGCTTTTCAAACACCACGTGAATTATCAGCGATGGCCTCATCTGGCTTCAGTGGAATGGTGGTCCTCCCTATGTGGCTGCCTGGTACCATCTTAAGAGTCTCACAAGAAGGTTTACTGAGGGACAGGCTGAGATGTGAACAACCTCAGAAGCTTCCTGCTCAGTCTGGAAGCAGGAGCAGACTTCTCCCTACCCACTAGGGATGATTTTGTCCTGCTAGGCAAGGGTGCCAGGCCCAGGGAAGGCCCTGCCATCTGTGGTGTAACGATAACCCATCAGGTGCTGTGGGCACATGGCTAGGAGCTGCTTCCCCACATGAACCTGCTGTATTGAGGTCACTAGCAAGGCTCCAAGAGACTGCTGTGCCAAGGCAACATTCTGTCCCTATTCACTCTTCCTGGGTGTCTTAGGTACTGTTCTGTTGCTTTGAAGAGACACTGTGACCAAGGTGACTTAGGAAATAAATTGAACTGCCTTGCTTACAGCTTCAGAGGGTTAACCCGTGGCCATCATGGTGGGGAGCATGGCAGCAGGAAGGCAGGCGTGGGGCTGGAGCAGTAGCTCAGAGCACACATGTCATCTGCAAGTTGTAGGTAGAGAGACAGGCAAACAGGGACAGAGACTGAGGGCCTGGTGTGGGCCTCTCAAAGCCAGCCTAGTGACATACCTCCTCTAACATGACCACACCTCCTAATCCTTCCTAAACAATCCACCAGCTAGGGGACAACCGTTCAAATATAAGACATTATCATTCCACCACCACCCTGGGGCTGGAACCTTCGATAGGCTTTCCTCACAATCACTCTTGCTAGTGACCCCCCCATTATCCCTTTTCTCCCCTTACAGCAATTTGGTCCTGTCTCTTTCTTGTCCAAGATTCCCACCCATACATCTTGTGCTTTGCAGGAACTCCACAGCCTTGGCTTTGGCCTTGTTCCTTCAAATGTCTGTGGTTGCCTAGCTGATGACTATGCAGCCGCCCACCGTCCTGCTTCCCAGTGTGGTTCAGCAGCTGCCTATCACACACACCATGGAAGCCCCACCTTTGAAACTGACTGTGCCTTCTGTGTCCCTGTATTCAGTAAAACCAGTGTTTGTTCATAAATGAAAAGTGGTATGTGGAGGAGTGAGGAAAGGGAGTAATGTGGCTTTGTCACCCTGCCCCGAGAGTACCGCCTGTTCAATGCTCTGGGCTTCAGGCTTTTGGGTCCCCTTAACATGTACTTTTCATGTAGGGCTGTTTTGTTGCTGCTGTTGTTTTCACATTGGATATAGGGCTATCAGTTCGTGAAGGACTGTCTGTTGACAGGAAGGTTACCATGGTGTTAAGCAGCTGTCCCACCAGCTCATCACAAGTGAGCACTGCTGTGCTGGGTGGGGGAGGAGGAGTGTCACAGCTACTCACTGCAGGGGGAAGTGAGGCACAGGGCTGTTTCACTAGACCTATTTAGAATCTAAAACCTTGCCTAACCTTTAAGGCAGAACTGGACACATGTCTGCTCCCGCTCCCCTTGGGACCTACCTTGTGTGTTGTGGGGCAGGTCGCTGAGTGGACAGGTTCCTCACACCCACCAGTCATTTGTCCCTCAGCACCTTCCGGGTCTGAAGCCTGGGCTTGCAGGGATACCCTGCTCTGGGTTGTCCCTGCAGGGTGCTGTGGGCTGCTTGCCAGTGGCCTGTTAGTTTTACTTAATCTGAGTTGTGCTTTCGTGTACTTTGCACAGAGATACATGGCAATTTCTTGTTGAATTAATATGTAACATTTGTGTTTGGACATGCGTGTATCTGGGCAGGGCAGCTTTTTTTTTTTTTAATTGAAACATTATTTTGTGAGTTTCACATCATGCACCCTGTTCCCTCCCATCTCCCACCTCCCCCCAGACCCACCCTCCACCCTTGCAATCTGTCCCAGCATAAAAAATAACAGCTCATTGTGGAAGCTGCAGTGTATCGCAGTATGTCCCACAATATTCCCCTTTGTCCACACATTCTACTTGCAAATGTTCATTGTAATGACTCCTTGGTCTGGTACCAGGCCCCTGGTTTCTGCTACTCTGTCAGTACTGGAACCTCACTGGAACTCCTCTCAGATATGCCGTAACTGTCCTGAGTCATGGAGATCCTGCAGTCCTGGGTTGTGGAACTGACCTCTTCTTGCACTCTAGCAGTTCATCCATGGGGTAGATGTTGGGGTGGGCCAACTCAAAGCCCTGGTTCTGGACCTGCAACCCCCACTTGCATGGCCAGTTCTACTATGGAAAGGTGCAGGGCCTGGAGCATGTGAGGGGCAGCACTTGTGACCCCATCTGGACCAGACCTCCTCAATGGTGGTGAGGGCAAAAGGGAGGGGAGGGCATCTCTCTCTAGCCAACACCACCACATAGCAGACTGAAGGCAGGGCTGACTCTCCCATACTCACTTCCTCAGGGCTGTCTCACCCACAACCCCCACATCCAGGGCCAGAGTTCTAGTTTCTGGCTTGTTTCCTGTCCTGGGAGCCCATCTGGTACTTGCCTAGAACTGGTCTGGTAGTCATCACAGGCTACCCCATGGCACCAAAGTGGTGTTGGTATCCAGCTTTTGTGTTTTCCAGGAATGTTAGACTACTATTCATTCAGATGTTTATAGGTCAGAACACTGAATGTAGATACAGCCTCTCTCCTCTCTACCACCTTCTGATACACATGTGACACAGCAGCCACATCTGCAATGCCTCTAGGGGCAGAACAGTGCAGCTTTGAAAAGCACATTAGTAAGTTGACTGCTTTGGGTGTGTGCGGGGTGTAAATATCTTTTATTTACCTGATTCAGAGGCTTACTGCCTTCATCTGCTAACTTAGGCCTAGTTCCTGGAAGCTTCTAGCTTCTGTACAATCTAATCTAGGCCTATGGTGTTTTCGGCCTCTGAGACTTACTGCTGAATAAGCTCACCCTTTCTAGCTCTCTCTGAACTCTGGCTGGCTGGTTCAACTCAGCTGTTCTGGCTCAAACTCCTTTCCAAGATGACTGATTTCAAATTGGCTTCTCTCAGCTTCTGACTGAGTTGCTCTGCTTGGCCTCTAACTCTAGCAATCTCTTCTAATCTTCTGGCTCCTTCTCATTCTCTGGCTCGTTCTGTCTTCACCTGTGTCTAGCTTGTTCTGTCTTCAACCTGTTTCTGTAAAACTCCTGGTAAACCTGCTCCCCTCCATCTGCACTGCTCTTTCCCCTGTGTTCTCACAAGAGCTGAGCTTGTCCTATTCTGTCAAATCTCTGATTTGCCACTTTGTCCACCTCTCAATTAGACATCACTTTCAAACATGGGTGCTTCCTTCTACAAACTAACTTTACCTTCATTGTTTGGGTTTAAAGGTGTGTACTAAGGTCGTGTTTGTATTGTAGCCAGAGTAGTCATGTTGCTGGATTAAAATGCCTCTATATTGGGGACTGAAACTAGGGCCTTTCCCGTGCTCAGCATGTATTCCATTACTGATCTACACTCCGCCCGAATTTTGTGGAATGAGCTTTTTGCCCTTTCTGGATAACATTATTCTTAAGAAAGCTTCTTTCTTGTTCATATTTTTGGGTCAGGCTTCCTGGCAGAAATGGTGTCTCAGAATGTTTTATGGCACTTACCAATGCATCCCTCACCTGTCATAACACCATCTAAACATGTTTGCTTGAAATGTGGCTCTCCTATCCTCAGATGCCGTGACAGATCTGGCCTCGCACCCTGGGTACTATGGGACTTTGGTGGAGCAGTCGCTGGGTCGCTGCTGCCTGGTGACAGAGGAGATAGAACGGGACCTGCACCGTTCTCTCCCTGAGCACCCCGCCTTCCAGAATGAAACGGGTATTGCTGCCTTGAGGCGGGTGCTGACGGCATATGCCCACCGGAACCCCAAGATTGGATACTGCCAGGTGAAGTGTGCATGGAAGTGTGAGAACCCTGTTCTGTGCGTCCTGGGCTTCTGCTCTGTTTCCAGCCATCTAGCCAAGCGCCCTTCCCAGAATCGACGTACCAAACTGCTGTCCAGTCAAGCAGTGTGATCATCTGGGAAGGAAGACATGGGGATGGACGCCAGGTGGGGAGGTGCCGTGCTGCTGTTCCCCCTCAGCACCGTGGTGACGGAGTGGGCTGGTCAGCTTTGAGACTCTGCAGAAATCTTGGGATGTGCTCATGGAAGAAAGGGTGATTTGGGCCCGTCACTTTCCTGTTGGAAATCTAAGTGGGGAAGGAGGTCTGCGAGCCGTTCTAAGCAGGAGGATGCAGCCAGCAAGTGCAAAATGAAAGTCCAGGGATTGAAACAACACCCCAGCGGAAGACTGGGTTAGAAGCCCTGACATTTTCAAATACAAGATTTAATTTTCTAGTGAGTCAACAGAGCCAGTGGGTGATCAAAATTTGTGTGTCTCTGCTGTCCAAGTGTACAGAAAGTAGCTGTATTGACTCGAGCCCGAGCCATGTCACAGCTACAGTGTAGACAAAGTATTCAATTCATGATCATTCCACTTCTGGGTCTCATTATGCTTCAGGAACCTCTACCCCCGTGGGTCACTTGGGCTTATTTTGTTTTGTAGCTCAAACTATGGCTTCCTCCTGGGCCCATGCTCGTCCACTGAGCTACACCTCCTGTCCCCACTTGTTGGTTTTTAATGTTTGTGTGGCACTAGGTGGCCTGGGCACTAACGGTCTCCTCTGTAACCCTCTGCGCAGTCAATGAACATCCTGACCTCTGTGTTGTTGCTGTATGCCAAAGAGGAGGAAGCCTTCTGGCTGCTGGTTGCCGTGTGTGAGCGGATGCTGCCTGATTACTTCAACCACCGGGTGATCGGTAAACTACCTTCCTCTACCTCCTCCTCTGTATCTGGGGAGTGATGCCTGAGCTTGGGGACGAGAGCCTTGTTAGCTCCTCTCATCACCCACTCTGCTCCTCCCCAGCCAGTCTGCGCGTGCACACCCCCGTAGCCAGTCTGCGCATGCGCACCCCCCCAACCCAGCCAGTCTGCGCGTGCACATCCACGCTCACAGGTGCACAGCTTGTGACTAAGGGAAGTCCTCTATATTGTTGTAGCAATAAAGTAAAACCAGGTAATGCCATGAAATACCTATGGCTTGTGGATTAAAAAACAATTGGGTTGAAGTAAATAGCTGATACACAAGAGGGGAAGGTAAGGTCCTGGGTCCATGAGACAGATGAGTGCAAAATACCAGTGACGTCATGGATGCTGTGGCCTGGAAAAGGGAGAGCCCGCCCGCCCCGTGTGCAGATTCTTTCTCTCCTGGAGGAGAGGAAACAGCACCATGCCGTGGGGAGACGGTGACAAAGCTTTCTTTTATTCCTGTCTGGGCTTAGATCCGTCCCTTGTTGTTACTACTATAAGGAAATACTTGGTGCCGGTTACTTAGGACATGGGTTGTGTTAGCTCAGTTTGGAAGGTTGAAGGGTATAGCAACTACACAATTGAGTTCCAGTGAGGACTCTGTAGTAGGAATAGATACTGGAGCGTGTGGTCACATCTCCATACATGAAGCAGAGTGACTTTGGTGAGGACACACTTGCTCCTTTTATTGCAGTCTTTTCAGTTGAACTGTGTCTTGTCCCCCTAAACCTGAACACTCTCATTAGGCCTTACCTCTAAGTAATAACACCTGGAAACCAAGCCTTTAACACAAGACCCTCTAGGACTAGGCGAGATTAAATTCAATCCTGACCATAGCAGGGGTCTTGGTGAGCCAATAGCTGGTCAGCCTGCATGGGGTAGACGCATCTCTGGTCTGACCTAGACGTGGATGTTCACAATTTCTGTGGTCCCACAGCTTCCTTGTGTAGAAACCAACACACTAAGGTGGGCAGTATTCTTAGGACACTTTGTAGTAATCTAGATGAGATGTCAAAGTGGTCTGACATTAAGGTAGCCGGGCATGGTGGTACATACTTTGAATCCTAGCACATGGGAGACAAAGGCAGGTGGATTTTTGTGAGTTTGAGGCTACCCTGGTCTGTGTAGTGAGTTCCAGGCCAACCTAGCCTACATAGAGAGACCCTGTATTGAAAAATGAAAACAAACAAAATTAGGGTGGCAAGGCAAACAAGATAGCCCTGTGGGTGTAAGTGTTCTCTGCCAAGCATTCTGACCTGAGTGTGAGCCTAGGACCCACATGGGGGAAGAGAACTGACCCCAGCAAGTTGTTGTCTTAACTCTATATCCACTGCCCTCCCCCACAAATTTAAAAAACAAGATTAGGGTGTCACTGTGGGAACAACAACAACAAAAACAGGCAGAGAATTTGATGTCTGGTCAGCTGTAGGGCCCAATTAGGAAGATGATATCTTTGAAGACTGTTTCCTAAGAACTGAAGGGCCTATCAGCTTATAGGAGTGAGAAACAGAATGGGTGTGTGTATGTGTCTGTGTGTCTCTCTGTATGTGTGCTTGAGTGTGCTATTTTGGACATATATGTGCTGTCTTCCTGGCTCTCTATTCCTTGCCTAGTGGGCAGCTGGCTCACTTCCTGTTTGACTTTTTGTGGGAGGTGGTATGATGTGCAGAATAGCAAGAAATGGCTTATGGTGTCAGTGGGAGAGACATTGTCAAAGCCACTGGTTGGTTGGAGTAAGTGTTGCTGTGTGCACATGACTGCTGCCTTGAGACGGAACCAACTAGTGAGAACATGTTCCTGAGCACAGAAGCTCACTGTCACCCTTCTTTGCTGCCTACAGCTGGTTTCTGCCACCTACCATGACGTTGACTTACTCTGGAAGGACTTTTTTGTGTCTGGCTTCCTCACACACTGTATCTGTGGCAAGCATTCACCTTGGCGTATATAGGTACCCTGCTCCTCTGTGTTGCGTGTGTCCTGTATAGCGAGGTTCATACCATGACTGAAGTGCCCAGTTGTTGGATTAGTTAGCCTTCTTAGAGGAACAGAACCAATGGAATGAATGTATATTAAGGGGAGATTTACTGTCTTATACAGTACAGTCTGGCTAGTCCAAGAGTGACTGTCTGGCAGTGGAGAGAATCCAGTAGTTTCTTTTTTGTTGTTGTTTTTTTTTTTTTTCGAGACAGGATTTCTCTGTGTAACAGAGCCCTGGAGGACTCACTTTGTAGACCAGACTAGCCTTGAGCTCAAAGAGATCAGCCTGCCTCTGCCTCCTGAATGCTGGGATTAAAGGTGTGCAGCACCACACCTGGCCCAGTAGTTTCTTGACATGTGAGGCTGGATGTCTGTCTCACAGTCCCCATTTTGCTCTGAAGATCTGAAGGACTCCTGGAGAGTGCTGGTCCTCAGAAGAAGCCTAAAGAGGCTGGTCTGTCACAGGTGAACACATGCAACAGTAGTGGTGACAATATGAGGACCCTGTCAGCAGGAGTGAGGGCAGGCAGGCAAAAGACCGTGTTTCCTGCTTCCACCCCCTTTATCTGGGCTGCCAGCAGAAGGTGCTACCCACACTGAGGGTAGGTCTTCCCACTTTAACTACTCTGATCTGGAAAATTCCTCCCGGGTGTCTCCAACTGTTTTCCTTTTAACTGATTCCAGATGCAGGCAGGTTGCTAAGAATTCAGGTTGCTTTCAGTTTGAGCCTGTGACCAATGAAGTTCAGTGACTATTCATGTCATTTTTTCCACGTTTCTCTAGGAAGATTTCGGGTTTCAGGGTTAGGTGTGTTGTTTTCAGGTAACAAGCCATCAGTCTTACTAAGTCACTGTGACAGGACCATTTGTTTCAGTGGTGGGAGAGCCTCAGTTTGCTTTGTGTCCATGCTAACACCTTGGGATTATCCTTTTCATTTTATCCTTGTGTCAGGAATGGTATTTATTATGTGGTCTTTAGTTTGCATTTCTCAGATAAGTGATCAATTTGAACATATTCTGTTTACTGCCATCTGAAGGTCGCTTTTAGCAGATTTTTTAAAGAAGAAAACTGGTTGTTGGCCTCTTACAAAGCTGCAGGAGTTCTTTGGTTTTAGTTTGAGACTGTCAGGCAAATGTTTTCTCCTCCAGTTAAGCTTACATTTGCATTTTGTTGCTGGTTTCTTTTGAAGATTTTTGATTTTCTTTTTGAGGCAGGGTTTCTCTGTCTATCCTTGGCTGTCCTGGGACTCGCTCTATAGACCAGGCTGGCCTCAAACTCAGAGATCACCTGCCTGTGCCTCCCAAGTGCTGGGATTAAAGGTGTGTGCCACCACTACCTGTCGAAGGAAGGAATTTTCAATGTTTTTGATAGTTAGTACTTTTTACATCATAAGATAGTTCTGTCTTGTTCCTGTACTTTCTTCTAGAAGTTCTAAGTTATGAGCATTTGCCTTTAGGTGTATGATTTATTTCCAATGTGTTTTTTTTTAAAGATTTATTTATTATGTATACAGTGTCCTGTCTGCAGGTATATATCTGCAGGCCAGAAGAGGGGACCAGATTTCATTATGGATGGTTGTGAGCCACCATGTGGTTGCTGGGAATTGAACTCATGACCTCTGGAAGAGCAGCCAGTGCTCTTAACCGCTGAGCCATCTCTCCAGCCCTCCAATGTGTTTTTCTATGTATAAAGTGGGTTAGGACATTCCCCTGAGCCCCCTGCACCCGTACCCCAGTTGCTTAAGCACTTTCTTTTCTTGGAAAGATTGTTTTTACATTGAACAACTGTGGTCAAATGTCAAGAATTAGTGAACTAAACACATGTCTTTTTCTGGACACAAATTCTTGTGTCTTGACATTAACTTAGAGCAAGCTTAACTTCAGCCCGGCGTTGGAGAGCGTGAGTCCCCCCTGAGCTTCCCGCTCTCTCTGGCAGGGGCTCAGGTGGACCAGTCTGTTTTTGAGGAGCTCATCAAGGGGCACCTGCCGGAGTTGGCGGAGCACATGAATGACCTCTCGGCATTGGCGTCCATCTCTCTGTCCTGGTTCCTGACTCTGTTCCTCAGCATCATGCCTCTGGAGAGTGCCGTGAATGTTGTCGATTGCTTCTTCTACGACGGTATCAAGGCCATCTTCCAGCTGGGGCTGGCTGTGCTGGAGGCCAATGCAGAGGAGCTGTGCAGCAGCAAAGATGACGGCCAGGCCCTGATGATCCTCAGCAGGTGTGCTCTGGCTGCTTCCTCCTGTGGGGAAGGGGGTGTGAAGTAGGTTGTGGCCGGGACAACTGGATGAGCACAGAGGGAGGCCACTTAGCACCTCTCACCCTGTGGTCCAGAATGAGTCTATCATGTGGCCCCACCACTGGGATACAAAGAAGGTTGGCTCTTGTTACTGCCAAATGAGAGTTCAGGGGGAAAAGGCCCTAAATGCTTCTGTCTTGTAAGAAGATGAAATGTCTTAGATGGAATCACAGTGGTGTTGAACAAGACTGAGGATCACCAGGGAATGCTGGCTTATGTGTGGGTAGCCAATTGGAAGTGTCAAGTACTATGTATAAGAGCAATGGTTCTCAACCTGTGGGTCTCGACCCCCCACAAGGACTGCACATCAGATATTCTCTGCATCTGATATTCACATTATGACAGCAGTAGCAAAATTAGTTTTGAAGCAGCAAAGAAATCATTTGATTGGGGAGTCATTACAACATGAGGAAATGTATTAAAGGGTCACAGTATTAGGAAGGTTGACAACCACTGGCATAGCGGTAAATAAGGTACAGTGACAAAAAAAAAATCACATGAGGTTGAGCCTGGGCCCTGGTTCTCGGAGATAAATGATTTCTTTTCAGAATATGCTGGAAGCTTAAAAATCACACATAGACCAAGTTTATGCTGACCTCACTGGGGAGTCTCAAGGCTTGGCATACACAGAGCCCAAGTCCACAGCCTGACTTCAGAAGTGCTCCCTGTTCTTCTGGGGTAACATGTATTTGGTGCCTTCCCCTGCTCCATCCATGTGTTAGGAGTGAGAGTGCTGTGATCTCATGTACTGAGTGATCTCCCCTTGAGGGTGGATGTGGACTTCAACTGTGGGGGTGTGTTCAGGTTTCTAGATCACATTAAGAATGAAGACAGCCCAGGGCCCCCCATTGGCAGCCACCATGCCTTTTTCTCTGATGACCAGGAGCCCTATCCTGTGACCGACATTGCTGACCTGATCCGAGACTCATATGAGGTACAGGAGACCCGTTCCATCCTCCCGGACCCCTTCCTATTGTAGCCAAAAGTGTGCCTGGGATGTAGACATGGAGGGAGGGTTTCTGGCTGCTTCCTGTTTGCTCTGGACTCAGTAGGACCCTGTGTCTGTGCAGAAATTTGGAAAGCAGTCTGTGGAACAGATTGAGCACCTGCGCTGCAGGCACAGGATCAGGGTTCTGCAAGGCCACGAGGACACCACCAAGCAGAACGTGGTGAGCAGACACATCCGTGGGGCACATGGGATAGAGCTGACTGTGAGTGTGGCCCTCACTGGTGGGGACATGCAGAAGAGCCGCTTCCTCTCCTCCTCACTGAACTAAAAAGTTAGAAACTTAGTAGCCAGGATGTCACACTGAAACAAACAATTTCCAAGAACCAAAGTGTGAGCAGCTAACTATTGGGAGTCTCCATGTTCATGTTCTAAGACAGGGATAACGCCAGTGTTTGGTAGTGGTAGGGACTAGAAAATGCTCAGGCAGGGGGTATGCAGTAGGTGTTCTCATTCAGAAACAGCCAGCAACCTAGAGTCTCTAGCACCCTCACCTCCACTAGACGCTGGCTTACAGCACTGCATTTGGAGAGAGGTCGAAGACAAAACACCTTTCTTAACCTGGATTTTGTGATAGAAAGGAGTTGATGGTACTGAAACAAGGGTGCTGCATGTGTCTCCCACTAGGAGGGACCGTCCCACCCTCCCTCTGATCATCCCAAGGGTGCAGGGTACAGGCCTGGAAGTTATTCCATCATTTTTCTTTCCCTAAGCTCCGGGTCGTTATCCCAGAAGTCTCCATTCTTCCTGAAGACCTCGAGGAACTCTATGACTTATTCAAGGTACGAAATCTGGGAGGAGGAGTCCTGGGCCTTAAGCCAGGCCCTGACACACAGGGCCCAGCCTGCCCATGGGCCGGGACCTCCTTGTAAGGTCCCAAGGGGACCTGTCATGTGTTATTTCTGTTAGCAGAGGCCTGAGATGACTTGGTTACTTGCTTTAACTAGAAAACCCTCATCTTAACAATCTGTCAACAGACTAGTGCCTCTTGTACATGTGTCAGTCTTTCCTGGAGTGCAGCTTCAGGCTGGCGCATGAAGTGGGGAGCTGGCGTGACCCCCAGATCAGTCCAGCAGGGCTTGTGCAGCCCCGTTGCCCAGGCAGCCGTGCACTGGTGGAAAGAGGCACTGATACTGTGCTCTGGTCTAATTCTCACCACTCTGCAGTGCCCGAGTGAGCATGGGTTCCCAGACCAGAGAAGAGAGATGATAACTACCCTGAAATGACCATGACCACCCCTGCTCTGGCCCAGTGTGTACTATGCACACTCCTGTGTTATGTGCTTCATCTGTAGCTGCTTCATACATTTTCCCGTGCTGGTGACAACTTTTCCTCATGCTGTACAGTCACACTATTCCCATTGTTGGGTATAATGTCTTCTAGTTGGCTTTTTAGGGCATTACACTTAATTTAAATTACAGCAAAATTTTTTTGAAGCAGTGTCTCACTAAGCTGCCCATGGTGGCTTCTAGCTTCTATGTCTCAAGTAGCTGGGATTACAGGTCTGCACCACTAACTGGGCAAACCCTTTGGCTTTTTATTTTTATGTTTATTACTTCAGGTTACATCTCTATCAGAGTCCCCTCTATCCACCCCTCCCAGTCCCAACCTCCCACCCTCTCCCTCTTCTCCCACCTATCCTACTTCTCCGGAGTGGGATGCCCTACATATCAGCCCCACCTCAGTTCAGCAGTCATATGAGGGCTAAGAGCTTCCTCTTGCATTGGGGGCCTATGTGGCAGCTCCACTAGGGCAGAGTGTTCCACTAACAAGTAACAACGTCTATGTTCCTGTTCCATTTGGTCTGTTGGTTGTAGGATAGTTATTCTGTACTCTATGGCTAAAATTAACTTTTTATTTATTTAGTCTCTCACCCTAACACTTTATCAACAGATAGTGCCTCTTCATGTGTGCTGATCTGCAACCCAGTCTTATTTTTAACTGGAAATAGCAAACTAGAGTTCCAATCCTTCAGTTTTTGTTTTGTTTTGTTTTTTTAGACAGGGTCTCACTGTGGAAATAGCAAGCTAAGAGTTCAAATCCTTGAGCTTTTGTTTGCTTGTTTTGTGGCTAGGGTCTTACTGTGTATACCTGGGTGGTCTGGAACTCACATATCTACCTGCCTCTGCCTCCCAAGTACTGATCTTAGCTTTTGTATAGTGTAGCACTTTAAAGATTAAATTATGTGGGACACATTATCTTCTGGTTGAGTTTTAAGTGCATCTCTTGGCCTTGGAATTACACAGAAATCTCCTCACCCTGTTTTATAACTGTTCTGTAGATTCAACTGAATATGTTGTCCACACTTTATTTCCTCCTTCCCTAGGCTTAGGATTCACAGACATGGTCTCTGACCAGCTACTTTAAATATTCATTCAATAAAAGAACAGGCATGATGGGACTGGAGAGATGGCTCAGCGGTTAAGAGCACTGGCTGTCCTTCCAAAGGACCTGGGTTCAAATCCCAGCACCCACATGGCAGTTCACAGCTGTCTGTAATTGCCAGGGGTGGTTGTGCATGCCTTTAATCCCAGCACTTGGGAGGCAGAGGCAGGTGGATCTCTGAGTTCAAGGCCAACCTGGTCTACAAAGTGAGTCCAGGGCAGCCAAGGATACACAGAGAAACCCTTTCTCAGAAAAAAAAAAGAACAGGCGTGGTGGATGCCTATAATCCAAGCAAATGAGAGTCTGAGGGAGGAGGGTCAGGAGTTTGAAAGGCAGGGCTACATGGTAGAAAAACCAAGGTGGGGAACTGGCAAATGACTCACCAGGGAAACATTGACTGCCACCAAGCTCAATGACCTGAGTTCAGTCCTCAGAAACCTGTGCTGGAAGAAGAGGACGTACATCTACAAATTGTCCTCTGACTCTGTGGATGCAAGCACACACAAAACAAATAAATAAACTTGGGGGTGTCCCTGGGATGTAGCCTAGTCAGTAGTAGAATGCTTGCCATGTTCTGTGGTTTCATTTCTGTTGCTATAACAAAATACCCTGACACCCCTCAAAAAAAAAAAAAAAACAATGTATGAGAGAAAAGGGGTTAGTTTATAATTCCAGGTTACAGTCCATTATTTTGGGGAGGTCAAGGCAGGAACTCAGCCAGCTAGTCACATAATCACAATGAAGAACAAAGAGAACAAATGCACTCTTGATTGTTTGCTTGCAGCTAGCTTTCTCTTCAGTTGTTCAGGGCCCTCTGTCTAGGGAATTTTAACCACAATGGGTGGGGTCTTCCTGCATCAATGATCAAGGCACCCCTTCTCCTCCGACTTGCCAAAACCAGTTTGATCTAGGTAATTCCTCATTCAGTTTCTTCCCAGTGATTCTGAATTGTGTTAAATTGGCACTTAAAACTAGCCAGCACATAGCTGGGCATGGTGGTAAAAGGCCTTTAATCCCAGCACTTGGGGGGCAGAGGCAGGTGTAACTGTGAGTTTGAGGCCAGCCTGATTACACAGAGAAACCCTGTCTTAAAAAAACAAAAACAAAAAAAAACTTTAAAAAGAACAAAAACAAAAAACAACTAACCAGCACACTTGCTTGTGCAGGGTCCTTAGTACCACATATTAAAAAGAAATGATGATTGGTACTTGATAACATTTTTTATTTATAGGTTTTGGAGATAAAGTTTCTGCTTTGTAGACCAGGCTGGCCTTGAACTCAGAGAGATCCTCCTGCCTCTGCCTCCCTAGTCCTGGGATTAAAGGTGTGCCACCACACCCGGCAATTACAGATAACTGAATTGCCATGTGGGTGTTGGGACTTGAACCTGGATCCTTTGGAAGAGCAGTCAATGCTCTTAACTTCTGAGCCATTGCTCCAGGCAACATTTACTTTTATTATTAGCTTTTAAGTAGTCCTTTTGAATTTGTGAGCCCTGACTTGTGATGTCTCATTCTCTCTCCGAAAGAGACCATGGACATATTCACACACTGTTCACACACACACACACTGTACACACACACACACACACACACACACACACACACACACACACACACA
>CAJQZJ010032438.1:2994907-3015845 GCA_907164525.1 Lophiomys imhausi
TGTGGATACACGCGTGCACACTGTACACATTCAGATGGCCTGTGGATACACGCGTGCACACTGTACACATTCAGATGGCCTGTGGATGCACACGTGCACACTGTACACATTCAGATGGCCTGTGGATGCACGCGTGCACACTGTACACATTCAGATGGCCTGTGGATGCACGCGTGCACACTGTACACATTCAGATGGCCTGTGGATACACGCGTGCACACTGTACACATTCAGATGGCCTGTGGATGCACACGTGCACACCATACACATTCAGACGACCCACTCGCTTGTCCCGCATCACAGAACGTGGTCTGTTGACACTAGCATTGCCCTTGACCTTCTGTAGTGCTGGCTCCTGTTCTGACCCATTTGACGGGAGGGCAGCAGCTTTTTGCCAAGTGAAGAGTTGGTGTGCATATGATGGCTGGACTCTTCTCAAGGGGAGTGAGTTCTGATTGCTTTGGTTTTAGTGAATTCCTAGGACTTGAAAGTTCTACTTTTTAAAGTTGTTAATGAACACATGGTTAACAATTCAGAAAATAGGAATTGCACTAGGAAGTCTGGCTTCTACCCCTGCTGTGAATCTTCATCCTGACCAGGAAGCCTGTATAGGAGCTCCTTTCAAGTTCTGTAAACGTGTGTCTTTTCTGAATTTCAGATACCCATTTTCAGTGAAAATAATACAAAGTATCTCCGTAATTAAAACTGTGTCAACTGAACTAACTACACATCTAAAACTGGAAAAATGATACATTCTGTGCCATGTATATTTTGTCACAAAAATTTTCTGTACGATACATTTTTTTCTAAAAACAATTTTGTAAAACTTCATAATGAAGTCAAAATTCATATTCACATGGGCAAAGTTAACAAGGAAACACTTGCTCATGGTCATTAACTTAGCTCCCCTCCTGCTGAGGGACGTTTGTCTTAGTTCCAGGTTTTGCTGGCTTTGGTGAAGTGGTGACAGACAGCTTTTGAGCTGCCTGGTCCCTCGGCATTGACACTCAGTAAACAGCCCTTTCTGAGGCAACACTGCCATGAGAGAGGGCTGCAGGGGACCTCAGCTTTAAGTGTGCAGCCTCCCAGGTCACTAAAAGTCTTGTGTAATACAGATTTTTCTCCCCCATGCTTCAAGAGGGCACACATGATGAGCTGCTACTGGGAGCACCCTCGGCCCACGGCCCTGCGCCACGACCCCAGCAGGCCCTACGCTGAGCAGTACCGCATTGATGCCCAGCAGTTCGGACACCTATTCCAGCTGGTGTCGCCATGGACCTGTGGGGCCCATACTGAGATCCTCGCCGAGAGGACCTTCAGACTCCTGGATGACAACATGGACCAGCTCACGGAGTTCAAAGCCTTCGTAAGCTGTCTAGGTATGACTCTTCAGGTCTTCAGTGTAGTGATCTGACTTGGCATTTCTCTGTGAACAGAAAAGGGGCGGGCAGATCCATACAATCAGTGTGTTTATAACTAGCCTAACATCATTCTGTGACTTTAAATCTTTGCATGCTCCTGTTAGGGTCACCCTTACATGTCCGTTAGGGATGAGAGGGATTTGGCTCTCCATACTCAAAGCCTGTTCTCCTTGGTACCTCAGGAGTTGGCCACGGTTTGCTGTGTACATAAAACGAAAGTTTTGAAAAGCATGACAGTCATGAGGGCCCTCTACAGTTCAGTCAGCTCTGGTGTGGGGTGAGGGCACTAGGTGCGACAGGCGTTGGCCTTATTGAACTTGAGCCCTGACTAACGGGATTCACTCGTCCCTGATTTCTCTCACATCTTACAGACATTATGTACAATGGAGAAATGAACGAGAAGATTAAGCTGCTGTACAGGCTGCACATCCCACCAGGTGAGAGGGCCAGTGGGCTCCGCTTCAACGCAGGATTAGGCTCAGCTTTGTGCCAATGGTGAACGGGCTTTCTAAATCTAGTTCCCCTTTCCTCCATGTGGAAATCCCATTTCTGTAGAGAATTTGAGGATTATGATTCATCTATCATTGAAACATCATTGATGGAGACTACACTGAAATGTGTAGGTTTCAGTAATATAGACATTTTTATTAATTCTGTCAATAAATATTTCTAGGACATAGAATATGTTGTTCCATATTTTTCCTGACTTTTTCGGGTTGCAGAAAAGAGGACATTTCTGCCTTGACTGAGCTGGGGTTTTCCTTTCAGGTTTTAATCTTTCTTGGCTTAACTTCTAGACATCTTGGACTGTAAAGTTCTTCTCTGGACTTACCTATTTTGTATTCTAAAAGCCTATTAGGATGTCCTATCTCGATGTCCTTTCTTTAGATTAGAAATTTTCTGCTATAATTTAACTGAATAGATTCTATTCCTATTGTCTTTGATTTTTATCATGCTTCCTTCTATAAATTCTTAGGTTTTGGTTGCTTAGTTATACCTGCGTTTTTGGTTGTAATAGTAATGCTGTCATTTTTTAAAAGTTGTTTTTTTTGTGTGTGTGGGTGTTTTGTCCACATGTAAGCCTGTGCACATGTGCATGGCTGGTGGTCCCAGAGGTCGGATCTCTTGGAACTGAAGTAACAGATAGCTGTGAGCTGCCATGTGTGAACTGGGCCGAGAATCCAAGTGCTCTGAAGAGCAGCCATCTCTCCAGTCCATGGTCATGCCACTTAAACTTATAATGCCTTCTGCTGTGGTGGTTGGTGGGTGGTGTGTTTTGAGTTTTGCATTTCCAGCATTTCTTTTTTAATCTGTGTGCAAATGCTTGTGGGCACAGGCACACTCAGAAGTCAGAGGACCTCGAGTGTCCATTCTCATCTTTTGTCTCACACAGTCTGTGTTGTTGGCAGTTCTGTACATCAGGCTGAGCTGTGAGTGGCCAGGGATTCTCTGCCTCCCTCTCAGCACAGCAGCAGTGAGATTACAGATGCGCATCAGCACACTGGGCTTTTAGATGAGTTCTGAGGATGTGAACTTGCATAGCAAGCCCTTTGCCTAGCCCCTCTTTGCTTTCCAAAATGATTTCCTTTTTTTTTTTTTTTGGTTTCTGACTTTTCTCAGATGATAGGTTGAATTAGTCAGCTTGTCTGTATGCTCTGTTTTGTTTTTATTAGCATGTATCATACATGAGTATCATGTGTTTTGCTAATGCTCACTCCCATCACCCTCTTACCCCCTCCAAGCCTGCTGATCTCTTTTCTTCTGATGACTCAGTGAGCACAGCTGAGAGGGTATTTGCAGGAGCAAGACACCTGACTATGAAGGAAATGGTTCTTCCTCCCCCAGTGACCATTAACTGCTCACAGACCCTCAGGAAGGGGCAGGACCTTGTGGGCCCCTTTCTCCTCAACAGAGTGAATGTGCAATGACCATGTCATACCTGGCTAGCTAATTAAAACCTAATATATCACAGGTGACCCCAGAATAGAAAATGGCAATACTGTATGTATGTGATGAAATTAAAATATTTAGGGTAAATGTGGAAATAATGAGATGGATGCAAGGGATGGGGAAAGACGGAACAAAAGCAGAAATAGAAGTTTAATAGAAGCAAGGAAAACATGGGTGGAGTAGGGAGGCTGTTATTAAGAGGAAAAGAGCAGAACCGGGCTGTGGGGGTGCACACCTTTAATCCCAGCATTTGAGAGGCAGAGGCAGGAGGATCTCTGTGAGTCTAAGACCATCGTAATCTACAGAGCGAGTTTCAGGACAGCCATGGAGGGCTATACAAAGAAGAAACCCTGTCTTGAAAACCAAAACAAACCAAAAACACAAAGGAGCAAGTGCAGGAAAAATTTGAATCCTAAATAAGAAGTTTGGAAACAAAATTAGAAATGAAAATAAAACTATGAGGTTTCCAATGTTGGCCTAAAAAAAAAATCTATTAAAAATACAGCATAATCTCAGGGGCAGAAAAGGGAAAAAGACTGTCAAGTAACACCAAATTACATCAATATATGAAAGAGAATGAATACAAATTTAAATTAAAAAAAAATTAGGCATGGTGGCACATGCCTTTAGTTCCAGGACTCAGGAGGCAGAGGCAGGAGGATCTGAGTTCGAGGCCAGCCTGGTCTACAAAGTGATAGGTCTATTACAAAGAGAAAGAAACCCTGTCTTAAAAAAAAACAAAAACACCCCAAACCAAAAGCAACCCCCCCCCAAAAAAAACCCACACCTGAAAATACTAAAAATATAATAAAAAGACACTCACAGCTCAGGAAGCACAGGGGACAAAGAGACAACCCAGAAATAAAAAGGAAGACGGGGCAGCTGCTTCCTGGACACTTCAAGACCAGACTGAGATTAGATGCACTGGAGAGTGGGATCCAGCTGCTCTAAAACACCCCCACAAAAGCACCTCAAGGGAGGGTTTATTTGACTCTGTTCCAGGTTACAGCCCATCATTGCAGGGTGACAGGGACTTGATTCTGTCACATCCACAGTCAATAGAGAGCAGTGAGTTAAATGAATTAACTGTGCTCAGTTCTCTGTCCCCAGTCAGGACCCCAGCCAGGAAATGGTGCTGCTCAGTGTGTCTTCCCACTCCTGTTCTGTTACACCCGTTAAGAGTCCCTCACAGGCAGCTATGAGCCAGCCTAATCCAGACTCTTCCTCATTGAGACACTTTCCAGGTGATTAGACTGTGCCTGAGTGAAAACCATGCTGGATCTGAGCCGCTCCTGGACAAATGCCCCATGTCCACCAGAGCTATCTTCAGTAGCACACTGGGGCTTGTCACAGCAGCTTTGCAGTCTGGGCTGCTGTTGAGGGCTCTGAGCTTGCCCCAGTGGTAAGCCTGTTTCTGTCTCTACCAGGGCCACTTAAGATTCCTCCTGGGTGAGGAACTGGACAGCTGGGCTCTTTGCTCATTCCACCAACCCCCCTTTAGTGCTGTTTTGTTACTACCTTTGTAAATTTCCTGCTTGGCTCATGGTGTCTGAGGTGAGAGTTATCTGTCATATAAAGTCTGGAATTTACGTTTCAAATAACCACACGTAAATTCTTTACTAGATTTTGTTTTGTATAGTATGTGAAGTGAGACACAACCCTAATGCTGTGACACTTTAATTCCTCAGGATGTGGTGACTCCCAACCATAGTTACTTTCTATTTTGAAGCTAGACGGTAGCCAAAGGGGTCACAATCCACAGGTTGAGAACTGTTGCCCAAACAGCAGTGTCTCCACTCATAGTATAAAGCCCTGAAACATACATACATAAATCTAAAAACAAAGCCATGCTCCCTATGTGAATGCTCTTGCACCGAGTCAGTTCACCTCTCCTTAGGACAGCTTCTTTTACTATCCTAGTGACTACCACCTATAAACCTTTCCATCCCAACTGGTTCAAGTAACAGGCAAGCTTTTAAATTTCCCTCTTACTCATTTTGAGGGGACTTACAGGTGCCGCTGTGTAAAATTGTAGGACAACTGAGTTGCCATCCTTATAGTTGTAGTTTGGGGCCATCTTGTGGAAGTTTCTTAAATAACATCTTAATTTTATCTGAATGGTTGGTTCCCTGTTAGGTTCCAGTCATTTAAGGCTGGACCTTGTCAACCCTGGTAACTTAACTATGTAACAGTGTACTGGTTAAGTGGTTACCATAATCACCTGTGTATCATCCTTTCCTATATTTCTGTAGTCTTCCGGAACCTGTAGAGTTGCCCATTATAGGTGTTAAGTGGACATACTGTGTGCCTCTGCTGTCGGGCTTCTACTTAGAATTTTGTTCAGTTTATGGTATAGCAGATCAGTCCTTCTGGCCAAATCAATGTCCACTGTGTGTCTGAGACGGCCTGTTTATTATCAACCAATGTCTGGATTTGTGGCTGTGATCACCTCTGCTGGTGTGGTGGTTGCTAATCAGTTTTGCATGAAAACAGTTTCAGTAGAGTTCAGTAGATTATCCTGAGGTGGGATTTCTGGATTTAACCTTTATGTAGACTCAAAGATATGGCTTCCTCTGCTGGGATTAAAGGAATGAACCATTTAACTATTCAAGTTCTGAGGAATGCCAAATGTGGTCTCCCAAATCAGCTGAAACATTTTGTTTCTACTAGCAGTGTGTGGGACTTCTAGTGTTTTATTTCATAATTAAAAAAAAAAAAAAACTGCTCAGAATACAAATGCTACTTTAAAACCTACATTGTGTAGGAGCCAAAGACAGGAGGGAGTTCCAGGACAGCATGGGCCATCATCTGTTCCTGCCTGCCAGCCATCCCCCAAAGAATCTCAACTTACACTAGTTTATAGTACCGGAAGGGGTTTGTTCTTTTTCCAGGTCTGTGTGCGAATGTGTCAATCTATAAAGCAGTTTGCTTATAGCCTCGTTTGGCTTTACAGGATCTGTAACTCTCCGAGATTGGGAACTAACAGACATTGGTTCTTGCTTGCTTTTTCAAACTGTATCCAACTTAATTACTTTTCTTTTAAAGCACTCACTGAAAATGACAGAGACAGTCAGTCACCACTGAAGAATCCTCTGTTGTCAACTTCGAGACCTCTGGTACTGGGCAAGTGTAACAGCAAGTATCACTTTTAACAGCCTAACCCACCCCCATCCTTCCCCTTCAGCTTGTGGCCCACCGGTGATGCTCAGCAGCCTCTTCCATTCAGCTTTTTCTGGAATTCTCTATTTTAACCACAAGGCCCTAGAAGAGGGATATGTAGTCAGCTGTAAAAAATGTAATCACTCTGGTTTTATATGAAACTTGCTTAAGTGGGACCCTGATCCCTCACTACTGCAATCTTACTGCTCACAGAATTTAAACTTGTTTCCCTTTGTCAAGGTGACACAATCGATTATCAGAAACAATTGAAACAGATGATAAAGGATTTAGCCAAAGAAAAGGATAAAACAGAGAAAGAGTTGCCCAAAATGAGTCAGGTAAGGACTTCTTTTGAGAAGGAAAAGAAACTTTTTAGCAGCTTGGGCCCACGTATAGACTTCTCACAACAGCATTGTGATCCAGTCACCTCTTCGGAGGGCTGGAAAATAACATGCAACACTGAAGGGCCCCCCATCTCCAACCACCTACCAGAAATGGCTCTCCAGTGTATACAATGGCTACATGAAGGCAGGCTTCATTTTGAAAAGGGTCTTTCTGCCAACAGGTGAGAAATGTAGGCTTAAAAGTTAGGAGTGCTCCTGTATTATAGACTTCAATGAGTTTCGTGCCATGCACTGGAGGCTTTAAAACTGATAAGGACAAAAGGTGTCCTCTTCTATCTTACTTCAACTGAATGACCCTGAAGTCAGGTAGGCAGTTGCTGATCTTACTAGCTTTTTACATGTGTGACAGTTATCACTCAGAGCTATCTTTTTTAAATATAGTCTGTCAAGTATTGCCTTCATAAAATAACTGTGGGTGTTTCATCCAACTGAGTGCTATGGTAATTTTTGTAGCACCAGGTAATGTTATCACCTGCCTGTCTTCTTAAGCATTTAATTTAAAAAATCAGTGCCACATGACCATTTTACCACTAAGAAAACCAAGTATAGCTCTGGAAACTTTTTGAGACATGTATTTGCTGGCTCAAGGCAAGTAAGCATCCCATGAGCCGACATTTATTAATTCATAAGCAACATGGAACCTCAAGCTAACATGGAAAGCCCCAAAGGTGGAAGCAGGCACTAGGGGCACACAGCTGCAACCCCATCTTGACTGGCAAGGCAGGAAGACCGTGAGTTGCAGCCTCTTCAACAGTGAACTGCTTGCTATGGCATAAGAACAAATGGTCTGTGCTTTTCTGATAAACTATACACTTCCACCCTGATGCTGTTACATATGTGCTTTGTTTTTAATTCTAGAGAGAATTTATCCAGTTCTGTAAGACCCTGTACAGTTTGTTCCATGAGGATCCAGAGGAAAATAACCTGTACCAAGCCATTGCCACGGTGAGCACCCTGCTACTGCAGATTGGAGAAGTGGGCCAGCGTGGCAGCAGCTCAGGAAGCTGCTCCCAGGAATGTGCTGAGGAGCTGCAGGCCTCGGCTCCTGAACAGGACTCGGTGTTTGCTGAGGCTGGGAAGACTCCCCAGGCCTTTCCCGAGACAGAAGGGGACTGGACTGTCTCCCTTGAACATATCTTGGCCTCACTTCTCACTGAGCAGTCACTGGTAAACTTTTTTGAAAAGCCACTCAACATTAAATCCAAACTTGAAAACGCCAAGCTCCATCAGTACAGTGTCAAAGCTTTGGAAATGAGCCACCCACCTGAACTGAAGCTGAATAACCTGTAGCCAGCAACGTGCTGGAAACACACTGGAGCAGACCAGACTGTCAAGTCACCGTCCAGGTGTCATCTAAAACTAGGGAACTCAACAAGCTGGGTCTGCGGATAACCAACCTCACACCCATGGCGGGGGGACTGCAACCCTCGCACATTTCTATTTATTGTCAAAAGGACAGGTCAGTGGTAGGACACCCTTTACACTGTGACCCTGGGGTGAGTTTGCCCTTTGATGTCAGTAACCAGAACAGATATCAACCCCAGGCTCATTTCCCACTGGTCAAGAAACAAGCTCACTCCAAGACCCAGAAACATCGCCTACACAATTGTATTTGGCTTTTTTTGCACTAATTTTGTTTCAATGCTGGTAATTGAAACCATTTAATATATTTCTTTGTATTCACTTTATATGCCCTTCCAAAAAATATGTACAGACTATGCTTTCAATGTTGGTCCCTAGGGTTTTTCAATAAAAACTTTTTTTTTTGTAATTTTTTAAAAAGCGTATATATAGCACATTCTAGGGATAGAATGGACTGGCTGGCAAAGATGGCTAGAAAGTTCAATGTGGGACCCACATAACACAGATTAATCTCAGGCTCATACACACCAGGGACTAAAAATGAGACCCAACACTCTGCAGCTTCTTGGTTAAAAGCCACAAAATAAACTGGGCATGGTGGCATAAGCCTTTAATCCTAGTACGTGGATCTGAATTCTAGTCCAGCCTGGTCTACAGAACAAGTCGCAGGACAGCCAGGGCCACACAGAGAAACCCTGTCTCACAAAACCGAAGCACAACACTGATTTCGAGAAAACGTTTTACATGTACTCAGAGCAGCGGTTCTCAAACTGCCCCAATTCCCCTTAAGCCTTATTCTAAATAACACCAAAAATTCCACCCATGGGGCAGACAAAGGAAAAACCTGCAAGCAGTTCTGTAACTTTATTTGATATTCAGTAGGTCAGTTCTCATCCACATTGACCGTCTGTAGATTTTTGAATGTGGTAACAGGCACATAAGTCACCAGAGTGTACAGCTTGTTTGGTGAATCCTCATCTTCATTACGTTTTCTGGATAAACGTACCCGGATGCGATATGGAACATTCCTAATACAGAAAAGTGTTGCTGAGGTCAATATCAGAAGCCAGTCAACATTCACATCGATTCCTTTGTCTTTATGCTCTGATAAACAAGCTTTTATATTTTATTGTCTTAGGCAGAAAACTGCCAACAGAAATAACCATTAATTGAAATAAAAAGGCATACACAACCCCCCCTCCCAAATAGCTAATTTATCTCATCTCAGGATGTACTAGGTAGTTTTAGGTTCCAAATCCCTACAAATAAGACTTCCAGGCACTACTCCCCTTACCTTGAGGCAGATACTGTAGTTCCTTGTTGGATAATGGAATATCCCCTCAACTACAGCCCCACTATAGTGGTTAAGTACCAGCTGCAGAACAGCCCCATCTCCCCACTTTAAAGTGGACCTCTCAACCTCAAGTGTTTACATTTAGGTTGGATAAACTATGAGAGCCCATTCATTATAGGAGACAACACAAATCTACCCTTTCTGGCAGCAGAAGACTCCTCCCTCAATCAGGGTCAGAAACACTTTCTCCTGCCAGGCCCCAATCTCTCCTAGACTTCATTAAGCTTAATGCTGTCAACCCTTACAACAAATACTAGCTTAGTCTGAGCCATTATCCTTCTACTCCACATCTGGTAACCGAACTATCAGATTTCTCACATGGATTGGTAGACGGCATTGGACAAGCTAGCATCGCTGTAACAACATCAATACCTTATTCCTTTGGCCCATACGGCTTTGTTTAGCCTGGTATCAATGCGCACGTCTGGAGTTCCCATCTCCTTCATGGCAAATTTCCGAATTTCTTTGAGTGCCCTAGGAGCACGCTTCTTGAAGCCCCTGAGGTTCAAAAACACAAGCATATAAAACCAACCATAAATTACACATGTAAACTGGCATGCCCTCATAAAAACATGGAACTAGTCAGAATTCTCCCCATCATGAAATGTCCAGCAAGTAGCATCAGTATTTGGGACAAGACTTAAGGATCAGAGAGACATCCAGCAGTTAAGAATACTTGCTTTTGCAGAGGGCCCTGGTCTGGTTCCCAGCACCAATGTCGTGCACATACAAACACAAGACACAGGCAAAGTACACGTACAGAGAAGACAACATTGTGTAGAAAAGATATAGCCATTGAATACAGAACCCAGAACTAACTGTATGTGGTGTTGCATTACTTCAATCCCAGCAAAGGGCAGGTTTATCTGTGAGTTCAAGGCCAGCCTGGTCTACTACGTAACAGGGAGCCTGTCTTAAAAACCTTCAACCTTTTATGGCACAGCGGCAGTGCACACCAATAATCACAACACTCTAGGTTGGGCATGAAGACCTCAAATCCAAAACCAATCTACAAAGATCTTGTTTCAAAAAACCAACCACAAAAGCCTAGTTCTGACCAGCAGCTGTCAAGGCTGCTCCAAGAGACAGGGACCTGTCTTCTCCACTCCATTCACCACCAGCCTGTGTGCAGTGCCCACACGACCCACTTCACATCTGGAAAAAATGGGTGTCCAGAAGGGCAGCTGGTCCAGTGGACAAAATGTTACCCAGCTCATACAAGCAACTCACCAGGTGGTGTTGAGTACAAGGACCAGGAAGTAAACACCAGGAAAGAGCAATTTCAGTATTATGCTTAGGGAATGGAAACAAGATGCTGCTGTTATCACTTAAATGAGAAACTGAGTCGCACTGGATCTTACTCTGTGTTGGGCTGAACTACAATGAGTGAAATAGACAAACCCAGGTGAGGAAGGCAGCAAGTTTGGTTTGGACCACACGGGGAACCAAGAAATTACCAGAGGAGGAAGCAGGCTAGAGATACTAATCTAGATAGAGCCTTTTCAACCAAGTACAAAAAGCCTGGAAAATCATGCCCTCCCACAGTCCCTATCACATCCACCTCTACAATGCTCCATTTAAGGGTTCTAAAGAGCACCTTTTCCACCTGAGAACACTCCCTTCCCCCACATACTAGACACTTAAAACCTACCTTCAACACAAAACATACTTGCCTACCTTTCCCCCTTTGGTAAACTTGGCAGGGCTGAGTGTTTACTTTCATACCTAGCCACAGTTCAAAACAGTGCCTGACAGTCAGCAGTCAATATGCCAACCATAGAGAAATGAAAGTGGACCACCACAAGCAATACACACTCACCAGAGACCCCACAAAATGCCAACACGCATTCCAATCCTGCAAAATCTGTCACAAGAGACTGATCATTCAAGCCCAAGAAACTCTGTTCTACATGCATCTGAATGTATGCAAATAGGTCGTGTACAAAGACAACAAGCACCCGAAATCATTCCCTGAAACCACCACGTTATAAATTCAGAATCGCCCAGGGTCTTCACCACACATTGGCTCCTCAGCATTTCCAGTATTGCAACTGGACTCAATCGGTACGAATCTGTACGGCCAGAGGACGAAAATAATTCTATTTCGCACTTAAAGCTCAGCAGTTCGAAACTGGCCGCACAGAAGTCCCTAAAGGTTTCCTTTCACAAACTTTTACTTTTGGTCGACCAGATTACAAAAACATTCTTAGTTTTGCACCACCAAGCTCTCCAAAATCTGACTCGGAAAGTTCAAACACAGCCCCCCCCACCGTTTCCAGTTACTAACCGGTACGGTGCAATCCAAACCCCGCGCATTCAAGGTACACGCAACAAGATTGGGAAAAAAAAAAAAACCCGAGTGCTCTCTAAATCACCAAGTCTGTAAGCAACGAGGAAATGCTCGCGAGTGACAGCTAGAAGCCGAAGGGGCTCGCAGGCCACGTCGAACGCGAGGTACTCACACTCCATGGATGCGCTTGTGAATGTTGATCGTGTACTCTCGGGTCACCACCTCGTTGATGGCAGAACGGCCCTTCTTCTTCTCGCCACCCTTCTTTGCGGGAGCCATCTAAATGCAGGGAACAGGACGGCTCTAAGCTGGCAGCCCAAGAACTCACGACTCTCGGACGCCCGACCCCGGAACCCTACCGCCCGGGCCGCGGAGCCGTCGCTCAGTGCGGAACAGATCCCACCAAGGCTGCCTGCCCCTGCCTGCCCCGCGCGCGCAGAGGATGGAGCCGGATTTCAGAGCCAGGAACCTGCAGCCATACTCACTCTGCCGGGCCCAAGAAGGAAAGGACAGGCGCGAGGGATTGTGGGAAGGAAAGCCGCGTCGCCATATAACTTCCGGGCGTCACAGGATAACTTCCGGGTCATGGGAGGTTGGGGTGGGAGGTTAGGCTGTGACGTAATGCGGCGCGTCGGGGGTGTAGGGAACGGCATGGGGCGGGGCCGAGGCGGGGTCGAGCATGTCAGTCTTCTGGCTGTTTTCTCTGGGTGAAGGAGCTGCTGGGTGGCATTTAAATCTGAACTCTTGGAAGGCTGGGCCTGCAAAGAAGACGCTCTTCCGCTTTTCGCATTCACTCATTCATTAAGTCTACCTTTATATTTGGTGCTGTGCTTGGCGGTAGGTCCCAGGAATGACTGAGACCACAACCAAAGAGCTTATTTTCCAAGTTGAAAGTGGCCACGTAAAGCCCAGTCACTTCTGTAGAAAAAAAATCCCTGAATCTAAACAAGTCCCAACAACCTATCTGTTTGGGTTTCAGCAATGGGCAAGTTTCAGGATTTCACAGACAAGAGAGAGAGGCTGGCAGAGACTCCATGATCTCTCTTAGGTAGCTCTACCTTCTTTGGCCAAGGGATGCTGTACTTACAGATTGCCCAAAGGCAGGACTTGGGGTAGACAGACAAGCTCTCAGTCTCGTAAGAAAATAACGTCCACGGCCAAGTGTGGTGGTGCACACCTGTGATCCCCGTTGGGGCTTGCTTCTTTAGCATAAATGCAACCATTTTTATCTTCAGTCTCCATTTTAGTTAAGAGATGAAATTACTCATAGTTGGTTACTTTGTTACCTTGTCACTCAGAAGAGTCCCCAACTACAGCTCTACTTGGGACCAATAAAATTAAAGGTTAGACATTTGTCAAAATGATGTAGTGCTGCCATCCCCTTGCTTGCTACCTGGTTGTTACCTGGATTCGGTTTGTTTCCTAGACCTGCTTACCTGATTGTTACTTGGATATGGTTTTTCTTATTAAAAAAAAAAAAAAAAAAAGCCTGCCTTGGAAGCATACCATTGTCACAGTTAGGATCCGAGACCTCTGTGACCCTGGTGGTGCTAGGCCAAGACCAGTCTTGGGGTGTGTGTTCAATAAACCATCAATATCTGACTGAGACTGGTGACTGAGTGGTTTATGTGGCTATTCTTGGATGCTGACATTTGGAGGTTCTACCAAGATGGGACTATAACAATCCCAGAAGTTTGTAGGTTGAGTCAGGTGACCAGGAGCTCACCCTTGACCACACAGTGAGTTTGAGACCTGCCTGAAGAGGGTGGGGAGAAGTGACAGTGAGCTAAACACACTTCACAGTATCTGAAGACTTCTCCATGGGGCTAGGAGGAAAGAAGTGGACAGGATCTGTTCCAGTTCCTGGTGGGGTACAATGCTAGACTGAGCATCAGGAAATCCCAATGCAATCTCCTAGTAGAGCCACTCAAAAATATTTTAAAAGGGAGTCAGGTGTGGTACACAGGAGGCAGAGCAGGAGGAAAACAACTTAAGGCTGAGGCTACTCTAGACTACATAGAGCCCAACCTTGGCTACACAATGAGACCTGAAGAAGGAGTAGAGAGAGGGAAAGAGGAGAGGAGAAGGAAAGGATGGAGTACAGACTGAGGGAGGGAGGAAAAGAGAAGAAAGGGGGTGAAGAGAATATGAAAATATGAATGTGGTGGGGTCTTGAGCAAGGCAGCAAATAGTGGACCAGAGAAGAATGGACCAGTTTGTATTTGAAATAAACAGTAGTTCAAAAGTAACTTTACAGCCGGGCGTGGTGGTGCATTCCTTTAATCCCAGCACTTGGAAGCAGAGTCAGGCAGATCTCTGTGAGTTCAAGGCCAGCTTTGTCTACAGAGTGAGTTCTAGGACCGCCAGGGATGTTACACAGAGAAACCCTGTCTTGAAAAACCTAAAAAACAAAACAAAAAAAAACAACAACAAAAAACCCTTTAAAAATTATTTTATGGTATCTTGACTGTATGTATGTCTGTGTGAGGGTGTTGGATACTCTGGAACTAGATGGACTTACAGACAGTTGTGAACTGCCATGTGGGTGCTGGGAGTTGAACTCAAGTCTTCTGAAAGAGCAGACAGAGCTCTTAACCACTGACCCATCTCCCCATCACACCCCCTCCCAAAAGTAACTTTACATGAGATGACAGTTTAGGAGGAGACAATAATCAATGAAAATTACATTAGAAAAGTAAAGTACCACATAATGTATGATCTATTAGATAGGCAAAATCAACGATTCTGTGATTTCTGTGTGGGCCTCTTACTATGGGGATGCGCACACTCTCAGAGATGTGTCATTGTTATCTTCGTTGCTGTGCAAACATTGCAGTGTGTACACACCTATGCGCATTAACCTATTACAAGCCTAGGCTGTGTGGTACGTTCCATCAGTGACTGTTGTCATTGCACACTGCATGGCTGTGTGACTTTCAGCTCTGTCCCAACAGAATGAACCAATGATAGCAACTGAAACAGCACTATTTATTACCCAACACCACTTCCCAGTCTCACTCTAAGCATCAGATCTTTTTATTCTTGTTGTTGTTTTTCGAGACAGGTTTTCTCTGTGTAACAGTACTGACTGTCCTGGAACCACTTTGTAGACCAGGCTGACCTCGAACTCACAGAGATCCTCCTGCCTCTGCCTCCCAAGTGTTGAGATTAAAGATGTGTGCCACCATGCTCAGCCCAGATTTTAATCTTAAATGCTTTTTTTTCTTAAAGTAAAAGAATATCAGGAGGAAGTTGATTCCATACTCTAGGGCAGGAAAAAAAAAAACATAAATAAATCATGCCCCTGATGTTCGAGAAATAAATTTGAATATGGTTTTGGATGGGCTTGACTCACAAGATGAAAGAGGAGCTAGCTCCCATTTGTCAGAGTGTGCTAACTTGAGAAATAATAATGGCTAATTAGAAAAGCTGAGTTTATAACGGTTATAAAAGGTTGTGAGTTCATGACTTTGTACCAAAAGTAAAACATGAATAATTTAAAGAATCAGTAAACTATACATGCCCATCAATGATTAAGCTAAAATTCAAGAAGAAAATTTCTTCCCCTGATCTAATGAGCTTTTCCACAGAAAAACAAACTTATTCATCTGCATAATATTAAGTTCATCTGACTACTAACAACATTTTTTAAGGATATTATTGACAGCTGAATTTGAGATCTTCAGGCTACAACATGAACAGAAATTAAAGTCATTTCATGTCAACTAAAATTTTACCAGGACATTTTGGCAAGAGTGCAAAAGTCATGAGTAAGAACTGCTTAATCGTTGGTCCACATGGCTGGGTGTGGCAGCATACAAATTTAATCCCAGAGTCAGAGGCAGGAGGATCTCTGTGAATTCCATATCAGCATAATCTATTAGGGAGCTCCAGGCCAGTCAGAGCCAAATAGTGAGACCTTGTCTAAAAGCAACAACAACATTGTTTGTAAATGCAACATTTTGTTAGAGACAGAAGATGCTGCAATTTCAGTTGGGTTGTAGTATCTTAAACCAAGTGTTTGGAGGACATATTCAATTTTGACTCTTGAGACAAGACACTTTATACGCTTCTAGACAATAAGGTCATGTTTTTTTCTGGAACAAAGATGTGGTTGCAAAATAGCCTTTTAATAAGCAAAGTTAATGAATGAAGAGGTCAGTGATTACAATTCCCATGATGCGTGCATTTAATGGAATATTACACAAGAATTTTTTTTTGAGTTTACCCAAATTCTGAACATGTGCAAAATTCAGGCAGAGCTAAATTAAATTAGGAGCACAACATACTCCACCCTCTTTTTAATGACTTCCAGCTAGACAATCTTAGGATAATGAATACACTGTGTCCATTAACAATCTTGTTCCACTTAGGAGTATATCCACCAATTAAAGTATGACTACAATTAAACTATAAATTCTTTTCCAGAAAAAACCCCATCTCTAACCCTTAGACAATGTTAGGTTAAAAAAAAAATAGGTTATAGGGTTTCATACAGACTTCATGTTTTAAAAACCAGGTTCACTTCAAGTTCTCTCAAAAAATAAATGCTCCTCTCAGTGGATGCAAAATATTAAGGCTTTTCTCCCCACCCTATCCCCACCATCAGGCACAGAGCAATCAAGGATACATTTCTATAGCAACTGCTTGGTATCCAAAATTGATCCTAGCTAGAGAACTGAAAAGGAGTTGTTACCTGAATCATTTCTCCAACCCCTGTGAAGACTTATCTTAATAGAGCCCTGGAAGGAACATAGCTCCACATAGCCAGTGAAAAAGCAAAAACTCCAGTCTCTCACCCTGACCTGTCCAAGTTCTTACCCACCCTCCTTTGCTGTAACAAGCTCATAAAAGAGAAAATAACAAAGAAAGTCTGAGAAGCTAGCTTTCCCTCCCTCAGAGGCCTTGAGTGACCATCTGGACAGAGCCATAGATAATGAGTTCTCAAAAGGACTTAATGTTTATAAGATAATAGTCCCAGGAACCTCTGGTATGTGCAGGGAAGACTAACCCTCACCCTGGACCATAAACTATCTTGAACACCCCGTCTGGGAGAGCTGTTGGGATTGCCTTGAGAGGGCTGTTAAGATTGCTGTGTGGCCTGTTAATCATGAATTTGTTAACTGGGAGTTTCCTTTGCCTCCTGAGGACAAGGTTACCAGAGGACTCTCAGAGCTCATCTTACAAGGCCAAATGTGATTCTGTATGCTACACACACCTCCCTCACTGCCCACTCCCTCTCTTGCCAAGCCCCTTAAGATCCTCAAACTTTCCAGGGTCACAGACTCCCTGCATAGAGAACATGTGATGGACCTTGCCTTGGCTCAGACCCTAATTAAAGATCCTTTTTCTTTTGCATTGAGTTGGAGTCTTCATGGCTTTGTCTTATGGTTTTGTGAACTGAGCATTACATCAGTATGTTTTGAAAAGGAGAAATCATCTTGGTGGTTCCCAAATGTTGTGAGCTCCCAAGGTAGGTAGTTTTCAGAGGCAGCTTAGCAACCTGGGACCCACATCTGCATAGAGCTCTGTGTACTGCCTTCTTCACACAAAGAGGCCAGGCAATCCTAATACCTCCTAACTCCCTAGCAGCCCTCAGTGATTCTCCTTTTGTGGTGAAACATGCTGGAACTTACCTTGCAACCGTAGGCAGTGAGTCAACACAGCCTGGGATGGTTGTCAATGCACATGGAGCCTGTGTCCATGCAGTAAACGTTCACAGGGAACTCTCCTATTTATCATCTTATGCGTGTCCATCATGTGCATGATTGGACATGCATATGATTAAAATCACATGCGTGGTGAGAAAGAACATGTTGAGTGAACAAAGCCCATCAACAGAAACACATGATCACCTACATCTCATCCTTGGCAACAAACTCTTCTTCCTTCCTGATGGGGTCACAACGGAAAGCTTTGCAAAGTAACCCAAGTCAATCTTGTTTGGAGCCTGCTGCTCTCTCACAGCAGCGTACCTAGTCTTTATGTCCACTCTGCTTTTGAATGGACCCTACCTAACTTGCTATTTGTGTGTGCTTCTTCAGTTCTTCGAACAAGGCAACAAGAACCTGGAAACATAACCCTCATGTTAGTATGCTGAACCTCACCAAGGAGATGGCTGTAGTGACCAAGGCCTCAGACATGCTGCTGTTTGCCTTCCCTGGTGTGTGTGTGTGTGTGTGTGTGTGTGTGTGTGTGTGTGTGTGTGCGCACATGTCACACACAGGCACACCTACCTTCTGGCATCATTGGTCTAAGTGTTGGCAGTGAGAGTCCTGACTGAGTAAAACTGCGAGCAATGGAAGAATGCTTTGGTGAGGAAGGGCTCCAGCATCCCGATAGGCCACCAGTGTCCACAAGATTGAGATGTTCCTGGGAACTTTTTCTTGTCCCTATTTTGTTATCATTTCTACAGGGAAATGCTGCTTTTCTGGCACAACCTTTAAACCTCAGGAAACGGGCAGAACGATGCAGCTCGGAAACCGCCATTCCAGTACGGGTTATTGTACTGTTTGTTTCTGCTGGACTGTCGGGGGGGGCCTTCAGTGGCCCCCAAGGCCCACGTGTTGAAACTCTGGACCCCAACTTCTAGGCATAGTACAACCTTTAGCAGGTGGGGCCCAGTGGAGTAAACTTAGGCCATTGGTGGTGTCCCTTTGTTGGGACTCAGGCCATTGGTGGTGTCCCTTTATTGGGACTCAGCCCCTTTCTCTTTCTCTGCTTCCTGACCAGCTTGAAGTGTGCAGGCCTGTGCTGCCATGAACTCCTTCCTTGATGCTCCGTGTTGCCACAGACCCAAAGTGACCGTGCCACATGACCCGTAGTGAAATCTCTGAGACTGTGCCTGGTTCTGTGAAGTCCGTCATCCGACTTAATGGAAAGCTAAGAACTTTACTTCTAAAGCTTCCAATACCTTGAATATCATAAAGTTTCCCAGTAAATAGATGTATGTGTGGATGTACAACAAAGGACAAAGGAAATTGTACAAACTTGTTAATTTATTACAAAATGTTCACTCACAGAAAAACACAAGGAAATCTTTATACTTTTATATTTGGGGATGGAACTGGTGTCTCAGATACAAAATAATTTACACATAATCCGTACAACTTTATTTTTTTATAGAAATAGGTCATTATTACAACAGCTGTACAATTCACTACACTCCTCTTATAATTACATAAAATCTTCTCTTTAGAAACATCTCAACATAACAAAACATACTAAAAAAAAAAAAAAGAAAAGAAAGTGCATTTTGAAAAGGAAAATCCAATCTTCAGAATCATCAGGGAAGATAGGTGGAAAGGCAGCCAGCACGTGGCTGGTTTCCTGGGAGACTGCAGCCTGCTCAGCTTCCCTGTTTGTGGGCTCTCTTCCCTCGGACTCCCTAGCAGTCTCTAGGGAGTTCTGGAATGGTTGTGAGATTGTGCTTTGCTCTGAGCCTGCCTTTGTAGTTACTATCAGTGAAGCTAACAGTCCAGTGTTCTGTTTAAGAAGGAAAACAGCCACCAGTAGGACACCAGAGGTGAGGAGCCTCAGCCCACTAGGATTTAGGTCAAAGGTGTGGATCTGCACCTCCATTAATAACCAGCTTCTCTGATTGGTGGGCTGTTTTTGTTATTGTGGACTCCCAGTGAAGTCATGAGACTTTATCATTTAAATAAAAACAGAAAGTGCCTAAGTTATTTCCCCTGTGTGCAGCTGTGCAAATTAAAACAAAAACCAACCATTTAAAAATAACGAAAAATAATCTCTTTTTTTCTCTCTCCAAAGACCTCTGACTTAGTCCTTGACTGTAAAGGAAAGACTATCAAGAGAGTGAAGGCCAGCTAGGGCTTGGGCCCTGTGTCAGTCAGTAGAGTACCCAGCGTGTTCTCTCCTGGAGGCAGTGACAAGTACCACCTCTGCAAATAGACCAGGAAACTGCGCCCACACGAGGGCACTTGGTTCCTGTCCAGTATGGCTGTAGTGGATGCCCGAGAACCTCAGGACCTCAAGGCAAGTGAAATCATGGCCAGTATTCCTATTCTTTCCCTACTTGGCCAGTGCCATACTCCAGAGACATCACCATCAGGAGTTCTGAAATGTATACAGGATGCGCCAAAGCCAAGTAAACACTTCTTCCCACCAACCTCAACCACCGTCCTCTTCCATTGGTTAAAGCTGGTTGCGTCTGGACTCCAGTGTCAGGGCACTATCGAGGTGGCTGCTGGAGCCCTGAGGACTCTGTCAGCCGACTGACCCTGCGGGAAGGGCGTGGGGGCTGCGGCTGTGTGGGCTGGGTGGCTGCAAAGCCCAGGGACCCAGGCTGCTGGGAGAAGGTGGAGAGAAGGAGGGAGTCCGGCTGCTCGCTGTGTAGAGAGGTTGGTACCTGTAGCAGCAAAGAGGAGGAAAGGTGCTGAGTGACTGGGCTGTCTCTCCACTCTTCAAGTCATTTCAGTACCCTTGGGGTTTGCAGCAGATGCTGCCAGACTCTGGGACTCCCTCCTCAGATGGTTAGGCAGTGTACTTGCGTGTGTGCGTGCGTGCGTGCGTGTGTGTGTGTGTGTGTGTGTGTGTGTGTGTGTGTGTGTGTGTGTACAAGCACCTCCTCTCCTGTGCCTGCCTGCCTGCCTGCCTGCATGATGGGGAAAAGCTGAGCTCTCTGACAACACACTTGTGCGGGGAGGAGGAGCTTCCTTCTGGGCCAATGGGCTTGGGCTGGCTGAGGGTGAATAAGAGGCTCACAATCTACATTCAACCTATGTTTGTGGCTGGTGGTGGAGCCTGAGGTCCACATAGACTATTGGTGGGGAAGAACTTGCACGCAGGCGAGGCGCTGGTGCATATCCCTTAGGGTAGGTCCCTGGTCCTGTGACTACTTCAAATACTGCTATTTTCCAGAACCTGGAAGAAAAATGTCCTCATTGGAAATGTAAAAGCTTCAACCCGTCAGTCAGACTTCAGAAGTTTCACTCTGATTTTCCTCTCTTGCCGACAAACAAATGTCCCTCTCCAA
>CAJQZJ010032438.1:3015855-3031200 GCA_907164525.1 Lophiomys imhausi
TCTGCACCACCAGACCCCGAGTGTGTGCCCTGCTAGCCCACCTCCCTGCTTGCCCTCTGAGATCCCAAGGGCACCAGGATGGCTGAGCTCTCTTTGTATCTTTACTTTGCACCTTGAATGAAGCAGGTGTTTGCAGACTTCTGCTGAGGACACACTGGGACCTCTCCTGTTTTCACATCCCAGTTTCTTTGCCTTGTTGTTTCCCATGCCAGATCACTTCCCTGTCCTGAGAACTGACAAGTTCCACAAAGCCAAAGTCAGAGCTGACACCCACTATTCCTGTGGGTGCAGTCAGGGAGACATTTGAAAATTATACCAGAAATGGTTTAACAGCTTTGGAATCAAATGGCATCCCACATCCTTAGGGATGCTGAATAGCTCCATCCTAAACTCATTGTTCTCAAGATGTCTCAGTCACTGCATATTGTCTTTTGGCTTCAAAGATATCCTTACTAGGGGAAGTTCCATAAGTCAGAGTAAAAGATGAGCTAAGAGGGAGCCCTGAACGTGTGTGAGGGAAAGATGGAGCCCTTTGAGAGCTCCTGAAGGGACAGTGCCCATATCTGAATGCCCAGGCCTGTGGCACCGGCCTTCCTCCCTCTGGTGTGCTTGATATTTGCGTGAAGTAATTTCTGCTTTCTGACTAGTGTCTGTGCCTCCAGTGTTCATGTCAAAGCTTTATGTTACACATAAACATATTTACTAAAGCAGTTCGATGGATCTTTAACTAAATGCGTTTTAATTTTATACTTCTGTGCACTAAAAAGTTTGACGGAAACAGTCATTAATTTTTGACTTTTTTGGTGATAGCATGAGCATATCAAGATGTAAAACTGATAAAAATTATTTTTAAATAGATATTTTTAGCATAGAAACATAAGAGATATGTTAACCTATCCTTGATTTTCATACTGCACATTAAGCTTAAAATTAAAGAAGTATGAACTTTTCTGAGGTTGTCCTCTCTACCAGGGAAGAAAATGCCTGTAAAAGCTGCTCACTGAGCCCACCGAGATCTCCCCGGGGCCCGGTGCTCACCTACCTGCAGGTAGGGTGGCTGCTGCTGCTGCTGCTGCTGTTGTGCTGTTTGCAATGGTGATGCCTGGGATGCAGGGAAGCTGGGGTGGAGCACCGCCTGCCCCATCAGCAGGACTGGGGTGGAGGCAGTGCTGCTGGCCGGGTGCGAGTCTGGACTCGGAAACATCACCTGGCTCTGTGCATACCTGTTTAGTTTCATGTAGGATAAATAAAACAGATCCCCTGAGAAAGAGATACTTGACACAGTACTAAAAATATCTATAGGGGCTGAAGAGATGGCTCGGTGGTTAAGAGCAGTGGCTGCTCTTCCACCTCCACATGGTGGTTAACAACCCCCTGCAACTCCAGTTCCTGAGGATCTGACGCCCTCTTTTAGCTTCTACAGGTACTACATGCATGTGGTACATAGACATATATGCAGGCGAAATACCCAAATACATAAAACAAATAAATAAATAAATCTTTAAAAAACCCATTGCTAATAATGATAGAAGAAAAATGGGTGAAGTAGACTTCATAATAAACTTTGTATATCAAAGGACACTATCCATAAACACAAAAGTAATTCAGGGTAAGGGAGGAAAAATCCCTTCCCATCATATATCTGACAAGGGATTGATATTTAGAATATATATAAAAATTTCCTATATATCTATCTCCAAATCCCAGTAGTACTCAAAGAACCCAAACAAGGTAAAAGGCAAATGGCTTGAGCAGTCCTTTCCATCCAATGGAAAGACACAAAAGCCAGTAAGCATGTGAATGTGTAACTACTCAATAGAAGGTTGCCAATTGAAACTGAAATGAACTATCACTTCCCATTATTATGACAAAGATATTATATATATATATATATATTCTGTATAAATTTTGACACATACTATAAAGATGAGTCAATCCTGAAAACATTCTATTTGTGTGCATGCACATGTAGCAGAATGAAAAAAAAAAACCATTGTTAGTAAAGATGTGGAGAAACTGAAAGTTTTGTGTGCTGCTGGTGTGAATGTAAAATGGTGCAGCCATTCTGCAAATTGTTATGGAGAATCCTCAAGAAATGAAACCTGGGATTTCTGGGTCATAGCAAACTAAAAGCTGCCTCCATGTGACTTGGTGAGGGAGAAGAGTCAGGACAAGAGAACACAGCCAAAGAGAGAAGGAGCTTTAAGAAGTCATAGGCAGTGGAGGGACAGCTGAAAATGAGGACGAAGAGATGGGGTGGGGGGTGCACTAGGAACTAAAGCCAAGTGTGTGGCTCTGTGGTTGAAGCCTTATCCAAAAGTTGATAATGTGGGCTGCCCGGGAACGAGACTGTAAACCTACCCTCAGGACAAGCCCACAGCACTCACAAGCACCAGATCCAGTTACAAGTTTGGGTGAGACTGGGATTCCTCCAGTGGACAGTTCAACAGACTGGGGGGGGGGGGGCGCGCTGGGTGACACACTTCCATCTTCTCGTTCTGTATGACTTAGAGAGCAGTGGCTGGGTCCCATCTTGACTGGGAACTTCCTGCTTAAATCCGTAAGTCAGGGAACCTGGATTTAACCTCCCACAGTCCCAGGGCCAGAGATATACCCAGAAGGCAGTTACAAGAGAGGCTAGATGCTGACAAGCTGAAAGGGGCAGATGGCCAGAGACTCGGGGTCTGGCTGAGGCAGTGAAGGGTAAGGCAGCCCTGCGCTCTGTGACAGGAGCACACCTTATCTACAGAGAATAACCTGGAGGTTAAAGAACAGAACCTAGATAGATCAGTCTCTAGAGTCAACCATCTGCTGTTCACTGCTGTGGAATCCAAGAACCCTGCGGCCACAATGGAATATGTAACATCTCCAGATGCATCCTTCCAACTGGTCCCTCAGTTGGACAGCTCTCAGGGCTGTGGCTCATTTCCTAGTTTTCAGTGTACTTGGGAGACTCCTCCACAATGGAGCAGTAGCCCACCCAGAGAGGTACAATCTGGAAAATCTTGGGGGAGTGCAAAGCTAAGCATGAATAACAGAGGGCCCCAGTAAAGTGAGATGGCCTTGGTGGACATTGGACACTTGTCCAATAGAGCTCAATAAGACTACAAAGCATGAAAAAGTACAAGATTGTACGAGCTCTGACACTTCTACCTCCATGCATATAATTGGCAGTTTCCAAGTTTTAAGGACCCAGAAAGAAGGTGTTTCAAAAGTGATTCCCTTCCCCTTTCTTCCCCTCCTCTCTTCCTCCTCTTCCCCTCCCTTCCCATCCCTCCCCTCCCCTCTCCTCTCCTTTTCTTCCCTTCCTTTCCCTTTCTCTTTTGCCTTTTGTGATTTCTCTTCTTCTTTTTTAGACTATAATTTTAGTAATATCTTTGCTTTATTACATTTAAAAAACGTTTTATGTTTTTAAAAATTAACTAATTAACTCATTTTTGACAGGATCTCACTATGTTGCTTTGGCTGATCTGGAACTTACTACGTAGACCAGGTTGGTCTTGAACTCACAGAGATCCACCTGCCTTGGCCTCCTGAGTGATGGGATTAAAGTCATGCGCCACCAGGCCCCGTATGTTTTCATTTATTATTCCCTTTCAGATATTGACATAACAATTTTTTCACATTTCTCTCATTATTGGGCAAAGTCTTTTCCTTTACCCTTGTTCTTTTATTGCTGTTTCTGCTTTTCCTTTGTATTGCACTTCTATGATTTTCACTTCATCTTACTCTTGTTTTAAAGGCCCTTATTAATTCTTCTTCTTACATTTATTTACTTTTGTCTTCAAACTTTTTCATTGTTGAAAATAATTTTTCCTTTATTTTAAAAAATATTTTCCCCCTCTCAACATCTTCCTCTACTTCTCTTCTCATTTGTTTCCTTTATTTACTCTTGGCTGCCCTCTATTTTCTTCTCACCCCTGCCTCCGTCTTTTATCTCATTCATTTACTATTTTTGAATTTGCCTTAAATCATTTTTAACTTCAGAAAACACTCTATTTTAGCTTTGTAAATTTTTTTTGTTTTATGTTGTTTGGAGATAAATTAATGGGATTAACTTATTTTAAACATATTTTTTTTGCATCTTCTGTAGTCTGGTGATATTGCTATTACAGTAGTATGCTTTCTCCTCTCTAAATAGTACAATGATTGAACCTTTAAGAGTAAGCTTCCTGGGGCCAGAGAGATGAGTCAGTGGCTAGGAAAGCTTGCTGTTTTTCTAGAGAACCCAAGGTTAGTTCCTAGAAGCCACATCCAGAGTTCAGCTGCCTGAAACTCTGGATCCATTTTTTCCTGGAGGCTCATCACTACTTAGAAAGTTTAGAAAACACAAAGGCATATCCTACTGAATTAAAAGTTACTGAAATAAGGAAAATGCTAGATGAAGAGTTCAAAAGTTTCTGGTAAAAAACGAAAAGAGAAAGATCCCAAAGAAAATACAAATAAACAGATGAATTCAATGTAGGATCCAGGCAGGAAAGCAAGCAACATGGAATGAAAGACTCAGTAAAACAGACAGTAAACCCACCATTATGGAAGAACAATTTAACAAGGAAATTGAGATTTTGAAAAATAAAAAACAAACCAGAAATGCTGGAAATGAGCTTAATGAATCAAATGAGATATGTAACCAATGCGCTAGACCAAGTGAAAGACACATGGTCAGGGATGGAGGACGTGGCTAGGAAACTACTGATTCAAACTTCAGTAAAGAAAAATAAAGTAGAATAAGCTTGGCCTCAACATCCACAAGCTTGAGGAATAATTATAAGACCAAACCTATGGATTCAGGGAAGAAGTGCTGAGACAAACACTTTACAGACAAACATATTACAGACATGGAGAACCTAGTTCATGGGATTATAGCCTAAAAACTACAAAATCTAGATAAAGAAACAGATAATCCACCCAAAGAAGCTAAGTAACTAAGCCCAAAGGAGGATGCTTGACTCTCACCCAGAAGGGGAAATATAATAGATAGCAGAAGTGGATGAAGAGAGGGAACTGGGTAGGAAAGGGAGAGAGGAGGGAAAGGAGGTGGGTATCAGTCATAGAGAGAGTGGGGACAAGAGATGAGAGGACTGGGATAACGATGGGAAACCAACGGGGGCATCTCTGAGACAAGCTGGAGACCAGCAACAGGGTAGGCACCGGAGAGGATATGGGGGTGACTCTAGCTGAGACTCTTAGCAGTGGGGGAGACTGAAGAGGCCTCCTTCTAGTTAGGTGGGACTTCTAGGGGAGGAAAGGGATCACCAACCCATTCACAAAACCTTCAACCCCAAATTACCCTATATACAAGATGTGCAGGGATAAAGATATACCAGACATTGAGGGAATGTTCAACCAGTGATGGGCTCAACCTAAGACTTTCCACAAGGGAGAGAGCCATCCCCTATCCCTATTAATGATACTAAGCTATGCTTACAGACAGGAGCATAGCATAACTGTCCTTTGACAACTTCCATGCAGCAGAGGATCCAAACAGAGGCTGAGACTTACCACCAAACATTAGACGGATCGAGGGGAGTCTTGTGGAAGAATGGGGGAAGGATTGAAAGACCTGGAGAGAATAGGAACTCCACAAGAAGACTAACAGAGACAACTAACCTAGGCTTATGAGGACTCACAGAGTCTGAACCACCATTCAAAGGGCATGCATGAACTGGACCTAGGCCCCCTATACATATGTAACTGATGGGCAACTTGGTCATCATGTAGGTCCCCTGGCAACTGGAAGGGGGCTGTCTCTGATATAGACTCTGATGTCTGCTTTTTGACCACTTCTCCCTAACAGGGCTGTGGTGACTGGTCTCAATAGAAGAGTGTGCACTCAGTCTGGATGAGACTCAACATGCTGGGCTGGGATGGTACGGGGTAGGGGGTTCCCGTTCTCTAAGGAGGAGGGGAGTGGGGATAGAGGGAAGGGGGTGGGAGGGTGGGGACTACGATCCTGATGTAAAATGAATAAATAAATAAACTTATATTTAAAAAGTTAACCAGCCGGGCGTGGTGGCACACACCTTTAATCCCAGCACTTGGGAGGCAGAGGCAGGCAGATCTCTGTGAGTTCAAGGCCAGTCTGGTCTACAAAGTGAGTCCAGGACAGTCAAGGGTACACAGAAAAACCCTGTCTCAAAAAACCAAAAAAAAAAAAAAAGATAACCAAGCACAAGGGTCATTTAGAACAACAAATAGAAATGAGTAGAAATTTTTTCTCTGAAATAATATAGTCAAGTTGTTAAAAATAAAGAGCAAAGAAATACTATTAAAAGTTGAAAGGGAAAAATGACAAATTACACCAGAATATCTGGCCTCTCATCAGGACCTTCAAAGCCAGAAAAGCATAGGGCAATGTATTTCATGTCCTGAAAATAAATAATTTTTGACCAATATTCCTAAATTCAGTAAATCTATCTTTTTACATTGATAATTAAGGACATTTCAAGATAATGAAAAACTAAGGTGATTCATGACCATTGTATTGGTTTGAATTCCATTGCCAGGATAAAATACCCTGACAAAAAAGCATCTAAGAGGAGAAAGGGTTTATTCAGCTGACAATTCCAGGTTACAATGCATCTATAAGACAGGTCAAGTGGCAGGGGCTTGGAATGGCTGGTCACATCACATCCTTAGTCAAGAACACAAGGAAATAAATGCATGTATGTTTAGTTGCATGCTTGCTGTGCCTAACTGGAGTTTTCCACTCTTGCATGGTCCTGAACTCCCTTCCTTAAGAAGACCACAGTGGGCTGGGTCTCCTCATATCAAATGACTTAATTAAGACAGCCTCCCACAAACATGCCCACTGGCCAGCCCAATGCAGACAATTCCTCATTGAGACAATTTTCTAACGTTATTTTAGGTTGCATCAACCATCACAACCCCCAGCCAGCACTGCAAAATACAGGAAAGAAATATTGAGCACACAGGAGGAAGAAAGACAGTCACAGACACAAGAACAAATGTAAGAATACATTTTATGAGAGGAGCGACAAATAAAGGAGCAGTAAGAAGGAGTCCATCTTGTTCAACAAAGCAAATAAATAAAGCTTAATATTAAACAAAGGAACAAACAAAAATCCAACCAATCAGAAACCACCAACAAAACTCCAGGACTTAGTAAATATCTCTCAAGAATAACCTTAAAGGTAAATGGCCTCAACTCACTACAAATAAAGAGATACAGATTAGCTGATTGGGTTAAAAAAATAAAAAGAAAATAAAAGAAAAAAGAACAGATGCAATTTGCTGTTACTTCCAAGAAATCCACCTCTCTAGCCAAGACATGTCTAGGCTGACTGTTGTCCAGGCTGACTGTGGAAGGTTGGTAGTTATTCTAGTGAGTGTGTGAAAACTGAGAACAGGCTGCTGTAGCTATTCTGATAGCAGATAGTCTTTCAACCAAAATTAGAAAAAATAAAAAGGTCACCATATATTATCAAAGGGAACTATTTACTAAGAAGACATAGTAATCATTAAAATATGCACCAAATGTTGGGACTCCTGATTTCATAAAACAAACGCTAATGGGCATTAAAGGTTGGATATGTCCTCATGCAGTAATAGTGGGTGACTTCAATTCTTCACGTTCGTCTTCAGATAGGTCTTTTAAACTAAAAAAAAAAAAACAACGAGGAAACTCTACAATTAAACTATATTCCACAGGCTGGAGAGATAGATCAGCAGTTAACAGCACTTGTTGCTATTCTAGGGGAACCTAGTGAGGTTCCCAGCACCTATGAGTGCCCGAAACTCCAAGTCAGGTGATCTTATCCCCTCTTCTGTCCTCTACAGTCACTGTGCACATTGCAGTATTGATAAACACATATACTCACTTATTTATACACATACCTATACCTGCATCTATATCTATATCATTTACACCTATATCTCTATATATTAAATCTTAAAAAACTACATCATGGGCTGGCTATGGTGGTATAAGTTTTTCATCACAGCATTTGGGAGGCAGAGGCAGGTAGATTTTTTTTTTAGAAGTTCCAGTCCAGTCAGGGCTACATAGTGAGACCTAGCCCAAAAGAAATACACAAGCTCATAAAGCCCAAAACACTATACCATAGCTCAAATACACTATCAAACATATGTGATATAAATATTTTTCTCAGCAGCTTATGGAACTTCTTTTAAAACAGAACACGTTATAGGCCATAAGCAAGTCTTAACACATTTAAAATAATTGGAACAATTTCTTGTATTTAAAAGACCATAATGGGACACAAGGCTTCCACCAGCCTCCTTAAGCAGGACGACACATCTGCTCTCTCAGAAAGAGTTCGGTAGCAACCATGGCTGCCTTCGTGGAGCTCAGCACCAAAGCCAAGATGCCCATCGTGGGTCTGGGCACCTGGAAGGCTCCCCTAGGGCAAGTCAAGGAGGCTGTGAAGACGGCCATTGATGCAGGATATCGACACATCGACTGTGCCTATGCGTATTACAACGAGAATGAAGTTGGAGAAGCCATCCAAGAGAAGATCAAAGAGAAGGCGGTGAAGCGGGAGGACCTCTTCATTGTCAGCAAGTTGTGGCCCACCTGCTTTGAGAGAAAACTGCTAAAGGAAGCCTTTCAGAAGACCCTCACAGACCTGAAGCTGGACTATTTGGACCTTTATCTTATTCACTGGCCACAGGGACTTCAGCCAGGAAAGGAGTTATTCCCCAAAGATGACCAAGGCAATGTCCTCACCAGTAAAATCACATTCTTGGAAGCCTGGGAGGGCATGGAGGAACTGGTGGACCAGGGGCTGGTGAAAGCCCTGGGCATCTCCAACTTCAACCACTTCCAGATTGAAAGGCTCCTGAACAAGCCTGGGCTGAAACACAAGCCAGTGACCAACCAGGTTGAGTGCCACCCATACCTCACCCAGGAGAAACTGATCCAGTACTATCACTCCAAGGGTATCACTGTCACAGCCTACAGTCCCCTGGGCTCCCCAGAAAGAACTTGGGCCAAGCCAGAGGATCCTTCACTATTAGAGGACCCCAAGACTAAAGAGATTGCTACAAAACACAAGAAAACCTCAGCCCAGGTTCTGATTCAGTTCCACATCCAGAGGAATGTGGTAGTGATCCCCAAGTCTGTGACACCCGCCCGCATACATGAGAACTTTCAGGTCTTTGACTTCCAGTTGAGTGACGAGGAGATGGCCACTATCCTCAGCTTCAACAGAAACTGGAGGGCCTGGCTGCTGCCCGAGACAGTAAACATGGAAGAATATCCCTATAACGCCGAGTTCTGAAGCTGCATTGCCTGATGGGACGTCCTCTCTGCTGAACACCTCTCCTGGAGCCACTGAAGCCATGCCTGCGTGAAATCATGCTGTAGGCAAGGCAGACTGTTGCAAGGACATGTGACTCAGAGAACCAATGGACATTTCTTTCACTAATTTGACCTAACCAAATGTTTGTCAAAAACCAGGAACTCTGGTAACATGTGAGAATATAGAGATGGCATGATAAAAATCGTAACATTAAAAAAAAAAAGACCATAATGGAGTAAAACTAGAAATCCATAGCAACAGAAGCTCTAGAAATGACAAATACCTGGAGACTGAATAAAAAACTCATGAATGAGTGGTGGGTTGCTGAAGAAAGGGGAGGAAAAACATTCTAGAATCAAATGAAAATAAAAGCACAACTTGCCAATCTTTGGGGTACAGGTAAGGTCAGTCTAAGAGGAAAGTTTATAGCTATGAATGATGACATTAAAAACTCAGTGATTCCAGATAAACATCCTAATGATGCACCTCAATGACGCAAGAACAAGACAAACCTCAAAGCAGTAGGTGGCAAGAGGTAATGAAGATTATGACAGAACCTTATGAAATGAAGACTGAAATAACATAGACTGAATCAAACATAAATGACAAACAAGACTGACAAAAGAGAGAGAAAGAGGACACAAATTAGTCAAGTTAGAGATGAAAATGGGATGTTAAAATAGATTTCAATAAAATCTAGAGGATCATAGGGAATACTTGGAAAGCTTATAATCCAAACAAACAGCCCTGGAAAAATCTAGAAGAAATGGATAGATCTCTACAAGCATATCACCTACCAAAGTTAATCAAGTGTATATAAACAGATCCACAGCAGTCAACAAGACTGAAGCAGCAATAATAAAAGAAAATCCCAGGACCAGGTGTATTCACTGCTGACTTCTACTAGTCTTTAAAGAAAAGCAGGTGCCAATGCTCTTCAAACTGTTCCATAAGAATATGAAGGGGAGGAACACTGCATCAAGTTCATTCTGTGAAATCAGTACTACCCTGATGCTAAAACCAGATGTCCTCCCCACCCCTCCCACACACAGACAGAAAGAGAGAGAGACAGAGAGACAGAGAGACACACACACACACAGAGAGACAGAGAGACAGAGACAGAGACAGAACAAGACAGACAGACAGAGACAGACAGAGAAAGAACTATATGGGTCAATTGCCCTGATGAATACAGATCATATATTCCCAATAAAATTCTTGTGAACTTAACTCGAGGACATATTAAGAAGATCATATACCATGAGCAAGAGTGGTTCAACATATGCAAGTCAACAAATATAATACGGCACGTACGTATACTCAAGAACAAAAAAAATACATGATTTGTTTTAATAGATATAAAAGACCTTTAAGAAAGTCCAGCATGCCTTCATGAATGAAACAGTTCTTCATGAAGAAAGTAGAAATTGCAGGCTTATAGCATAATCTAATAAATATAGAGTCTGTATGGAAAACCTACAGCCAGCATTATGTTAAATAGGGAAGAACGGAAAGGACTTCCCCCACAAACCAGAGTGAGACAAATGCTACCACTCCTTTATTCAATCAAGTGTTTGAAGTCTTGCTGAAGAAATAAATAAATAAAAGGGGATACAAATAGGAAAAGATGAAGACAAATTATCCATATATGCAGATAGTGCTGCCATATATTTACAGACCTTAAAAGTTCTGCCAGAAAACTCTTAGATCTGAGAAACACATTCAGCAAAGTAGTAGTCACAAAATCAACATACAAAAATGAGCAACTTTTCTACATACTAAAAATGCATTTGCCAAGAAAGAAATCAGAAAAGAATCCCATTCATAATAAATTTAAAATGCCTACATAAAATAATTTTAAATCATTAAAAATGACTAGTGATAAAACTAGTCAAGGAACCTAGAGACATCTATATTGGAAATTTTAAGACACTGGCAAAAGAAATTGAACAAGGTACTAGAAGATAAAAAAACTCCTACATACATGGGAAAAATGGGAAAAGGTTAACACTGTTATATAGGCTATATTACCAAAACTGATCTACAGATTCAATGCAATTACCATAAAAATTCCAGTGCTGTCCTTCACAGAAACAGACAAAAAGTCTAAAAATTAATATGAAACACAAAAGGTCTCAAGTAGCCAAAGCAATCCCAGTCAGAAAGAGCCATCCTGGAGGCATCACACAACCTGATCTCAAATTACAGTATAGTGCCATAGGAACAAAAGCAGCATTTTGCTGGTTCAGAAGCATGCGGAGCAATGGTATAGAACAGAGGAGACAGATACAGACACACATAACCAAGCCAACTAAGTTTTTGACAAACGTGTCAAAAAATATACACTAGAGAAAAGGTAGCATCTTCAAGAAATAGTTCTGGCAAAACTAGATTTTTTTTCACAAGTAGAAGGAACTAGATCCATATCCTTCACCTTGAGTAAAATCAATTCAAAAGTGGTCAACAACCATAATCAGGAGCACTGGCACCCTGGCTGCTGGAGGAAAACATTTCTAGATACAGGCATAAACCAGGACTGTCTTAAAGGGACTGTAGGACCACAGAAAATATCCCAAGAGTAGATAAACGGGACTGCATGGTCATAAAAAGCTTCTATTCCAAAACTACTTGTAGGGGAGGACATGAACCAGCAACAGGACATGCGAGGGAAGTGGAAGGACGGATAAGAACACACACATGTAAGAAAATTTCATGACAAATTCCATGTTAATTCACATGTTAATTAAAAATCAAGGAAAGTAAAAATAGAATTACCATATAATTTAGCAATTCCACTTCTGATTATATATTCAATAGAAGTAAATATATGCATTTAAACAGCTATCTGTCTACCCATAGAAATATTATTCTCAATAGTATCCAGAAGGCAGAACAAAGTCAACTGTCCACTGACAGATGAATACACCTGCACAATGTAACATGACGTCACCTTAGCTCTGACACAGGTGAGGGCAGGAGGGAGAAACTGAAGACATCATGCTGAGTGAAATTTGTCTGTTACCAAAAAACAAACACAAGACAAGGCCCCCGAATAGTCAAAATAACAGACAGGCGGAGAGAAGGATGATGATTGGCAGGCGCTATTGGGGGGGGGGGGAGCTGGAGCTACTGCTGTTCAGTTTCAGTCTAGGGAGATGGAAAGTTTTGGAAACGGATGGTGGGGTCAGCTGCACAACAACACAGACACACTTGATGTCACTGAACTATATACTTAAATGGCTATGATGGCAAACGTTAGGTGTATTTTATCACAATAGTAACAATAACATAACAAGATGTCAGTAGTAATTGTCTATTATCAAGAAACCACGAAAGGCCTTTATGGGAAGGTCTGGAAGAACCAGATGGTGTTTGAAGACAGGGCAGGGAATTCCCTTCTGTGTCCGATTTTTAGAGATGTCATTCCCCTGTATTAGGTCCACTGTAACAGGCTTTGTGACTTCCAGACTTTCCTGCAGAGACTTCTGTGTGTATATGGGAGGCAGATCTTGACACCCCCCGGAGAACAGAGCTGTTAGGTCATGTCTGGAAGAGACAGTAGGGTAGAAATGGTTGGTTTGACCAAAAATGGCAGTTACAGCTGCTTGGAGGGGAAAAAGATCCTGGGTTTTTTGCCTCATTCACAGCAGGACTAAGCATCTCTGGAAAGTGAGGTAACAAGTGTCTTACTTCCCACTTACTTGGAACATTTAGGAAGAATAAGCAAAACCAAAATCCAAGCCCGCCTGCTAATTGAGAACAGAAGCAGGGAGTTTCAAAGATGGGCTTCCACGGATGCACATGACCATGTCTGTTCTAGCCACAGGCAGAGGGAGAGAGGCCAAGTATTAGGAGGGCAGAGACTACAGAGGAGGAGAGTTACCTATAGGCTGCAGGGAGACCCCAGACAGGGCCAACAAGGTTGTCTTTAGATTCAGAGCCAAGGGAATTTGTGTTCTGGAGTCATTGAGCCCCTGGTTCTGCCATAGGTAATGTGTGGCCTTTTAGATTTTATCCTTTAAAAGCCTAGACTCTTCATTGGTTGAATGAAAGAAGGAAAGCATCCCCAGGCCATAGAATTTTTGTTGGGAGAAAAGGAAAGAATCATAAATACTCTTGAGCTTCAGAACTGCTCAGTTATGTTATTATGGGGCTGCAGATGGCAGAGAAGGAATTCTCAGGCACAGTTCTGGGGGTAACTTGAGAGACTCTGCATGCCATGGTTCAGTGGCTGGCACATTCCTGAATAACTCTGGACTCAAATTCAAACATTGCTTATGCAAATAAGGGTCTTGCCTCCCTTCTAAAGGCTGGGTGTGGTAGGACACACCTCTAATCCTAACACTCTAAGGCCAAGGCAAGAGAACCCTGTCTTGAAAAGAGGAGGGAAATAAAAATCTAGAGGCTATTTTTTTTTGGTTTTTCGAGACAGGGTTTCTCTGTTTAACAGCCCTGGCTGTCCTGGACTTGCTTTGTAGACCAGGCTGGCCTCGAACTCACAGAGATCCGCCTGCCTCTTAGAGGCTATTTTTTATAGCCTACTGCCTAGCAGCATTTAGATGAGTTGTCCTCCGTCTCTAGTAACTCATGTTGCTGCCACTTAAACAGCTGAGCAAATCCACCCCTTAATAGTGTGAAGTAGCAATAAATATGAAAGAGACTGGGAGATGCTCTGGCTTCAGTGTGTTCCTCAAAGCCTATGTGCTGGATGGAAACCTAGCTCCCAAGCCCCGTGTTTATGGTATTTTTAGGTGGGGGCCTTTGGAAGAAATCAGGACTGGGTGAGGTCATTAGGGTGGTGACCCCATGACAATATTGATGGCTTTATAAGAAAAATAAGAGAACTCAGCTGGCACACTGGCTTTCTCTCTCCCTGAGACGCTCTTTCCCCAGGTTACGATGCAGTGAGAAGGACCTCCTCACCTGCTGCTAGTGCCCCCTGCCCCGCCTTCCTGTTATCTGGACCTTCATAGATTACCCTGCCCATGATGTTCGCTCATAACAACAGAAAAGGCCCTGAGTCAGGAAGTGTGGGAGTAGGCTGTATCTCTGAGTCTGTAAGGGAGCTCATATCTGTTGCTTTTCCTGGGCCTGCATTTCAGTGCTAGAAGCACGAGGAAGGGAAGCTTAGTGGGTTGTACAGTACCAGCTGAAGCTGGAAAGAGCTCTTAGGGCTGTTGTCTACTCAGGACATCAGCTCGGATAAAGGCTTTGAGATCTATATGTTTTAAAAGGCACAAAGATGGCCACAACCTGCAAGACATCATCACTCTGTTCAGTCCCTGTTGGGAGCATGGACAGTGGATACCAGGTTTTATTTGTTTATGTGAGAATTGGTGAAAGGAAAGTTCAGGGAAAGAGTTTCTTGAGGTTGTGAGCACTGCTTTTTTTTTTTTAAGATTTTTATTTATTTATTATATATGCAGTGTTCTATCTGCAGGTATACCTGCAGGCCAGAAGAGGGCACCAGATTTCATTATGGATGGTTGTGAGCCACCATGTGGGTGCTGGGAATTGAACTCAGGACCTCTGGAAGAGCAGTCAGTGCTCTTAACCTCTGAGCCATCTCTCCTGCTTTTTTTTTTTTTTTTTTTTTTTTTGAGAGAACACTTAGAGAGAACACAATCAGGCCTGTGAAAGCCTGGAGTACCACTGCCCGGAACATCAGTCCTGGAACATCATTTTAAGACAAAGAAAAGGCCAGGCTTGGGCCGTTCCCCACAGGTGTCTGTCCCACTCCCACCTACTTCACTTGCCGTCCAGTCCTGCTGACTTCTGAGGGCTGCCTGGCATCACAGGACCCTGGCATCATAGGCTGGATGGGTTGGCTCAGCAGCAGCCTTTGAGAGCAGAAAGAGAAAAGGGACATTACAGTCAGCGCTTGTGATGGCCAGTTTTCATTGTCACCTTGATACAATCTAGAGTCACCTGGGAAGAAAGTCTCAGTGAGGGACTGTCTTCTCTACTGTGTCAGCCTGTGGGCATGCCTGGGGCAGACTGTGTCACTCACTGTGGGGAGGGCCAGCCCACTGTGGGTAACACCATTCTCTAGGCAGGGCTG
>CAJQZJ010032438.1:3031210-3053312 GCA_907164525.1 Lophiomys imhausi
CATTCTCTAGGCAGGGCTGCTGGGAGGGCCAGCGCACTGTGGGTAACACCATTCTCTAGGCAGGGCTGCTGAAATGCGTGAGAGTTGGAGCAATCAAGCTGAGCGCAAGCAAGAAAGTGAGCTCGTGTGTGCTCCTTTCTCTCTGCTCTGTGGCTGCGACGTGACTCCATGTCTGAGGTTCCTGCCCCAACTTTCTCACAATAGTGGACTGTAACCTGGAATTGTAAGCTGAGGAAAACTCCTTTCTGCCCAAGTACCTTTTATTACGGAAACAGAGATGAAACTACAACAGTTCCTAAACCGTGCCCCCCGCCTCTCCTCCATGGCGGTACTACGAGCCGCACAGTGGGCAGGTCCATGACCTTTAGGACCCCAAGGTTGTCCCTGCTGCCTCCTTAGCTGCGGTCAGTGGGGAAGCCTTGGAAGTCTGCTGTGCAGAGGGGAGAGATGAAAGAGAAGCACAAATGGCCCCTTCCTGTCCTTTCCACATCGCAGATTCATACCTGAGCTGCCGGTCGTGGCTAAAGTCAGGGCTGGGCTGGCACTGGCTGGCATCCTGAGGGGTAGGAGCAACCGTGGTGAGGCTCAGGCCTGGCGGGAGCAGGGCTGTGGTGCTGCTGAACTGTGACGGCAGGCTGCTCACTGAACGGCTGCTGGAGGGCAGCAGCTGGGAGCCTCTCATTGGCTTCGGACCCTGGAGCCACATTCAACAAGAGAGAGAAGGATGGTCAACTCAGACTACCTCCTCTCCAGGAAACCTCATAGAGCTCGTGGCTGCTGACTTGCCTCTCCTACCAACTGTGCTGTTTCTCTTCCTCACGGAGCCTACGTCTGCCTCAGGGCCATGCTGATCTGTCTTTGAGACATGCTCTTCCACTTGATGCCAATACAGCTGACTCTCACCACCCACCACGGGCTTTGCTGAAATATGGCCTCTCAGGGAGGCCTCTTCTGCTTGTCTATCTAGATCGTCAACTCATCCTCTGCACGCCATTCACACACCGCCCTCGGACACACTCTGACATACACTCATTTTTCTCTGTTCTCTCCATTGGAACGGAGGATTTTCTTTCTCATTCATGGTTCTGTCAGTGCTGGTCATGCACTGAGCCTTCAGCAAGTATCTGATGACTCAAATAATGAGTGAATGAAGGGGTACTCTGGCCCTGATTTTCCATTTCTGTCTGAGACACTGACTGGCCATTCCTATGATGACACCTCAAGGCTTTAGATTTTAGTTTTACATCTTCTAGTATCTGTATAAACTCTCCCTCAGCATTTGCTTTTTCAAAATCCCCTTGGCTATTCTCAGTCATTGTTTGTTTTGTTTTCATGACCCTGTCAAACAAACTAAAAGGCTGGTTTTTTTTTTTTTTTTTTTTTTTGGGCAAAATGCTTAATTTGTATAAGTACGGACTAAGCTCCCTTTTATGTGGATTTGTAATTTCAATCCCAGATGTCTTTGAAAAAAAATCACATCTACACTGATTACGAACAGCTGTTCTCATCGTCTCTAGACAGCAATTCTTTCCATAGCGCTGGTGCTAGATTGGACATTGTAAATCGTGTAAGCAGTTAAGAGCATTGGCTGCTCTTCCAGAGGACCCAGGTTCAATCCCCAGCACCCACATGGTGGCTCACAACCATCTATAAATCCATCTCTAGGGGGTCTGATACCCTCTTGTGGCTTCTGTGGGTGCCAGGCATGTAGTGCATAGATATACATGCAGGTAAGACAGCCATGCACATAAAATTAACAAACAAACATCTAAAGTGAGTTAAAACATGAAGGGGTCTGGAATGCAGTGCAGTGGTTCAATTCTCTAATGGCCTGTGAGAAGTCCCGAGTCTGATCCCCAACATCAATAGATGGATAAATAAGTGGACTGTATAGGATCATGCACATCTTGTGTAAATGCTGCACCATTTTACACAAGGGACTCGAATCTCCTCGTGTTTTGGCATCCAAGAGTGGTTTCTGTGGCTCTGGAGGGGTGCCTTTACTTACTCATCCTGCACTATCTGGCCCAGTTCCCAGATTCTGTACTAGATGAGAAACACCTTGAGGGCTACAATGTCTGTCTTTCATTGCTGACCCCTAGCAGGATCGAGAGGAGTTGCTGGAGCCCTTGGAGTTGCCTGGAGGCTGCGGGAGAGGCAGCCTTCTGCTGCCTGCCCTGTGATCTCATAGAAGAAGGGGCTTAGGACTTAATTCCACTCCATTCAAATGTCACTGACCGCTAGTGACCTGGTCAGATTGTCACTGGTGCTTTGTGCTGAGTGGCAATGGCTGCAAGAGAAGGGTTTTGCAGGTGATCCTGGGGTAAGGGACAATGAACAGAGGTTCAGTCACAGGGCAACACTGGAAGAGTACAGCTGGGTGGGGCCATAGAAACATCAGTGCTAGTTCACCCCAGTACAAAGTACAGGAAAAAATACAACTCAAACCTTCAAAATGCCTTTACAATCAAAAACCAAAGTCAAAACAAAACTCCACCACTGTATTCTTTCCTTAGTGTGGAGAAGGGTGTGTAGATTTCCAGAATTTGACAACTATTAGATTCAAGCGTATCTTGGCTGAAAGAGTGTGCCTGCCCCAGCGGCAAGGACAGGGAGTGGAAAAGGGTACAGTACCTGGGCAGATATCACATTCGATTCTCTGAGCAGGTGCTGGCTTGTGACGTGAGTTGGCGTGATCTGCCCTGGCAGTGGGGTGTCAACCACAAGCTGGGGCTGAGGTCCTGCGGAAGGCCTTGGCTGCAGCTGCTGTCGAGATGCTGGTCGCTGGGCACCGCTGAAGTTCAGGGATACAGCTGGCTGCTGCAGAAACATCTGGGAGTAAAAGAGAAATGCCTGTGAAATAAGGGCCATGTGGGCTTCGCACATGTCTACCCTCATTGTCTTCTTTGTCCCAGGGAGAAGGGAAAACGCCTGGGATCCTTGACCCACCTAAAAACAATTCCCAGGCTCAGCAGCAGACTGCGTGGGCCTATGCTCCTGCCAGCATGGGTCAGCACACTAGATAGAGTGGCTGGGTCAGAGAGACATTGCCTGGGTCAGAGAGACATTGTCTCTGCCTTCCTGAGGGTCACAGTTAAGTGACTTCAGTCTGACAGTTTGCCAAAGAGTCTTGCATCTAAGCTTTCTTTGCACAAACCAATATACTTCTAGTCCTAGTTGGCTTATCAATGTCCTATTAGAAGGGAAGGGCATCTTAGGAATGGAATGATCTACTTACTAATGGTGGGAGAGGGAATGGTATGGCTCATTCTCTACTCAGAGTGGGACTGGGTTTTATGCCTAGCCTTAAATCTCTGCCCAGTGATCATGGTTTGAACCTGAGGTGCTCTTAGGGCTGAAAGGAGAGGGGCAGCCCTGCTTCTAGTGAAGAGGTGACTCAGCCTTCCAGGTAGAGAAATAGGAGCATCACTATTAACGATACTCTGCTATGCTTACAGACAGGAGCACAGCGTAACTGTCCTCTGAGAACCTCCATGCAGCAGAGGATCCAAACAGAGGCTGAGACTCACTGCCAAACATTAGGTACATTGTGGGGTGATGTTGTTGAAGAATGGGGGGAAGGATAGAAAGACCTGGAGGACAAGAACTTCACAAGAATACCAACAGAGTCAACTAACCTAGGCCCATGGGGGCTCACACGGTCTGAACCACCAATCAAAGAGCATGCATGAACTGGAGCTAGGTCCCCTACACATATGTAACTGATGGGCAGCTTGGTCATTATGTGGATCCCCTACCAAGTGGGGCAGAAGCTGTCTCTGGCAAGGACTCTAATTCCTGCTTTTTGATCACTTCTCCCTAAAGGGGCTGTGGTGCCTGGCCTCAATGGAAGAGGAAATGCTCAGCCAGTGCTGGGGTGGGATGGTATAGGGGAGAAGGAAAAGGGCTTTCCTTTTCTGAGGAGAAGAGGAAAGGAGATGGGGAGGGAGGGGGCTATAGTTGGGATGTAAAATGAATAATTAAATAACAAAAAAAGAAAAATAAGAGCACAGGATGATGTATCAAGTCCATATGCTTTAAAGTTACACTTGTTTTATAATCGTCTTTTGTTACATAAGCTGTCTTAGACATTTAAGGCCATGATACATTATTAGTTTAAGAAAATGCTTAAGTATTCATGAGGATTCTGATTTAGTTCAAACAGTTTGTGCCACACAAAGCTGATCCTCATATCTGTGACTTTTCCATCTCTAGACTCATCCAACCTCAGATCAAAACTACTTGGGAAAGAATTGCTTCTGTACTGAACCAAATGCAGACATTTTTTTGGTGATAATTTCCTGAACAATATATTATAATAACTACTTATATAGCACTTATATCATTGGAGGTATGCAAACAATCTAGAGATGGTTCAAAGCAGGGTTGTCCAGCTTCTTAGCTTATCTGGGTCATACTGGACAAAAATGATTTGTCTTGGGCCACATACAAGTGTCTAATGAGTGGCCTGTTTTTTTTGTGTGACTGAGGAACAGGACATTGTCATGTGTAGAGTTCAAGAACCATGCAATTAAGTTACAAAAACAAAACCAAACCAAAAAACAACGTAACAAAAAACCAACAACAATAAAACATTCAAAATGCTTTAAATAAGTTTATGACATTGCTTAGAATTTGAGGGTTCACAGTGTGGGCTGTGGGTTGGACAAGCTAGATTTAAAGAACACAGGAGGGTGTGGGCCTATCTTATGCAATGGCATGTTGTGCTACGAAAGGGTCTTGCATTCCATAGATTTTTAGTATTTCTGGGGATTCTGGAATCAGTCTTCTTGGACACTGAAGGGCAATTGAATCACATTTCACAGGTCTTTTTTCCTTAGGTTTTTATTTTTCTGTACTGAGTACACAGGATGTCTGAAGGCTTTAGATATTTAAGTTTTACATTGGTATTGGCTTTGGTAGTTAATGTGGACTATCCTCAGTTTCTTCAACATATAAACTAATTGGACATTGATTAAAAAAAACACACCAAGTGAAAGTAGTGATGTTTTAAGACCCAATTAGAGTTGCAAGAAAAAAATATGGTCTATAAATTGAGTCTAAATGTTGCAGGAACAATGCTAATAATCTTACTAATAATTTAACCAAGACCATGTAAGTACTTCATTTAGCCAGAACTCTTGGGCACTGAAAATATGTGCTGATAATCTGTCATGACTCCTGCTGTACATGTCCCACTCTAAGCTCCCAGCTTTTCAGCTTTTGTGGAGTGAAACTCTTCCTTCAGCTCCCACAGAACAGCTCACCAAGCTTTGGATACTCAATGACATTATTAACCCAAAGTTCCAAAGACCTTCCACAATCCTTCCAAAATCATGTGGCCAGGTCTGTCACAGCAATACCTCACTCCTGGTACCAATTTCTGTCTTAGTTAGGGTTAGTTTTGGGGTGATGAAATACCATGACCAAAAGCAAGTTGTGGAAAAGGGGTTTTGGTTTCCACTTCTACATCACTATTCATCATTGAAGGAAGTCAGGGTAGGAACTCAGGCAGGACAGGAGCCTGGAGGCAGGAGCTGAGGCAGAGGTCATGGGGGGCTGCTGATTACTGGCTTGCTCCCCATGGCTTGCACAGCCTGCTTTCTTGTAGAACCCAGGGCCACCAGCCCAGGCACAGTCCCAAGTACAATGGGCCAGCCCTCACCCATCAATCACTAATAAGAAAGCTTGCCTGAAGCCTGATCTTAGGGAGGCATTTTCTCAACTGAGGTTCCCTCCTTTCAGATGACCTTAGTTTGTGTCCAGTTGACGTGAAACTAGCCACCACAGTCATAATAGCAGCACATTATCTCATGAAGACAGTGCATATTAAGTACGTAAGATGCAGTAAATGTTGAATGAACACTAGATGGTAACAATATTCTTAAAATGAAAGAAAGATCTCTGCTGTTTGGGTATACCGAGATCTGATAAAGGGGTGAGTGGAAAAACACACAGACAAACAAATTAGGGAATGATACTGCTCTGCTCAAACTGTCCGGGCTAGTGTTATGGAGTTAACAGTTTGGTATGTTAAGCTGTCCCGTCTGTGTATGTCCCCCAAGGATTAAAAACCCTGTTCTCATTATCTCCCCCCTCCTACTGCTCCACCCAGTTAGGTATGCGTATTTGGACAGCTAGCTGGTTGGCTCTTTGGCTAGACTGACACGTTTCAAAGACCCAATGAAGGAACATGGTATTTGCTACTGTTGCAGGAGGGGCATTCATTTGAGTAACCAGCAGAGGGCGCATGTGCTCCTAAAAAAGCGCGCGTCCATTTTCTCCTGACTGGAAGACCTCTCAGCACAGCGTGGCTCACATGTGCGCCTTTGACCTTCACCTGGGAGCAAACATCAAACATCTCAGAGGTTTTCCTCAAAGAATTCACAAGCCAGGCTGGAGAGATGGCTCAGCGGTTAAGAGCACTGACTGCTGTTCCAGAGGACCTGGATTCAATTCCTAGCACCCACATGGCAGCTCACAACTCTTTGTAAGAGCAAGATCTGATACCCTCATACAGAGATACAGGCAGGCAAAACACCAATGCACATAAAATAAAAATAAATAAATTAAACTGGGCACAGTGGCACACGCCTTTAACCCCAGCGCTCGGGAGGCAGAGGCAGGCAGATCTCTGTGAGTTTGAGGCCAGCCTGGTCTACAGTACGAGTTCCAGGACAACCAGGACTACATAGAGAAACCCTGTCTGGAAAAACAAACAAAGAATTCATGAGCACACACATAAGTTCTAAACCAATGAAGTATATCCACTGAACTGTAGTAAACAACCCTGGCTGGACGGGGCTCCTGGTTTGCATCTGGGCACACCCGTCCATGCTTTGTTTTAGCAACAATAGAGAAGAATTTCTTGGACTTCTCAAATACTGACTTCAAAGGGGTGTGAGGTCAGTTTTACAGAAAAGAAGCAAAAAAAAAAAGTTCCTCAAACCAAGTAAGAACATATAGACCCCACACCTACATGTAATGTTTCACTTGTCTACATTTACAAATTATTGTTGTTATCATATGACACTCAGAAGTAATGCATATAAAACACTGCAAAGAAATCCTGTACGATGTGGGAGCATCACCAGGCTTCAGCAATTGTCAATGTGTCATTCTTATTTCTTCTGTCTTCCCTCTCTGATGGTGTGTGGGGTAGAGGAGGGGGGAGGCCATAGTAATTTTCCCTTGCTTATTGTTTTTTTTTTTTACAACTGAATCCATTTTTTTTAAAAATAAGGATCACATTTTTGGTAGGAGTTTTAGGATGCATTTAAGTCTTGTGAAAAACAAGAAGGCAGGCTGCTAAGGAGATATTCTCTGGTTTGATTGTCTGTGGATCTCCATGTTCTTATGGAAAATTCCACTGTGAAGGTAAGTGCAGAAGAATGAACACAGAAAAGGCTTGCACCAGAGAGTTTAGCTTCCAAAGGGGGCAGTATGCACTGAGGCTTAGCACCCACATGGGAGGGGTGCACTGAGGGCTTGGCTTCCACTAGAGAGGTGTGCACACCAAAGGGCTTAATCATGGAGAGGCATGAACTGTAGGGCCTGGTGTCTACATGGTTGGAGTGCACCAGAACGCTTGATTTTCACAGGGAAGGCATACACTGGAGGGCTTGGTTTCCATGGCTCCTTGCAGAACTCAGACACATATGTACTTCAGCATACATACATGCTTTGCAGGTTCACAAAATGGGCCCTTAATGGGGGAAATATCATATTCTTTACAACTGGAAGCAAAAGTGATAACTTTGTTGCCTGTTATTTTTAAATCTCGCTCTAACGTGGCACAGTCAGGAAGCAGAAAGCTTCAGGCACTCTGGAGGATGTTCATACGCCTACCTTGCTTTTTAGCACTTTCTGCTTCAATTTCCCCCCTTCCGGTTAGTAGAAAAATTCCATTAAAGTAATTGAAGTGAGACAAGCTCAAGGCTATCAACTAGGTTATGGATCTGTGGGAAATAAAATATTGCACTTTGGGAAGAAGGAGTAACAAGTGGCATGTTGGGACTTTGACAGTTCAATGACCATACTTTTTATTTCATGTGACTGCTCTACCCTTGTCTATGCAGGGGAGTCCCTGCCACAGGGAAGGGGCAGGAGGACTTTACTATAGCTTGCTGAGTGATCCTTACAGGAATACAAAAGGGATATCTGGGCCTCAGCGCAGGTATGTCTTAGGTTGTCCCATTAGCAAGAGTTCTACACAGAGGCAGGAAGGACAGGATCAGCAAGTGTCACCAAAGCCCCCTACACCTCCTAGCAGAGCCAATCAGTACTTACGGAAACAGAAATAGTTCAGCAGCCATCCAACGAAACCACATTGGCATATGTAAGTCTTATCATGCAATGGCTCCCCAGAATCCAACATGGTGTGTCTATCACAGGTACTACTGGATGCTAACGGGAGTCAGTGTGGTGGAGATGGGTAAACAGGAGGCACAGCCCTGTGGTTATTTTCTTGAGGTATCTTGTCTGCCCCTCTGTCTTGCCAAAGGTGGCTACAAATGCTTAGGGCTCTCAAGACAGACACGAGGTTAGCTGCAATGACGTCTTTTATGGGCTTCATAACTCATAAAGTTAAACAGTCCTAACCCAAAAAACACAAAATCCCAGGGTGAGTGAATCCCTGTAACTTATCTTTGATAGAGATCCAATATATATGACCCTGGTAAAAAACTCAAACCCCAACACGAGCAAATGACTCTTAAAAGGATGATTCCAAGACATGCATCGCATCTGGGTTCACATGACCCCCACTGTCAGACTTCCACCAATGGGGTGGCAGGGAGGTGACAGCCTAGCTTCCTCTGTCACTTCCTTGGGCTGCAGAACAGGGGGCATGACTTCCCATCTCTCCCTCTGTCAGAGAAAACAGAACAGGGCTTTTGGCATCTCTCTGCCAGTGCCCAGTGCTATGAAACCTAGCTATCAAGGTGTTGGGAACTGGAATCCAGGACCAAGGGGACATCCAGGTAGAGTAGCCAGATGATAATTTCATGATAGGAAGTTCAGCAGGGGCAGTAGACAGAAATGTGGCACAAAGTGATAGATGAGGAAGAGGACAGACACTGTGGGGATTTCAAGTTTGGCACTGGGTGGATTTGTTTCATGTGGTCTGTCTGTAGGAGTTTCTGCACACTCCTTAAGTATACTGGGATCTGTGAGGCATGGCACAGGGATTGAGGGAAGTCCTGCCTGAACAGAAGGGGATCCTAAAGAGATCAGAGGCTAGCCTGCGCAGGCACATCACCTGGACATTCGAGTCTTGGACCAGGCAGAGTTGCTCCTGGATCTTGTGAAGCTCTTCCTGTTGCCACCGAATGTTGGCCTGCAGGATCCTAGTCCTCTGCTCCAACTGGTCTTTAATGGTCTGGAACATGCTGAATTGTGCTGAAAACTTCAAAAGGAAGTAAACAAACAAATAAAAACCATAATCAAATCAAAGAGTTATTTCAGCCTGAGGCCACCCTTGCTGCCATTTTGATCAGTCTTAAATGTCTCTTTTCTGTCCCTCTACTATTGTTTTCAGTATCTCTGAAAAACCACTGTTCAGCTCTGAAGTAACAGGGTGTCTAGCCAGCCTTGTGCTAATAATGACAGCAACCCTCTCTGTCTTCCTAAATTTTATCCTAGTGTTCTCCTAGCGGGCCTGGATCCATTGAGGTCTTCTCACTGCTTTACCATTTCCTCTTGCTCACTGAGTCACAGACTCATGCAGGATAGAACCACAGGGAAGGGCAAAATGGCCACCTGATGTTTGCCTCAAAAATAACACTGGCACAGGGGCTCCATGCCATGGAGAAAGGCTTACTCATTCTGTTTTGCCTAGAACAACTTGCTTTTGGCCTCTGAATCCCTTCCTGGAACTGAGGTTGGCTTTACAAAACATTGTGCCCTCTTACATGTTGTCTCTGGTGACAAGGACATCTGTTGGGAGAGGTCTCAGAACCAGTCTGCCTGTCTTATGTAAGAATGTCTTAAAGAAAATAGTAGCCAGGGCTGGAGAAAGAGCACTTGATGCTATTGCAGAGGACCCTGGCTCAGTTTCCAGCACCTACATGGTAGCTCACAACATCTCTGACTTTGCCTCCAGCGGATCTGATACTCTCTGGCCTCACTGGGCACTTGCACACACATGGGACACAAAAACCAAACCAAAACACACACACACACACACACACACACACACACACACACTAAATCTTTTTAAAAATGTGGTTGTTATTATGTACAGAACATACTACAGATCAAGAACAGTTACTATTACATAAATTTCAAGACATGAAAAATTAGAACTCCTAAAGGGAATTGGGTATTATAAACATTTTTTTTGAGATGCCCAAAAATGAGAGGAATTCTCATTTCTCGTGCCTTTGGATTGAAACAAATCACTAATTTCATACCAATGTGTCTCAAGAACTTGAAGAGGAAAAACACTATTCTGATTCCCCCTCCCCCCATGAGGATAAAGATGGACTATTTTAATTAGGAGACTGGCTGAACAGCTTTGATATCACTGTTCAAGTCAGACGCGAGCAAGAAGCATATGCTAACACACGCCTATCTTATTCCAGGAAAGCATCTGAGGCCACTTCTACGAGGGCATATGTTCCGAAATGGAACCATCAGCCATCTCAGATCTGTACAGAGAGAGAGAGAGCCAAATCCTGAGAAGCTGAGGTGCTGGAGGTGCAAGGCCATCTGGGATCCAGGTACAACTTGGGGCTAGAGATTGGGACAATGCCAAATGCCCAGAAAGGAACTGAAGTCAGAGCTCTGGGCTCAACACAGAAACAAGTAAATCTGTGGAATATTCCCCATGACCACAGAGGGGATTGGTCCCAGGCTCAGCTTCTTGTCACGTGCCAGGCAAGTGGGCATAGTTCTCCTCTAAAGTGCATATTTAGGTCTCTCTTTCTTTTTGTCACCCATATATTCATCTATCAATCTCCTAGTCCTCCCCCAGAAGCCACCCTAGACAGGCTGGTTTTTACTGGCCCTGGGAGGGTGGTTTCTCAGGCCAACTGCCTACTTTACTTTTCCCTATGGCTCTGCAAACTACGGGCGAGGGCGTATTACCAGCACCCCACATCCTCAATGCCTTGCTCCTGGATCTGCCTACTTTACTTTTCCCTATGGCTCTGCAAACTAAGGGCGAGGGCATATTACCAGCACCCCCACATCCTCAATGCCTTGCTCCCGGACTGACCCAAACAAGGACTCACAGAGTGTTGTTGAAACAAGTAGGGATTTACTCAGAAGACCTGTAATGCACCCCCTTTCTAAAAGAAATGTGATATTTATAGTAATGGATTAAGAGCTTCCAGACCCTTCCAGAATCTTTCTATATGACATTTTGTCTACAGAGATGCGTTTTGACCTTTCTTAAAACTTAGAGCTATACAAAATGAAAGGAATGCAGACAAATAGCTGAGTGACAAACAAAGACTGTTATGAAGATGAAAATAAGATCCTAGGGAAAGAACATGAAATATGGAGTAGACGTAGTGGCAGTTGAGGACAGGTATGCTGAGGGTGTCTATTGCTAGATGTCTTATGTGCACTTTGGGGTAAAATTCCATAAAATTTCACACAGACTCAGAAGACGTCCGTCTGTCCCCTGGTCTCTGACTCACCTGGGTCATGGGAGCAGGTGGGCTCTGCAGGACGGTCTGAGGCAGGAGCTGCTTTGTGAGGTCGCAGGACGATGGGGAAGGCAGAGGAGCCTGGGAAGAGAATTGGCCTTTGTTAAGCAACCACTCCTGAGCTGCTGGGGGCTCGGCTCTCTGCTGGTTGGGTCTTCCAACTGCAAGTCCTAGGAGGGAGACTTACAGGAAGTTAAGGCTTCTACTTCCTGGCTGCCCTGATTCCTGGGCAGGAGATGTAGTTAGGAGTGACTCATGTCTGCTGTAAGGCACACATGTAGCTCTTAAGTCAGCTCCAGGCACTCTGAGAGCACATGATTCCTACCACTGTGTATGTTAGGCAGGGGCCACTGCTGCTCGCCTGCACTGGGCAACTCTGCTCCATTTAGTTCCCCCTCCTGCCCTGTGCTAAATAGACTCCAAACTTGAAGACAAAGACACTCTTCTCCCCAGTGGGTTCATTCTCAGGATGTCTTCAAGCGAGTCATTCCCTGTCCCTGATCACGTGGGCGGGTGGTGGGAAACAACATGTACGAGTAAGAGATACGAATTCCAGTTTCATGGACTGTTAAATGCTTGTAGGATATAAGAAAGAAGACATTTCTGAAGTTATCCTCAAATGTGCCTAGTCCCTAGAGACTGTGAAAAGCAGTTTGCATAGAAATATTGCCCAGGACAGCAATGGGAGGAAGCAACAGCTGCGAGGTGTAATGAGATCGAGAAATCCCAAGTGTAGGCTCCCCCACTAGGTGCTCTATTGGCTTCTTTGAGCTGTGTGCCCTGCACATCTTGGGGAGACAGGAGCGCATTGGGCCACCATCCATGACAAAATATGGTGTTGACAACTTTGTGTACAGGCCATCACTCCATGGTGTTATGGAGATGTTTAGTATTATCACGCCTGCACTATACCCTGACACCAGTCTTTTTGAACACAGCCACACGTGGAATGAGATTCAAACAGGAGGGTCCCCAAAGGCTCAGAAGACATACCCTCAGGATTGAAACAGTGAATTCGATTCTTAAAATCACTTGCATTTTATATTCTGCAAGTACATATCTATGCTCATTTTGTGATAAAATGTCTAAAATTAGTTGCTAAATAAATGTCATGACTTCATGCCCCCTGCCTGCAACAGCCTCCCTCACTGCCCACCACCCTGTCCCCTCAATCCCTAAGGAAAACTGACTCCCTAGAGAGACTCAGTGTGTTCCAGTGGCACAAAGCAGCACTCCCCTACTGAGAAGATGGGGATCCCACACATACCGGCATTGTGGCTGCCTGGCTGAGCCCCTGCATTGGTAACTCCTGGGGTAGGGTGGCCAGTCTTGGCAAAGCTGTGGTGCTGTTCTCGGCCACTGGCTTGGTTGGAGTGGCTGTAAGAGAACAAGGGTTGGCTATTCTGACTTACAAGTTCTTCCCAGCTATCTCAGCAAATGAAAGGTCAAAGGACTGAGGTTGAGACCCCTGATACAGTGGTTAAGCTGAGCCATAAACGCCCAACCTGGAAGCAGGCAGAAGACATGTAAGTCACGCTAATACTCCGTCTCTAGCATTTGGTTCAGTCACCGTCCTGATCAAACACTGGAGTGCCACCTATACTGCAGGGCTGATGCCAGAGTATAGACAGGGGACAATGTGCTAGCTAGCTCTTAAATCAACTTGACACAGGCTAGAATCATTCTAGAAGAGGGAACATCAATTGAGAAAATGCCCCCACCAGATTGGTGTATGGGCAAGTCTGTGGTACAGTTTCTTGGTTGATGATTAATGTAGGTGATGCCACCCCTGGGAGGGTGGCCCTGGATGGCATAAGAAAGCAGGCTGAGCAAGCCGTGAGGACCAAGGCAGTAAGCAGAACCCTCCATGACTTCTGCATCAGATCCTGCTTTGTGTTCCAGCCCTGACATTAGCTGAGGACAGACTACAACTGTAAAATGAAATTAGCCCTTTCCTTCCCAGTTGCTTTTAGGTCATGGTTTATTTATTTTTATCATCTATCTATCTATCATCTACCCATCTATATAAATATTTATTATCTATCTATCTATCTATCTATCTATCTATCTATCTATCTATCTATCTACCTACCTACCTACCTATCCACCTATCTATATCATACTTGTAGAAACCCTAACTAACTCATATGGGAGAGCAGTGGCCAGTCAGGTGTGAGATGCAGCATATAAACTATAGGGCATCCTGTGCTTTCTGGGCAAAGATAGCCTGGCCCAACTCAGTCTGGGACTTCCTGTGGCTCTGTGCCCTTGGGTTCCTATCCATTACCCACATGTAGAATGGCACTCACAGGCCGGTTCAGACACGGCTGTGCGCGAGGACTTGTGGGAACTTCTTGAGGATGCTGATGGCGAGGGACTGGTAGTGAGACCTGATGCACCCACATCAAGTGTGTTAAGGTGCTGCTGAGGCTCCAGGCTCGGGTCCTTTTCCTGAAACACACAAGTGCACGTGTGCGCGCACACACACATCAAAAACATTTCACAGATGAGGGAATAATATGGCTTTAGTTGTAGTATGTAGAAGAATTTGGAAGAGATTGAGGGAAACACTCATTTAGGAAACACTCTAAATATGCTCGCACAGAGTAGATGTTCTTGTCACGCAGCATCACGGAGAGGCTTGTGTCTTACAGGCTACAGTTATCTATACCTTCTCATCTTTTATTTTGATTTTTTCATTTTCCTCCACTGACTGTGTATTCTGTTTATTCCTTAAAATTGTTATCTCTTCACCCAGAATTTTGGCTTTCTGAGATGAGAGGTCAGAATGAAATAAGGCTACTATTAGCACTGGGCTGTTAACATGGCCAGTGAGATAAATGCCACTGAGTCGTCATCACAAGACATTTCCCACACTGTCTCTCATGCTTGTTCTCTGCATGGGGAAAGAGCCTGTGGCCTCTCATTTTTTGATCTCTGACTCTTAACTGGTCCTGGATTCCAGGCCATCTTTACCCCAAACAAGGCATGATGAGAGAGAAAACAAGGCTGGTGAGATGGCTAGACGTCAAAGAACTCTGGTGACCCAGCTCACATCCTCTATGGTATAGGTGGCATAGTGTATGCAAATAGTTTTTTAAGTCAAAGGAAAAAAAAAACCTAGAGTTTGTTGTACTAAGTTCTGTTCCCATCCAGAATGGTGGAAGTTACCAGCATCCACAGTGTTATGAGCACTGACTTGGGAATTTAATTTCACATATGTGAGCCCATGTGCTGTTCTACCTTTGGACTCATGGCTCCAGTAAGTGTGGTTGCCACCATGGTGTGTGTGTGTGTGTGTGTGTGTGTGTGTGTGTGTGTGTGTGTGTGCACCTGCACAGAGGACTGAGGTGACTGACATGCGACCTACAAGCCTTTGTGCCAAGCAGAATGACAGGCTGTGTCGTATGTATGGTGGGAAGTGTTATTTGCTTAGTGACAATCTCCTTAGATAAGGCTGGTCCAAGGGTCACTGCACCGTGACCACAGTGAACCTCATGCTCCTACTCAGTAGGGGAATGAGTCCCACGGGTGAGTGTGCACATGGAGGGACTTACATAGCCATTGCCAGTGCTGAACATCACATCCAACGATGGAATCTGCATTTCACAAATATATCAGTCAGAGAAACAGCAAATCTCCCCAAACAAGATTGTCACAGAGTGGTAAGCAACATCCTAGACGTTTCACTTCAGAAGGAGTTGTTACCTTGTCACCCAGAAACCCGAGTGACACACTTCTGATTGGCTGATGGGTACATGTTACGTCTGCTCTTGGTTGTGATGTGTGTGTGTTTCTAACATCTGTCTACCACTAGCTGAATCCCATTCTCTGACAAGATGCACGGAATGTGATATGGCAAGCCAGGTAACAGACACTTCCCTAAGCAATGGCAGCCGCATCACATCAGGATGCGGGGATGACTCACAGAGGTCACATGGCAGCAAGTTTTTGCCTCCGCAGACACTGCTCTCTGATCTTTAAAGGTGATTTCTCCTTCCTCCCAGTCTGATCCGCAAGGGATGAGAGATGTTTCTATTGATCACAGACAGGCTGGCAGGCTGTGGCCAGGCCTCTGGTCAGACCCTGGGATCTAGACTGCGGGTCACCCTAGAACCGGAGTGTCTCTGCTCCCAAGTACTCACCTTCCTGCCAACGCATCCAAAAAAGGGCTTTGTCCAACAACCGATGAGAGGACATCCTTGTTTCATAGATTGTTTGGCAGGACTTTTGCTTTCTTAAAATAACACTGGCTCTCCTGGCTGATAGTTCTTAGCTTTAATGAAACACAACACCCTTCCCTTTCTTCCTTTCTCTCTTTGTCTTCTAATGCTTCTGCTAGCTTTGCGAGTGACCTTTGAGGATTAACACTCTGGTCTGCTGGTAGCCAGTCTTTACAGTTCCTTGGCATTGTCTGGGGAAAAGCCTGGCTACATGGGACCAGAGAACTCAGAGTAGGAGAAGGAAGGAAGGTGGTAATGGGATTTGTGGACTGAAAGATCTTTTTTGTTTTTTTTACATCAGCGTTCTCTATACAAAGCTGGCACTACTGTGGCTATTAACTAAAATCTCATGACCCTGAGTCAGAAACAAGGAGGCGTCGGGCAGTAGCTCTGCATGGATTCCATTCCCAGCATCATGAAGCAAAACAGAAATCAGAAAGAGCAGGAGGGACAGGCTAGTATTCCGAAACAACACAACAAAGCTTAATCTAAGGGAGGGACACAGGCCTTGGATTGTTCCACACTTTAGCGGGTGATGGAATACTCCCCAGCATTTTATCTGTGGCTTTTTATAGCCGTCATTGGAAGGCTGGGTAGTTGTCAAGCCATTCCTTGAGTCCAGAGGCTGTTTCTGAGCCAGATTTTACAAGTGTGTTCTTGGGTATCCATGCTTCCACACTCATCGGGGGGAAGAGAGCACACAGTGTCCCCCTCACAGGACTGTCATGAAAGGTAAATGGGTCCCAGAAACACAGAGTGCTGTGGACAACAGCAAGCACTCAAGAGAGAGGAATCTGTTCTTGCAATCCCAGTGTCTAACAGAAAATGGTAGGTGCCACTGCTGAGCCCTTCCTTATTTTCACCCTCTGGGCAGAGCTTACCTTCAGTGCAGAGGGGTGTGTGGCCTCTGTTGGTGAGTCTTCCAGAGCTAGCTCCTGTCTCCTCTCCACCCGGACATCTGCGTAACTGCTCAGAAAAGAGACAGACCGCTGTGGAGCTGGAACATTCCAGGAGGGCAATAATGGGGCACACGGGGCTCTTTTCATAATATGGAGCACAACGGAGCCACCTGTGACCTGCTTAGAGGATTAGCTTCATTCCTGCCCAATTGCCTTGCAAAGATTCTAATACCGTATTCCAGGTATTTCCATTTCTGGGATGGTTTTATTTCTCTCCCCACTATTCTCTATCCCTTCATTTCCTGAAATCCCCAGATACAGTACCTTTTAAGGTGTAGCTTTACTTGCAGATAAGCTTCTGCTTGTAAAGAATTTACAATTGTGCTTCAAACATGTTCATCATGGACAGTATATATGGAAGTACATATAAAAAAACAAACCTAGAACTAGCCAGACCCAGGCCACTGCTGAGTCTAGGGACCCATCTTGTCACCACTGTAGGCAAACTGTAGCATGGAGTGGCAGGATTGGGAGGGGACTAGGATGAGACAGTGGAGTGTTTGATCCTTATTTATTTACTTGGTTCATTTCCCATGCTCTCCTAGGGCTAGCTTCTTCCTATGATTGAGGAGGTGGAGGAGAAAGTAGGGTGGGAACTGAGCAACCCACTGGAAAAGACCCAGGCTGAGAGGCAGAGGGTGACTACTGGCCATGAAGCCACATGCCACTGGCTGAGGGTGCCCAAAAGGATGGTTTGGGAACACAAGAGCGAGTCTGGGCATGGACACAAAGTGTAACAAAATGAGATCAAGGCCATTGGCTGGAAAGGCCAAAGCCTCTCTATTCTCTGCACACTAAACAAGACTATCATGTATGTATAGGTGTGTATCGATCTTCATATATATACATGTTATGTACATGTTATCTGTGGGAACCAGATTCAGGACCCGCTTGGGTACTAAAATCCACAGATGCTCAACTCTCTAACATAAAATGGGGTAGCATTTACACATTACCTGCATACATCCTCTTGCAGACTTCAAATCATCTGTAGTTTCCTTCTAACACTCAGTGAAAAGTAAATACCATGTGCATAGCTGGTATTATGTGTTCTTTAGGGAACAGTGAGAAGAAAAAATGCTTGTATATGTTTAGTATAAATATGATTTAAAATATTTTCCATCAGTAGTTAGTCAAAGCTATGAATGTAAAATCCACTTGATATAGGGGTGGGTTTTTATTTTATTAGATTTTTTTTTTTCCTGAGACAGGGTCCCATCCTGCAGCCCAGGCTGGCTTCAAACTTGAGACCATTCTGACTCAGCCTCCTTTTTGCTAGGATTATAGGACTGTGCCACTATGCTGGGCACAAAAATCTCTCTTCTAAACCAGTCTCTGGTTGACTTCCCCTCTTGGCATTTCTGTTCTAGGATGGAGAGCAAATTACTAGTTTCCTTTAACTCTGAGAGCTGGAAACCCACACAGGACATATCTATGCCACACTGGACATATTGTTACCCTTTGAAACATTGCTTATTCACCCTGATTATTCTGAGGGCTCCCCATGGCTACTACGGACCCCCAAGGGGCACTTTCCTACAGGCAGCCGAGCTGTTCTTCTAATGCTATCTCAATTGCCAGCAGGGGTTTTTAAAGCCTTAAAGAGAGAGAGAGAAAAAAAAAGAAGTACATGTTTGAATTATTTGGTGGCAACATTTTAATTTTCTTCTCAAAAACAGCAGCAAGGAAAAGCTGGGGGATGGATAGAGATGAGGGAAAATATGTAAGTAGGTCAGTGAAGGAAGAACTTACTAAGTAATATCCTGGAAACTTTCAAAGGGGCTGGACTGAAAGCTCACAAAGTCCCAGGCCTGAGGAAGAGGGTGTGCACTTGGGCAGGGGCTGAGCTCTGACCATCCATAGCTTGCTTAAGATGACAGCTGGAGCGTTCCCTGTCACACAGGTGGTCACTGATCCTTCTATGCCAGTGGGGGCCTCACCCGCCCTCCAGGGAACTTCACAGAGGCCCAGTCTGACTGCCCGTGCAGTACCTGACCACCGAGTGTGTGCACACGATGAACTCGGGCTTGGAGTTCCACTGGTGGTAAGTGATGTAGTAGTGGGTCTGCAGCCAGATCCACTGCTGTCCTTTGGTTAGAAACCGGTAACAACACGACTTCCCTTTGCCAAACTGCATCACTAGGAGGGAAAAAGTAGACTTTGCATGTAACACTAATGTAAACACTAATGTAACACTAATGTAACACTAATGTAAAAGTGACCTTTCCCCCAAGACTTAGTATTGAAATCCGAACATTCCAGAACACAGCACCAAATACTGCTTATTACTCTGGTCACACTGTATTTTAAGTGACTGTCACCCCACTGACTGATGCTTTTGGGAGTTGCAGGGTGCTAGGGATTGAATTTGGGGCCCCATGCTTACTAGGTGACCGCCCTGACATAGTCATGCTCAGTCAGACTGAAGGATCCTCAATCCAGTGATCCCATAGGTTTCCAAATGCACAAAGGCTTGAAGAGCTCATCACAGAAAGGCACACAGGGATAGATTTTCCAGCCGGAGGTTTAGGTAAAAAGAGGCCTTGGTTTTCTTGGGACTCATCTTCCTGCTGCAGGTGCGATGCCTTTGGAACTTCAAGAGCTGAGCCCAGGATGGAGCATCCCGACACTGGGGGAAATGGACCCAAAATAGACCTGACAGACAACAACCGAAGGGAGGACTCTGCAGCTGTCACCAACAGCTGAGCCTCTGTCCACACCGGTTTAGAACAGAGTCTGATATGCAAGCCTGCAGCCCAGGTCTCCCCTGCGGCTTCATCTGCAGATGGCTCCTGGGGGGGCGGTATCCAGGACAGAATGCACACCAGTGGTTTATTAGCTCACATGAGGAAGAAGGATAAATTATGGATCCATGGAAGAAGACCAATTTGGATTTTATCACCACAGTGCCTGCAATTTAGCATCTTGTAATGAAAACAGTCATGAGGAATCCTACCTAGGAAAGTGAAGCTAGCAAAGGAACCACTGCCTCAAAAAAAAAAAAAAAAAAAAAAAATGCAGCTCTGAACAGAGAGGCTCAGCAGAGGGGAAGTGTGGGTTCTAGGAGACAAGCACATCCTGCCGAGTCACTGGGCGAGCCTGTCAGATGCCCCGTGTGCTTCCTCACCCTGAGTGGCTTCTCCATGCTACCAGAGCCAGAAGTAGCCAAACCTCTCACATTTGAGTGTAATACCAATTACAATGGAGGGCCCTGTGAGGATGGATTTCCTCATTCCTGACCCCAGTGGAGGAGGGAGCCGAAGAGTCTACAGCTGTAGCTAACCTGGTACCCTGCGGCTTGTCTAAGCTACATTTTGAGGAGCGAAGGGTGAAGATTAAGGTGAACTTTATGTCCCAATATATCTAGCCACAATTACATCATGTTCCTCTCTGTCAGCAAGATGGCACAGAGAAGAAAGTCCTAACAGCTCCTCCAGACAAGACATCTACTGAAGACCAATGTCCGTGGTTCGCTTACTACAATCCATAACTCAGAGCTATGGAAACTGTTCTTACTCAAAGCCGAGCATTGGCACCAAAAATATGACTCTGAGTGGATGTTTCTTCTTGTTAATGAGAACTGGAAAAGCTTGCAATTCCTGCTTTCCCATGGCCTGGGGCCTACCCTAGATGCTAGCTGGAGTGCTCCCTTCTTCCTCGGGCCGGGGCCTTCTCTGTCTTTTCTATCAGCTGTGGAGGGGTCCTCCAAGCCCCTCAAGTTCCTAAGTATACCCCTTCCATATTGGCACCATCTTGCAAAGTCACCTGCTTCTTGATTTCTCAGTGGGCCCTGCCCTAGAGTGCAGCCAGGAGGTATTGGCCACAGTTACTAGTGTCTTTTGGGTGAGTGTCTAAATGTACTTTTGCTGGGAAACTCAAGCTACAAAGCCACTGCCTTGAGAATATTGCGTTTGAGGAGGACAGAAGATCTTAGTCCTGTGGTCAGCGACTAACAGACTGCTGACTGAAGAACAGGCAGAGCATTTGGTATTTTGTCTTAAAAATGCATCCCATAGCCTAAAAGAAAGTCTACCTTTGTCTTAATTTCTTGATTAGGATTAAAGTAAAACTTTCTGGATGGTAGTGTGATGTTTCTGGGGATGGAGGAAATATAAATTCCAAAATAAAGTACAAACCATGGAGCTAAGTATAGGAAGGAACCCCATTAGCCCTCACGATAACCATCTGGGACATCATGCCTGCCCCTTCTGCGGCAAGCAGACTTCCAGGGGCACAGGATGTTGCTGTTTGGGCCCTTCTAAAGCAACCATAAGGCTGGGCTGGTGAGCGGGTACTCACAGTGCTGGTGGCACCTGGCCAGGAGCTCTAGGTCATCGATGTGGTAGTAGTCGTAGCCTGAGGTGCCGAGCACTTCAAAAGGCAGGTATCCTATGATCGGAGGGGCTCTACAGGGAGACAAGGGGAACCCTTCATGAGAGGACACTCTGCAGAACTCACAAACTGGTTGCAACACTCAGGTGCATGCTTATTCATTTCCATGGGGGGGGCCTCGTTTACCAAGAACCAGGGGGCAGAAAAACAGCATTGTTAACAACAGTTAGGACCAGAGAGCCCATATTTATAAAGAACTCATTGACTTCAGCATATAGGTACTCCATTACTTGGGATAACCTGGCCCAAATGATAATTAAAAACTTACAGATACCAAACAATTTAAAACAGCTGTAGACTGGGCCAGCCCAATGCCCCAAATTAATGGGCAGGGAAGGTTAGTTCTAGTTCATAAGCTGGGAATGACACTATGAGGGAAGAGAAAGAACTGGGCTGAAGGATCAAAGGGGGTTGAAAGAAATCAGAGGATTTCTCTCCCCATATTTGTTTTTGCCAATAAAAAACTAGAAATGGCCTAAGTTGGGACCATCCCAAAGATGTCTTAGGACTGAGGCATCACTCTGAACATAAGACCTAAGCACCAGTGGGGCAGGCACATGGATGTCGGGATACAGATCTTCCCCTTAGCTCGGAACAAATGTTCCTACTGCCAAGGAGCCCTTCCCTTTCAATGGAGCAGGCTGGACTTTTCTCCCAAGCAGAGCCTGGCTCATGGAAGCAACACTTGAAAAGGACCCAACTCAAATATGTTTTTCTTCTCACAAACCTGTGATCCAGAAATAAAAATTTCCATTCCAAGCTATGCCTCGAAGTGAATTCCTCTAAAGGTTCATCAGCTACACACATTTCCTGTGTTGGAAAAGGAAAGAGAGAGAGAGAGAGAGAGAGAGAGAGAGAGAGAGAGAGAGAGAGA
>CAJQZJ010032438.1:3053322-3075822 GCA_907164525.1 Lophiomys imhausi
AGAGAGAGAGAGAGAGAGAGAGAGAGAGAGAGAGAGAGAGAGAGAGAGAGAACAGAAAAGCAGAATGTTATTCAGGGTGCCAGATGCTCTCCCTAGGTAGGTTCAAAAGGAATGAACGATGGGTAACACAAGTCACAACTGTTCTGAGCCAATGTCCACGTAGTGCTGGACTGAAGTTTGTCATCTGTAGCTAATTTCCGATTAGCTGATCCTAAATTTATTTCACAAACTGGGAAAAGCACATAGGAGCCAAATGGTGCCTCGCTGTCCACCCTCCCCCCATTATCCGGTAGTGTGGAAAACATGTGGAGATGGCTTTTTATCTGAATCTGAATCACTAATTTAATTCTGTCCATATTTGTACCAGAGATGTGAAGTACAGTCACAGAAGGGAAAACACAATAAACACTCACATCTTTTGACACACTGTCTGAGACACACCTACTCAGTGCATAATGGTGGCAGAACGATACAGACGGAGTCCCAAAGTTAGCTAACATCCATGTGGACTCATCAGCAATGGATGCTGCCTTCACACAAAATAAACCACAGGAACCTGGGGCTTGGAATGGGCCATGCCGGCAGACACAGAAACTAGACATTTAGAGTTTTGGAAACTAATTTTTAAAACTAACTTCATTGAAATTTTATGCTCTTCCATAAAGATAATTAATGGCATGTAACCCATGTAATCGAGTGTGTTGTCATTAAAATAGGATCCACATCACGATGTCGCTGCTGGGAACTTGCCTTTAAGAACTGTGGTGTTGCCAGACGCACGGTGGCAATGAAGCAGACTTCCTTTCCTAGGGGCACACGGCAAGGTCTTGAAAGGGTGTTGTCAAAGCCATTACAGGAGGGGCTAGGCACTAGGAGGGAGGAAGACACACAGGTTAGCCCTGCCTGGTGACAGTTGCTAAGCCTTACCTGACACTTCCTGCTTTCAGGAGTTTATGTATCTTAACTTCTCCATTTTTACAACAGCCTAATGAGGTAGAGATGCCTGTTATTCCCAGTGCACAGATAAGGAAACTGAGGCACTTGTTTCAGGCCATCTTCCTAGAGAGGCTAAACTGGGAATTGAGTCCATGGCAGTGACTGACCACCACACCCCCCTGACCCTCTCCTACAGCAGTGGTCCTCAACCTTCTTAACACTGTGACCCTTTAATACAGTCCCTCATGTTGTGGTGAGGAGGGTCATCGTTGCTATTTCACAACTGTAATTTTGCTACTGTTATAAATCGTAATGTTAATATCTGGTATGTTACACTTGTGAAAGGATTGTTCAACCCCCAAAGGGGTTGTGAACCACAGGTTGAGAACCACCGTTCTACAGGCCTGGACTGGATATTGATTTCTGTTGGTATCTTAAGGATGACTTTCATGGTCCAACAGTGTTTTCATGACTGATAGTCCCAGGAAAAGAAGTGGTGTCTTCACAAGTAGGAACAGATCTGTCTCAAACCTCATCTTAGGGAGTCCAGGGTAATATGGGGGCTGGGCCACTGAGGATGTAGGTAGTTATGGCTTGAATCTGGGACGTCCTCCAAACACCCATGGGGTCAAGGCTTAGTTTTCCCTCTGGTGCTACTGGGTGGTGGTAGAACCTTTAGAGATGGCACTTAGTGGATTGCTGTTAGCTCCTGGGGGTCTGCCTTTCAAAGGCATTATAAGACTCTGGTTTTGTCTACACCGCCTTTCTTCCAGCCATGAGTTCAGTAGTTCTGCCCTGTGTTCTGTGCTCCCTGATGTCATGACTCTCTTCACCACATGCCCCAAAGCAACAAGGACAATGGATCACAGACCTAGCTTGGACACTTGGAACCAAAATAGCTTAAACTCATTGTAAAATGTCAGTTACGTGTTGAACAAGATGTAGTGGCCTCTCTCTCCACGAGCTTGTTGGTTTATTGAGTCTAAGAAGACATTGCTGCCATCATTTTAAGTGAGGAGAACAAGGCCCCCAAAAGGTTGCTGAGAGGGAAGCTAAGAGAGTGAGAGTTCCTCAGATCTTTGTCTAAGTCCAGGCTCTCAGGGGATAAAAGGTTTGGATCTAATTCATGGTCACCAGTGTGTTAGAGGCAGGCTCCCAGTGCCCTCCTAAGATACCACTTGGGATGGACAAGTTTTTTTCTGGGGCCAGCAGACCTTTCTTCAGGGTGACTGTGGAGAACCTTCTGGGCCATAAAAATTCTATTATCTTTAGATTGGATTTTTGAGGTGAGGAAAGAACCCAGTCAAATGTGAAAATAACCAACTTGGCATGTCCACAGAAATCTCAAATTCTGATATGTGGCTGGCTCCCCTGGGACCTCTGGCTTGGCTAATTGGGCTCTGTCCAGATCATATAACTCAGGCGTGGGCACTTTCCAGAGCATCACTGGCTAGCCACCATATGACCACCTCTGAGGATCCCCAGAGTAGAGGGCCATAGGACCTTTTGTGACTGGTTACAATTGGCTCTTTACAAATACGATTTCTAAATCTGCAAAATAGACAAACTATGGATCCTATATATTTGAAAATATCTGAAAGAAGCAACTATATATATACTAACACACACACACACACACACACACACACACACACACACACAAACACACACACCAGCATATCACATTTCCATTATATTAGGCACTATAAATCATCTCCAGATGATTTCTAATACATGGGGTATGTATGTGTGGGGGGTGATATGAAAATACCACCTTGTTTTATACGGGGACCTGAGCACCCGTGGGATTTGGTGTGTCTGAGGAACAGCCTCCAGTGGATATTGGGAGGGAGGTGGACTGTGTTTCTGAACTCACAGACTTCAGGGTCATTATGCTCTCCAGTTTAACCAAAGCATATGGAACATCAGAGAACCAAATGCATTTTAAAATGAAATCTGCAGGATTATACTTTAGCTTTCCAATCGTTTTTTTGTTTTCTATATTTATAGGTTTGTAAATGATTCTATAATGTGGCCTGCTCTCCACCAACATGAATAAATTCACTTTACCAAACACATTCTCTGAATTCACTCACATAAATACTAATAAATGTTTCCAAACACAAACACAAAGTGAGTAAAATAAAAAAATAGTGGTCTCAAGAGAGTTTACATCTGTCATGAGCTGGCTTAAGACTAGTGTAGATTTGTTTTGTGGGGTGAGCCAAGAGATTTATCAAGGGGAAAGAAAACAATCCCACATAAGGGAAGGTCTGCAGATGTGAACATCTGTGTAATAAAAAGATATTAAAAATTTCCCAGATGTGAAATACTCTCTGCTCGAATCGAAAGACATTACCAGGCCAGATAATGACCTAATAAAATTCTCTCGACTCTTCTTGGAATACTGAGACCGTGGGGGCGAATTTCCGAGGACCCCCTAGGAATGTAAGGCCTCCTTCTTCTTCTAATGGATGCACCTGGCTTGAACTGCCCTTTGGCTACTAAACCCACATGCTGCCAGCAAGGGGGTGCTCCTCAATTTCCTGTAAAAAGGGGGCAGAAGATGGAGAAGTGTGAAACACCCACCTAAGACATGGTCCTTCCTCAAGAGAAGCAGGGACTGGCATGGCGGTCATTAAGTGGGATTTCACAGACATTCCACTCAGCCTGGCTGCCTTCCAACACAGTTTTATCTGCTCTTATATAACTTCAAAGGCTTCAAAGGTAAAAATCTCAACCCCTCATCCTTGCCAAGGTAAGTTCCATTATTACCGGTAGCCTACTCTTGGGTGAATAGCCTACAGATGGGCCCAAACTGAGTCTCTGCTTTTAAAAGCCTTAGGCATCTGAGGGACCGATAGACATCTGATAGACAGTAAATCAGGGTGAACATTTTAATAGAGGCCAAGATGAAGGCCTTGCAGAGGGAGCAAGGGGAGGAAACTCCTTTCCACACTGCTGTGAATGACTTTTTTACTTGAAGCAGGAGACTCTTCCCATGTTCTAGAGGTAGCACATGTCCACACTGCACCTTGGACCTTCAGTCATATTCAACATTTAGAATAACTCTCTAGGACTTCTGATTCCAAAGGTAGTTTAAAGCCCTTAATTAAGGACTCAATTACCTATTTCAATTTAAATAGTAGAAAAAAATACATCTAATTACAACTGGCTTCCTTACCTCTTGGAAGAATTTACCACCAACTGCTAGCATAGCTCTGCTTTCTCGGGTCTGCCACACTCATGATATAGAGGAGCATCTATCTCTCTTGTCCCATTTTCCTTCTAGAGGCTGCTTACTCTAAATTGATGTTATCCTTCCCAAAACCTGGGCCTTGCTGCCCATCTTCACGATTGAGCAGTTGTCCTACACTCAGTAGGTTCTCAGCATATGTTTTCTGGAAGACTCTCTTAGGGAGGACTTCTGTTTCACACTTGAACTGAGCATAGGGCTCAGTTCAGGAAGGAACATTCTGTTCTTTGCCAGTAGCTAGCACAAAGACTGGGACTTTCCTTCACAGTTCGTCCACTTTGCCAGTGTTAGAGGGTTCTGGAAGTCTCTGTCTGGCATGCAAGCTGGCTCACTATCCTATTGAAGGATGAACCTTGGTTCAAAGGAGACCTGGGCAAGGTGTTGGCTGCGGTTACATGCAGCAGTTACCATCAAGGCTTGACAAACAGTGGAAGCACCTAACAGTGGCCCCTGCCTGGAGAGATACAGGGTGACATTTCTTTGGATCTTTGGACTAAAATGTTTAGGCCGAAGATTCTCAAGCTCTGAGCTTTTCAAGACAATCTCTACCTTAGATTCCCTGAAAGAGTTCTCCCTTGGGTTGGGATTCTTAGGAGCCTGGAAATCAAAGTCCTGAGTTTTTGGGGAGACTCAGAATGACTAATGCTATTTTCTTGGGACATACCTGAGGTGGGATCCCAATTCTCTCCCATGGCAAAGGTGACGTCCCAAATCAATCACAATCAGGACACAAGGTAAGTCATGATATGGACACATGGCTGGGAGGTAACAGGTGGTGGGGGGACTTATCTCATGGGGTTTAGGAAAGGATGGGGAGGGTCAGAGCTAATAGTGAATGCTAGCTGTCAGCAAAGGGAAAGGTATCCTGACTCTGTCCCCCTCAGCTAGCAGCTCAGTCATCTCGGCTAAACACTCTCCTCAGATGAGCTGCTGATATACTCTTTGCAAAGCTCTAAGGAACCACATGACTAGTCTACAAAAAGAGTAAGAGGCAACTTTTGGGGCTTTTCTTGAAACAAATGAGAAACACAGCTGATGAGCATCTGGAAAGACATGGCTTGTCAAGCAGAGACGAGATCTGCTCTGTGGGATGAAGAAGGTCCCAAACGCCCTAAGCTTGACAGATATCCTACATGGTTAGTTATGCTTTGGGGCCATTGAGAGGAAAATACTTTGCACTCTATTCATGAAGTGCTAACTTCAGACTCCATATTTTCTGCCTCACACATGCTTTATTGGGTATGTTCTGAACATCCAGATATCAACATTCTAGAAGACAGTAGCATATTCTCTGCCACTTCCTAGCCCAAGCACCACCTACCTGTTCATATAATGCTCTTTTTTTATGTATAAAGAAAAGTAACGTATAGGGAGACAGTAAGAACTCTATGAGAAGCCTAGGTTTGCAAATTGCTGAACTGAAAAAACCTAACCCTAACCCATTGCTCTAAAGGGAAACTGTAAGTTTTACTTAAATATTTTCTACTCCCTGGCAGTCACTGAGATTTTCATGGGGCCAGAAGACTTTGGTAATGAAGTTAAGACTTCCCCCTGAGGGTTGGTGTGGGTTGGGGGTAAATTCTTCATGTGCTGAAGAAACTGAACTTCCTCTTGAGGCCCTCATTCTGTCTGGATATTTTCAGTTAAAATTATACACCATCTTGCACATGAAATTTCTTCACTCCCAGATGAGAGTGAGCAGAAAGATGTAGTTGATAAATGTGGGACCATGGCCTTGGGTATTAGCTTGTTATTAACTATGATCTGAACCCCACTGCTGTGTACTCTGATAGCTGACCACCACAGGGGGAGGATTTGCTGCTGCCTGGCTGAGTGGAGGACATGCTTCACTTCCAGCTCTGAGGGGCCAGTAGGGCTCATATCAGACCCCCCCCCATATAAGAGGTTTCCAAACCTCTGCCTGTGTATTCAGGGAGTTCTGGCATGCCTGAACCTTGATCTCTCAAACCAAGACATCTTAACTAATTTAGCACAGGGGAGAAACAGAACACAAAAGCAACAACCTCAAAGCCAGGCAACCTACGGGAATCCCTGGGAACACATGGAACCAAGTGTTAGGAGGCTGAAAGGTCCAGGCTTCTGCCAGCACTTCAATCTGGTGCTGTGGTTAGAGGCAACTAGGTAAAATGAGGGCAGGGAAACTTCTATACTTTGGTGTGTGGTTTCTGGAAAGCCCGGGGTGGAATGTTTGCTGAGGGTGACCTATTTGGAACCATACCAGAAGCTTTTGAAATACTGTGTTCTGGATTTTTAGTCAGATGCACATCTAAGTACAAGGATATGGGAGGACCCAATAAAGGAGGGCTTTCTTCTTGCCATGGAATGGCCCATTGGGAGCAGAACCCACTTCTTATGATCCCTTAAAGCAAAGATGCTCATTGTGTTCTGGATGTTCTCTTCCTGCTCGTATAGTAGTAGGGTAGAGGGATGTAGCACTTGGGTACATGGAGCTGAAGAAGGCTCTCCTGACCCCATATTGAATTAGAAGAGTGAAAAGATGGGGCAGTGTGTTTGTCCAGAACCACCTCTCCTTTTCTCTCTTTGTAGAGAATGTCTACCATGGGCAGCCATTTTTAAATGGAGTCTTTTGATTTTCATGATGTTCTGGGAACTCAATGCACAAGACAGAGGAACACAGTGCTGTGATGATCAGTGGCCAACCCACTGTGATCCAACAGCCGGGATCCTGGGGATAGGGTGGGACATGTGTTCACCTAGCCCAGTCTGTATTCTTCAGGAGCCTTTGCCAGACAGGTCAGAGACACTTCTAAAAGGACTAATTTCTTGTCCCATTTCCCAACACACATTTCTTCACATATTAAAAACATGTAGGATAAGGAAGTCCTGTGTTATTTTATAGTTTCTTCCTAGGACATTGGGGACCAATGATCAGCTCTCCTAAGGAGTGACCACCATGTGCAAATATTAAAGAGGGGGAAAATTCTGTTTTTCTCAAGTCTTTGGGCAGCTTCTGCTGTTTCTATTGCCCAGTGAACTGGGATGGTGGACAGAGGTGAATGGGTGAGTCCCAAAGCTCTCATGAGAACCCATAATCTGAACAGCAAGGACGAAGGTACTCCTCTCTCCACCTCCACACTTCCCTCCCCGCTCCCTTGACAAAGGTCAGTAAGCTGGGGGAATCCCAAAGTGTTATCCAGAGTCAACAAGAAGGCAGACAGGATCCTCAAGTACATACTATGAGGGTCTCTAAAAGTTCTCACTGGTTCAATGTCATCCTGCCTCTTCCCTGCTTTTGTTCAGGTGGAACCCAGGGCCCAGTGCATGCTACTGAAGCATTCTGTCTCCGAGCTATACCCTAGCCCTTGTTTTTTAAGTCGACACCCAACAATTGTACATGCTAAGGAGGAACTGGGTGACTGACGTTTCATGTATGTTGCATAATGTTCAAGTCAGGGTAACCACTGGTACCTCCTCAGACATCAAACACTTCTCTGTGGTGAGTGAACAACCAAGGTCCTCTCTTCTAGAGTTTTAGATGAGCTGCACATTATGGCGAACTCCAGTCACTGAGCTGTGGTTGGAGTAGACATTAAAATAACGTCTCTCTTCTCATCGTAGTCAACCTGTGCATTTTACTTCAGGTCTTTTGCATTCACGGCAAGGCTATCATTTACACGTGGGGACGCTCGTCCCAGTCAAGCCTAATTTCAGCTCATACAAGACGCTCTAGCGGGAGAGCGTCTTGCTTTCAACATTTCTGCTTACGATGCTGTATGTTTAGAGAAGCAACAGTTTTAAAAAAAAAGGATCACACAAAATTCCCAAACATTCTTTCAAGCAAACACTTTTGCAGTTGGAAGTGAAAATAAAGCCGGGCTACTTAAAAAAATACTAAAAATAAAACCACAACTCAGGTATTCAGTATTAAGCCTATTTCCTTGAAGCCTTCTAAGATGTGATGCACAACAGGATGATTTAAAGTGCTATTTGGAAGTTTTTTTAGTAAGAGAAATATAAATTCAAGGGGCGCTGGATTGCTGCTCACCAGCCAATCACAGGCTGTTCTGTGAACTGAGCATGCGCACAGTTGACACAGGGTCACACGGGAGTGGATCCTGTCGTTCTGGGTCTGAGAGCCAGGGTGTCCTTCCCCCTGTGCCTTTGGCCACTTAGGACATTCTGCGATGGTAGCAGCTGCCATTACAGCCATCAGTCACACACGAGTCAGGTATTATGATAAAGCATCATAGCATAAAGTTCACCACCTAGCCTTTTCTCCTTTTGGTGTTGGGGACTGCACATGACACTGAGCTACATCCCAGTCCCAGCACTGCATTTAAATATATGTTTTAGTAGTGTCAAACATATCTGCACACTAACACCACCATCCATCCATCTGTAGAACTCTATCTTACCACCTACTCAGCAACTCCCCACTGGACCCTCCCCCAGCCCTTGGAAGATATCATAAGATATCCTTATGAGTTTAATTATACTAGGTACCTCATCTGAGTGGAACCACACAATGTATGTCCTTTGATGACAGGTTTATTGTCATCTTAGTATGTCAACTTAGTATGATGCTTCTCAATGCTTTTCTATGTTGCAGCATATGCCATAATTTTCCTTTTACAGGCTGAGAATTAATCCAATGTAAGGCTATTGCATACTTCTTTGTATGCACTCACCCACTGATGAACTATTGGGCTGATTCTGACTTTCAGCAGTTGCTAATATTTACTTATGCACACTTTTGGGTATGTACTAACAAGTAGGGTGACTGGATCATACAGTAGCTAGGATTAGTTTAGAAAAAATCAGCATACACATTTTAAACCTATTCTAAACAGTCACTTGTATTTGATGATAATGCCATTGGAAGGAGCACTGCTAATATGATAATGAACTCTCCAATTCTAGGACTCCTGGAGGCAGAATCCCTCCGAGGCCTTTCTAACTGCATGATCCTGGGCCCTGGGTCCCCTGAACTAGCATCTTTGAACAAGGCCTAAGAATTTGCACTTTATCAAGCTCCCTGGTCCAGGGAATCACTGCTCTGGGGTTGGCATGATGTTAACTTTCTCTCCAGGTGTCAGGCAGCCTGCAAGCTACCGATTACCTCTGAGTAATGGCTCCTTAGCTTTGTCTCATGAAGTTTGATCAAGCCTTTCAGATCAGCCAGACCAGACATAGTCAGGCTTTGGTTTCATTAGACTTAGGGACCCACAAGGAGAATGAATACACCGCCCCCCACCCCCCACTTACTATCACAGCTACATGGATCCCTGGATGGATTGGTCCTCTGAAGGGCCAAGCCAGCCAGGAAGGCTGTTGTCCAGGCAAAAATCCCTAGACAAGGACCTGAAAACCACTCTACCTAGCATCTCCTTGAAGCCTTTTAAACAAAGAATGTGTGTTTATTCAAATACTATGCAGCCAGGGATCATTTAGGGTGGAAGGAAAAAGTCCTGGTTAGCTTCAGCATCAGGCTGTGACTTTGGTATGCCCCCTTGGAACCTGGGACTGATCTGGCTACGGGTCTGAGTGAAACAGTAGTAACCAAGGCAGCAGAAGTGAGAGCTGTTCTCGTGTGTTCCCCGTACCTCCCACGGGCTCCTCTCTGCAGCTCAGCATCCCACTGTTTTCTTCTGATACCATTCCCTTTTCTTCTTCTCTCCTCCTCCCCCAGGCTCCATCAACAACTTCTACTTTTTCCTTTGTTGTTTTGTGAAATATTGGCTTTCCCATTTTGTGTTGAGTTGACGGCCATAGCAAATAAGAAGCAGGACTTGCTATGCAGAATGGAATTTGGTTTTTGAAATGTCTGGCATTAGACCTGCGTTCCCCTTTAACATGGGTCACAAGTAAGAATGGATATGTAAGTAAAGCTTAGAGTTCAAGTCTCTGAAGCTGGAGGTTGGGCAATTAGTTGTCTTGGTAGTTTCTGAAAATAAGACTGATTTCTGCCTGGCAATTTATCCAACCTAGATTCCTGGCTCATGGTAAAACAGTCTCTTTACTGTACACAGGGGGCATAGTGGGAGAAGAACCATGAACCAGACCTTTTAAATTGGGCTTTCAGCAGGACTATACAGGAGAGTGAAACATGCAAGGAGCAAGGGGACAGATCTGGGTGACACACAGCACAGGCCTGTTTGGCAGAGTATGCAGCCTGAGCCTGCTCTTTATTAGCTATAAGCTATTTCTCACTGCACACAACTATACCACCAGCCTGAACACAAATTAACAGACCTCATACAATGAGCACACTAACACAAACTGGTGTGTGGATGTGTTCTTGAATGTGAGAGAACACTGATGCGCATGCGCACGCGCGCGTATACACGCACGCACGCACACACGCACATGTACATGTGTGTGCGCTCATGCAGACATACATACAGAGTTGGTTCTGGGGAACAGTAAAATCCAAGTGCAGATATGAAACAATTCTTAGGACCTCATGTGGTCGTTTGCATGATAAAGGACACCATTGAAAGGATAGGACAATTAAGGCTTACCATTGTTATAAGAGCGAAAATTTCCTACAAATTTTATGTATTCATAAGTTGGAAATTCCTTTGGGTTCAAGCTGCCTCTGAGAAGATGGCAATAAAACTCTAAATCGTTGTCAGCTGGGTTGTTAAAGGGAGGAGAGACAAAGAGAGAGGGATGTTACACAGACTGCAGACTAAACACGTCGCGCCTTTATGATTTACTAAATGATTTTCTCCCTGTGACCGACTGTCAGCCCTGGCTTCTAACCCTTGCAGCTACAGGCCTTTCCCTCCATAGCTCATGCATATTCCACATTCTATACTTGGACCCAATTAGTCAATTTGCCCACAGATGTCTGTGGTTGGCTATGTCGGCATTGATTAGTTCTGGTTGTTTTCACATGGCATACTAAAATAAAGCTGCTCGTATAGAGCCACTCTCTTTAATTTAATCTTTTTTGCTTTGCTTTGAAGGAAAATCAGATGTACGACGGGACCAATTATGCATGGAAATGGACTGAGGCTTGAGCAAACGCAAGCATCTTTGCAACCGCCTGCAATTGCGTATGCCTCGTTAAGTGGCGCGTGGTAACCATGCACCGAGGCCTGCCTTCTATCTAGGTTGCCAAATATTTTGATATAAACCTCAAACTTCCATAAAATTGCACATGTATATAAATAACCAGATGACAGCCACAGGAGGACAGAATACGGATTTCCGACCTAATTATTCAATTAACAGTTATTTGCTATCACAGAAACTTTACATTTTAGTGTTCCCTAAAATCAGCAGTCTGCTCACTTATTTTTGGCCTATTTATTACCCTCATGTAAAAAGTCATCTCTTGTCATACATGTGAAATGTGTTATTATTCTGAAGCTGTACTTTCAACTTTTCCACATAAAAGCTAAAATATTTTACATGCTCCAAGTTCCAGTTTTAGCTTCAACTTAAAATATACCTCAAAGGATCTTGGAAGTGTTCTGAGTCACAAGGAAAATTATTCTTAAAATTAGTCCTCCCTTCTTAATTCATTCTGACCTCCTTTCAAGAGCTACCACTAAATTCCTGTCTTTAGATCCAATAACAACACCAGGAAGGAGAACTTACATTTTAGGAATTCTGGGGAGGGGGAATCCGTCACAAGCATATGGGAAGAAAGCATTTTATAAACTTCGGAATGTTCTTGCTCTGGAAGGAAATTTAACAAGTTCTGATCCATGACATCCGACTGCAAGAGAAAATAAAGAGAAAAAGGCGCACACTCAACCGAATGAACTTCAGAGAAAAAGGCAGAGCCTGAGAGTTCTTGGCAGCTCAGAATTGACTCAGAGATGAAAGGTGAGGGCCACATGGTCTGAGAAGATCCTTCAGACTCCTCCTCTGTACACCAGAATTGCAAAGTAAAAGGTTTTACAGGGGTTGGGCTGTGGTTCAGTGAGAGAGTGTTTGCTTAGAATGCACGAGGCCCTGCATAATCAGCTACAAATATATAGATTAAAAAGTAAAAGTTCTAGGGATATCTATATATGACCCTCTCTTGGCTCTGTACCAGAGGTGGTGGAAGGAGTGTAAGGGCCAGAGGATGGGGCAGGTTGTCTTCTTCACATGGCATGACTCTTGTACTCATGAATTCACAGCAGCTGTGGTCACTCCCCAAGACCTGTACAGGACACCTACCTGTCCACATTCCATCATGATCCTCCAAGAGCCTTGGGAGGGTTCGCCCTTCCCTGATGAGTTTTGGCAATTAATGATTGCTGGGGGAGGGGAGGTCATTTGTGTAGCCACCGGTAAGTTGCCCGTGATCCTGTAAGGAACACCCCAGGCTGTGGTCACACAAGCAGCCCTGATTAAACCCATTGAGTCATACCAAAATGAGAGAAAAAGTCATGAACGTAGAAGGGCGGCGTATTGGTTAGAAGAAAGGGCTCAAGGGGAGTGGGAGGGAGATGAGGTGGGTAATGGGAGGTGAAAATGACCAAAATATACTATATATGAAATTGTCAAAGAATAAAGACATTGAAGGTTTTTCAGATGCTCTTTAGTGTCTTCAGGACATTAAGGACCTCCTGTGGACACCAATATCCGTGGTGCAGGTCTTCACAGAACCTGGGCTCAGACCGTCTCTGACCGCCTCACACTGTCTCAGGCAGTATCCTCACAGCTGTACATAGCTGTATCATTTACAGAGTAAAGGCATGGAAAAGGGGTCTGCACATGGTCAGGGAGGGCACTTTTTTTTTCAACATTTATTTATTTCTTCAAGTTACATCTCAGTGACCACTCTCCTCCCCCTCCTGGTCCCCCCCCCCTCCCCCCCCCCCCTTCCCCCCCCTATCCCCCCCCCCTTTTAATTTAAGGCCTATGGGAGGGCACCTTTTTATTTCAAATTATTTCCAACCTGCAGCTGGTCCGGTTTGTGGGCAAGGACGATACTGCATGCACTCACTAGTATGCATATGTGCTGCTACTCTGTGTGGGCTTAGGAAGAAAAAAAATCCAAGTGTTAAGCCTGACACACGTACAAAGAACCAAGTCCTCTCTTGCCTTGGAGAGTCCTGTTTGCCAATACTCCTGCCTTCTGGCTGGAGACAGAGAGGGCAATATGAATCCTGGGGGAGAGGCTAATCACTCATTTAAATGGCCACAAAGGGAACATGAATTCTCTGGACCTTAAGGCCAGCAGAAACCTGCTGTTTATTTCTCAAAGGCCCCTAACTGATGGAGTTGCATTTTTTTCCCCAACAGTGGGAATACAAGATGAATGCTATGTACAACTGTGTCCCATGGAGCCACTGGTGAAGTGAACAGAAATGGGGATAGTCTTGATCCTTGATGGATGGCACCAGCTAACATGATGCTGGACTCTTGGGAGGTGGCCAGTGTGGCTAAGGTACAACAGTTTGACCAGACATGTACGGTGAGGCGCTTACAGTGAAGACAGGAGACCCTCGCGGCTCACCTTCTTCCTTATTTTCCTTCAGCGAACATGTCCATTCGTGTAGCTTTACTACCATCTGTACAGACACTTAATCTTGAATCCTCACCAACTTTCTTTCAAGTACACAGGCTGAACCTTCTGTCTACCACTCAGATCCCCTGGATCCTAGATTCACAGGCCTTAAACTGTCATCTTAATTCTATCCTGTCCTCGCCACATGTAGGACATTGTATTCTATCATCATCTCCAAAGATTGTATTGCCAATTGGTCACCAGGTCACCACACACATAGGAAGCATTCAGATCACCCTTGTCCCCTTCTTACACATTTCTCATCACACCCAGGTAGTATCTGCCTTAGAGTTTTTACTGCTGTGATGAAATACCATGGCCAAAAGTAAATTGGGGAAGGAAGGGTTTATTTGGCTCACACTTCCACATCACTGTTCATCACTGAAGGAAGTCAGGTCAGAAGTTCAAGCAGGGCAGGAACCTGGAGGCAGGAGCTGTTGCAGAGGCCATGGAGGGTGCTGCTTACTGGCTTGCTCTTCATGTCCTGCTCAGCCTGTGTTCTTATTGAACCCAGGACCACAGGCCCAGGGCTGGCACCACCCACAATTGTCTGGACCCTTCTCCATCAATCACTATTTAAGAAAATGTTCTGTGAGCTGGCCCACAGCTCAATCTTATGGAAGTATTTTTTCAAAAGAGGTTTCCTCCTCTCAGATGACTCTAGTTTGTGTCAAGATAACATAAATCTAGCCAGCACAACTGACTCCTTGCCAACTCGACACACAAACACATCACTGTTAAGCCACAATCTTTCCTTTCTTGTTTATTCCCCAAGATGACATATTAATAAAGACATTAAAATATAAAACATTTTACAAACTTAAAAAGTCCTGCAGCCTTACAAATTTAAACACCTAGGTTGTCTCTTTAAAAATCCATTTTCTTTTAAAATCCAAATACTCTGTAAAACCCCAAATCTCTCTCTCTCTCTCTCTCTCTCTCTCTCTCTCTCTCCCTCCCTCAAGTTTAAAGTATCTCAACTGTGGGTTTCCGTAAAATAAAAAATGAATTAAATACTTTCTTACTTCAAGAGGGAAGAACCAGGCCACAGTCACAATTCGAATAAAGTAAACCCAAGCTCCCAACAGTGTAAATAATGGAATGTCCAATGTCAGAGATTCACTCACAATCTTCTGGGTTCCTCTAAAGGACTTGGGTCACTTCTCCAGCTCTGCCCTCTGCAGCACACACAGCTTTCCTTCTAGGCTCTGACTGGCTCCACTCCACCGCTGCTGTTCTTGGCGGTCACCCCATGGCACTGGCATCCTCAGTATGCTGGGTTCCCTTGCTGTAACTGGGCTGGACTTTCACCAATATCCCCTCTCAGGGCTCTCTTCATGGTGAAAAGCCTCAACTTCTCTGCGTGACCCCTTCAATCCTGGGTCTTCCACTGCTGCTCTCGCTACACCTTCACCAATGGCCTCTCCTGGCCTCTCACGGTGCCAAGCCTCAGCTGCTCACATGATCCCTTCATGCCTTCACCAGCACCACTTGGGTGGCTCTTACAGACTACCAAGGCTGGCTCCCAGCCCAAAGTACAACCTTGGCCACCGGCCACCTCTGGAACACAGTTTCTCTGTGCTGACAGTGAGGAAACACTTCCTAGGAGATTTCACCTCAATGATGCTGATCTCTTCTTAATCACCATGAACTTCAAAGATACAGTTGACCAGCACTGAGCAGCCCAACAAAGCAAAGGTTTTGCTTCAATGGTGGCAGCCTCTTGTTGAACACAGCTCCAGATGACCAGAATGACAGACTCTCAATTCAAAATAGCAAACAGCCCCAATAAAGTCTTTAAACTTTCCTCTGAAACTTTCCAAGGCAGGCCGCCATAGTCTGTACTGCTCTCAGCATTCTTACCATTCAAGCTCCAATAAGAACATCCCACTGAACTCTCAGCAGCAGCTTTTCTAACCCAAAGTTCTAAAGTCCTTCCACAATCCTCCCAAAAACATAGTCAGGGCGGTGAAGGCAATGCCCCACTATGTTGGCACCAACTCGTCTTAGGGTTTTTATTGCTGTGACAAAATACCATGACCAAAAGCAAGTTGGGAAGGAAAGGGTTTATTTGGTGTACACTTCCTTATCACTGTTCATCATCCAAGGAAGTCAGGACAGGAACTCAAACAGACCAGAGTTTATTTCATCTTACACTTCCAGGGAACAGTCTATCAATGAGGGAAGTCAGGGAAGGAAGTCAAGGCAGGAACCTAGAGGCACATGCTGAAGCAGAAGTCATAGAGGGGGACTGTTTATTGGCTTCCTCCCTATGGCTTGCACAGCTTGCTTTTTTTTTAAATAGAACCCCTGACCACCTGCCAGGGGAGTTAATCCCTCTTACATAAATCCATATCAAGAAAATGCTCCCACAAATTTTCCCACATGCCAGTCTGATGGAGGTATTTTCTCATGGAGGTACCTCTTCCCAGATACCTCTAGCGTCTGATGGAGGTATTTTCTCATGGAGGTACCTCTTCCCAGATACCTCTAGCGTCTGATGGAGGTATTTTCTCATGGAGGTACCTCTTCCAAATACCTCTAGCGTCTGATGGAGGTATTTTCTCATGGAGGTACCTCTTCCTAGATACCTCTAGCATCTGATGGAGGTATTTTCTCATGGAGGTACCTCTTCCCAATACCTCTAGCGTCTGATGGAGGTATTTTCTCATGGAGGTACCTCTTCCCAGATACCTCTAGCGTCTGATGGAGGTATTTTCTCATGGAGGTACCTCTTCCCAGATACCTCTAGTGTCTGATGGAGGTATTTTCTCATGGAGGTACCTCTTCCCAGATACCTCTAGCATCTGATGGAGGTATTTTCTCATGGAGGTACCTCTTCCCAGATAGCTGTGTCAAGTTGTCAAACAAATAAGAAACAAACAAACAACAGCAATAAAACCCAACCAACCAGGACAGTGTCTGTGGGTTTCTTGGTTTCATTCACTGTAATTCTCTCCATTTCTTCTGTTTCTGTGGTTTCTACCCCTGTCCTACTGCCTTTATCTCTTTCCTGTCTAATGATGTGGATAAAATGGGCTTCTCACCCTAATGCTGGTCCTTGTCCAGTCTGAACTTCCCTAGCAGCCAGAAGGGGCCCTAGGTCATATCAAGTCATCACTTGCTTATAAGTGTCCCTGGATTTGCCCTGTCCTAGGAACGGAGGCTCAACTAACCCCAGTTTTAGGCTCTGGGCACTTTACCGGCTCTCAGTTCTCAGTACCATGTACTCTCCCAGCATTCTTTTCTCCCATCTGTCAGCTTCCTCCGGCCTGACCACGGCACATGTTTCCTTGTGTTCAACGAGCTGTTGAGTTCTGAAGTCACACCCTCTGAACAAGTTTGCAGCTCCCTTCCTGAGCACATGCTCCCTAAGTGCTCATCCTGTACCGCGCCTCTGTTATGCCGTATTGTTGCTGCTGGTTTAGGGGCCTGTGAGGACAGCCTCGGCTGGGTCATCAGAACCATGACACAGCAATGCTCACAGGAGACCCAGAGAGGGTTTATGCATTGGCTCTTCTGGACCCACAAGCTACACTGTCATCAGGTCAAGAAAGGGAAGGGTAAGGATGAAATGAGATCATTAGCGTACAATGGTGATCAAACAGTATACAGCAAGCTGCATAAATACTAGGTATGCTGAGCAAGCACTTAGGTAATGCATACTACAACTACACTGCAGTGATGTTTTCTTGCTTATACACCTGCAGACTGGTGTCCTCTGCCTCCCTTGTATCCACAGGAACCCCAGAGTTTGTTCAGTGTTTTATCTCTGAACCTCAGCATGTCATGTAGACCAGCTGGATGGCCAGCCCCATGAGAGAAGATTAAGGACACAAGTGTGCAGAGAACCTTAAGTACAGGCACTGATTTCAAATAGAGTGCTGTCTAGGCTCTAAGGGAAGAAGAAGGACTCCTTGGTGGGATACAAGAGTAGGATGGAGTTTGGGAGATGGTTTGAGTGAAAAGAAACTCCTGGCATATGTTAACACACACAGACATAGCTGCTAGAGGGGAGAAGCAGGAGGGCAGGGAGCTGTGGAAGAGGAGCCTGCAAAGAGAAGGAGGATCAGGTTGCATAGTTCTGGATGGAGGAACTACTGTGCCAGGAGGGCCCCGAGAGACTGGGAGAGAGGGTGGTATGACTTGCCAGTGGCCCCAAGGTGATTCACATTTTGTGAAGATTGAACTTGGAATTTTGATTTTGGGTCTTTTCTTGGGCTAGAAGTATGTGATCTGCTGCTCTGTAGAGATGCTGGGTAGTGGGTGGCAGGAAGCTATTGCCCAGGTCAGCCTGGAATCATGACAGATTCCAGATTTCAGACATAAACTCCAGAGCATTCTGGGATGCTGAGACAAGGTCTACTTAATATGTTCCTGGCTTAATGATCATCACAGCTTGCAGATGGGCTCCTCAGGATTCCACCCTGTTATATCAGACAAAGAGCATCTTACAATTTAAAGAGATCCCACTCACAGTCTGGCGAGTGGGACACTAAAAACCAGGTTAGAGATGTTCAGAGTGTGAACAGAAACAAGGAAGGGAGTAGAGAGAAGGGACAGAGGCCACAGCACTTAATTCACTGCTAAACCCCAACCTGCTGCTGAGGGCTCCATTTGAGAGACTGAGAAAAAGCATCTCAGAACAGGCAAAGCCCCTCCTGTCCTAGAGCCAGCATCTTACTGGGCGTGAGGACCACGGACAAGCTAGCGGGCCAAGTTGTTATCTCTTTGGGCAGACCCTGCCGATGCCCTACCAGCCCATGCTGTCATTTCTGTTTGACTCTCACCATATTCCCTCTGATGCCCATGGTTTTATTTTAAGCCAATTCCCTCTAGCATTTTTGGCATATGAATAATGCTCGCAGATGACAGTAGCTTTCCTTCTTAAAGACATTTCAGACTCTTTAAAACTCCAAAGTCACTCCACAGTCTTTTCTTTGACAGTTTCATCTGAGTCCTTCCCCACCCAGAGTGGGTGTGGCAGAGTAAAGAGAGAGGCCTTCCTCCCTAGGTCCTTATGTAGAAGAGCAATGGTGGCTACAAGGCTATGGGACACAAAGATGAATGTCTATGCTGAACAAAGGAGAAGGGACAGTGGTAGGGCAAGTTTGGTGTATGGAGGTTGTGAGGTTCTGGTTGGTTGATAGTTAAGCAGGGCTCAGTGCTGCTCTTAGATCATAAATGCATTTGGTACTTGTTTTACTATGATGCTATTTTCAAATACTAAAAACTGCCATAAACAGGGATAATTTGAAAGTTTAAAGCCCAGTGCTGATGGAAGAGTAAATTATATCTGCAGTTGAACTGTTTCTTGAATGAGCTGAGCTCTGCTGGTTAAATTCATAGCAATTACAGAGATGAAGGGGGGAACCACACCATTGGCAGTTATCTTCCAGTCTGATTCATCTTCAGGAGCATCCCTTACCTGTGGGAGGCAGGAGGTAGGAGCAGCTCTCTCCCACTTGTTGGTAGACCCTGGACTGATTATCTAGGAGTTAGATCCACTTGGAACTTTCCTGGGAAGGCCTCCCCTGCATGCTACAGTGTGTTGTTCTCAGGTCTCTCTTTGCCAAATCTTAAGTCTCAGGATGAGCTGAGACTTCTACGAATGAGAGGAAACCTCTCATGCTTGAACAGTAACATTAGTTCAATGGAGTCCAGCAAAGTGCAGTGAGCTGTATAAAAAGCAACTTCAAGATGGCTGGGTCTGCAAGTGGGCTCGGTGGGCATGCAGCTCTAGAATGACCTGACAGGCTGTAGCAGTTTTAGCTAAATCTATGTACTGGCCACAGGTAAAGGGGACAAACTTATAGGTCCCAGGGTTGCCTCATATTGAGAAGAAACGCCATTAGGCTCAGGGAAATCCTAAAGGGCTTGATGTGGGCAAAGGAAACAGCTAACTAAAGACATCCATGAGATTCTCAGATTTAGCTGAGACTCAAATCAAACTCATGCCCAGACAATGAAACTCCCAGAAAATATTATGTAATTGGTGTTGGGGGAGGTCTAATAGCATTGCTTCTGATAAGTTGATTTCAGTGCTGAGATCTGGTTACCGTCCCTTCTGAGTCATTCTCTTGATTGGTTAATAAAAGTCACTGATGGCCAATTAACTGGGCAGAAAGAGTATAGGAAGGTGGGACGTCCTGAGATTAAAACAGAAGCCCTGTGTTTTACACAGAGGAATCTCTCTTTTCACCATGAGACACGGAAAACAGATAGATGTGTTTGAGAACTCTGGAAGGTAATAACAGGCACATGGTGGTTTGGGATTAGGTGGTCCAGATTAATTTAGATTAGCTCATTGAGAGTCTGCCCAGCTAAGGGCTAAGTGTTGAAAGATTAAAAGGTCTCATTGTATTTAATTATTGGGGAAAGGACAGCAGTGGCTTATAGGCCACCAGTCCAAGCAATCCAGGGCCATTCACACCCCCCGCCCCCGGCCAAGCCGCTGAACTTTGTCAATTCTACTAGCCTAATATAACAACTTATATTAGTTAACAGAGTTTAGGTTACAGGTGGTTAGGCCATCCTTGGTCCAGGGCTTTTTCCTCAGGACAAGTCAGGCTGCCAGTTAAGGTGAGCCAAGCCGCTGGCCGATATCCTGCCAGGCCTCTGGTTGCTCTGCCAGCCTAATCTTACAGTTTATACTTATTAATAAATACAATTGATAATTAAATTGCAGTTTCAAATTGGCTTTGACCATGGTTCAATGAAAGAATGGTTAAATATAAAAAGTGGCAAACATAAAGGAAAAACACCTCGGTTCATCAATATACTCTAAAGACAGGGGAAGGCAAGCCACACCTAGACAGCATTTACAGTTCAGCTGTCTATGCTAAAAGGACCCAGACTGAGGCTCACTGTGTATTGTTATTTGGAAGCCTGGACTGGCCTAACTGTGAGCTCCTCTTGTCAACAGACCAGGTAAAGTTCCCACTCATTCCTGAGTGGAGGATTTGGCACCGTACCCTGTAGTTAGATGCTAACCAGGATCTGGGTGCGTATTCCCATTTTGTTGTTACAAGGCCAGTTTCCTTCTGACCACACTTCTTTCTGTGTGCAAAAGGGCCCTTACTATGCAGGGTCCTCTTCCCCTGGGTTCTGGGTGTGCATAAATTATGATGCCCCACTGTTAACCTCTTCTATCTAGTGTCATATGTTGTGTTCAGACATCTCCACTACAACAGGATGGGGTGAATAAGTGGTAATCAATCCCCCATGGCAATGGGCAAAGAGACACCGTGTTAATGGTATTGTTCTTATATCAGTCAGGGGCAGAGCAGATGGTGGTCCTTTGTTCATCCCAGATTGATGCCTGGCTTGGTGGCCAAAGCTGTCTTTTTTTTTTTTTTTAAACATTTTTTATTTATTTATTATGTATACAGTATTTGCTCTACATATATGCCCGGGCAGATCTCAATGTAGATGGCTGTGAGCCACCATGTGGTTGCTGGGAATTGAACTCAGGACCTTGGGAAGAACAGCCAGTGCTCTTAACCTCTGAGCCACCTCTCCAGCCCTGGCCAAAGCTGTCTTATGCCTAGGACTCAAATAAGATCCAGGTAGCACAGCACTGGAGGAGGAAGAGAGAGATCTGTGGACCGACCACCATGCCACCCATAGACCTGTCACAAGCAGGCCATAGACACCATCTTGTGGCAACATTACACAGGACAGAATGAGGATGTCATCCAGGGGCCCTTCAGTCGTGTGGCCAGCCTTTAGCAGGAGCCACTACAATGTGTTAGTATGTGGTGGTCAGATGGGAGAGAAAGAAAAGTGGAGCAGCCTGGGCATTGTGAAGTGAGATGGAACTGGAGACTCAAGGGTGGAGAGCAGTGGCCTGTTGTGAGTGTCCAGCCCTGCCACCTGGAGCTATAGTGGGGTCCTGGCCCAGGCTGCAGCTGAGGGCCATGACTGGGTCCATGGCTACTCAGTGGCAGGAGTTGGTGTCAATGTCCATGGCTCATGTTACCATTAGAGAACTTGATGATGTCCTTGGTTGGGGCTGCTGCTGGGGACCATGTGGATGTCTAAGGGTGGTACAGAACTGGCCCCGCCCCTCAAAGGCAGGGTGAGCCAGCCTGAGAGTGAGAGAGCTGGCCCAGACCACTGCAGGCTGCAGCACTTGGGAGAGTGGGGCCTGTGCCCTGACTGGACAGCACAATGGAGCTGGCACTGGAGGTGTGTGGGTGAGCCAGCCCTGAGTGCATAAGAGCAGGAAGTGGACCCTGCCTCCTGCTGATGGTGGCATTGGGTGGCCTAACCAGAGAGCTCACCCTGGTGGTGTGGATAAGGGGAAGCCAGAGTTCTAACCAGTTCAGCTACCACCCAGGCCCAGATCCAGGGCTCTGAGTTGAGCACCCCAAAATCTATATCATCTATGAACAGTTGGGACACAAGAAAGGGCCAGTCCTCTTGCTCCAAAGCTGCAGGATTTCCATGACACAAGGCAACAACTGGATAACTGGGAGGAGTCCCGATGAGGATCCAACATTGATAATGTTACAGAAGCCGGAGATCTTGAACTAGACAAATGATTCATTGCAATGAATATTTGCAAGTGACGATGTGTGGACAGAGGGATATACTGTGGGACACACTATGACACACTACAGCATCCACGATGAGATGTTTTTTATGCTTTTTGCTGTTGATGTGTGTGTGTGTGTGTGTATGTTTTATATTTTGGGGGAAGATGACAAGGGTAAAGGGTGGATATGAGGGGATAGGGAGATGGGTGGGACTTGTATGCATGATGTGAAACTCACAAAGAATCAAGAAAAGTAAAAAGATAGAGAGAAAG
>CAJQZJ010032438.1:3080715-3100567 GCA_907164525.1 Lophiomys imhausi
CCTGGTTTGGTTCTGCAAAACTTGGACACTCTTTAACTCTCCAAGCACCTCCTTCTCACGAATAGCCTCCCATACGTTCACCACCTCTGGATGCTTCTCAAAGAAAATATGAAAACGTGCACCTCCTTCTCACAAATAGCCTCCCATACATTCACCACCTCTGGATGCTTCTCAAGGAAAATATGAAAACGTGCACAAGCCAGGGTCGCTGGAGGAGAAACTCACCGGTAAATGCCCAAGGAGAGGCGTGATACTGTCAGAAACATAGATGATGCTGCCATCTGTTGTCACCGCGATGATGAAACCATCTAATGCCTGGGGAAATGCAACATTTGAAAGCTTCTTAGAGATGCTTTTATGAAAGAGCATGACACTAAAGCAAAAGATCCATTTTTTTTGTGTGTGTGTGTGCCACTGGCTTTGTTTTGTAATCCTCAGATCATTCCGAGAATAACCTCCCAGCGCTTTCCTACCTTACACACAGGGTGATTTTGCACACAATTGGTTCAGCGTAGGCAAAGTGCTTGCAAAAGCATTGTGGGCACGGTGAAAAAGTTGACCTACTGGTATCATAGAATGAAATGCAGCCATGGAAATTGCCTAAGTAGGCTTAATGGCAGGCACACTACTGAGATGAATCAGAAATACCACCATTACCATCAGCAACATGCCACAGTCCCCACCCCCTGCCCCCAAGATCACTGTGAGCTGAGGAGTAAACATTTACTGTAATGTATAGAGAAAGAGTTACCTTACAAACAGAAACATGTGCCTGCAGGACAAGGCAGACCTCTGTGGGAAGCAGAGGAGTCAGTGAGTGTGGGAAGGCCTGAGTGAACATGTGCTGTTGGCCCTGCTGCCCTAGGCCTGTGGGAAAATGACAAAGCCTCCCCTTCTGAGCCAAGTGCAGATGTTGGTAGTGTGTGTAGAAAGTGTCCGCAGTAGCCACAGCCCCACCCTCAACGGGTGTTTAAGACCTGAAGACAGCTCTCCCGCAGAGACTAGCTAAGCCTTCCTCTTTGCTCAGCTGTGTCAAAAACATGCTGAGCTTGTTGTCTTCTCCATCAGAGAGCTCAATCCCCCATCACAGCTTTTCTGCCCACATGTCTCTCTGTGTGTCTCTTCTTCATTTCCCTGCTGCCCCAGCCAGGTCCATCCCCGGAGCCGGGCTGGGTGTGGCAGACCCCATCTGTCTCCATTGCCACAGACGTAGCTACAGGAGGATCCATCTACATTAGGGTGCTTTGGTGGTAGTAGGCTGTGATCCTAGTACTTGGGAGGCCGAGGCAGCAGGATAGTGAAACTTGTCTCCAATCCCTACCTGTTCCAAAAGGAACATTCACCGTGTTCCACCAGGCTGGGTGGGAGTAAGGGCTTAAGTCATCAGGGCACATGTGTTTCCAAATGTCCAAAAACTGCAGGCATGCAAAAGCTTCTCTCCTGACTGCTGGGCACCCTGCTTTGGCTATGAGTGGATAGATGTTGACTAGGCTCTTTCACAGGGTAGAGCCTCTTGAGGTTCAGTTTTTACACTGTGGATGTTTATAGTACTCTCCAAAAGGCACAACTCAAAGCTGATTTCTAAAACTCAGTCTGTGTACACGATTCAGCGAAGAAGGGGTCACACTGGAAACTGGCTATCTAGGGAACCTGGTGAGACAGAGGGACTGAAAACAAGGCCCTCCTCTCTAGGAAATAAATCGTTGAGGGAATTATACATAGGCCCAGGAGGATATCCATGGGAAACTTACCACTGCTGCTATAATGAGCATGTCTTTGAACTGTCATTTCCAAATCTGAGAACTTTCTGCTCTTGAGGAACAGGTGACACCAGTGCTTAGAAGGGTTTGGAAACATTCCTCATGTCTTTACCTAGATAATACCAGGGTGCTGCTGAAAATCTCTTCTCATAAATGGGTATTCCTTCTGTGAAGTCAGGAGGGTGTGCCTAAGTGTGGGACAGTGAAGGACAGGACAAGGCATGAACTGCATGTGGGTTGTGTTTTTCCTTGCAGCTTTCATCACTCTTTCTTAGTCCTGTACTTGGTAATCTAAGTATGATATGCCAATGGGGATTTTGTTTCCCGGTCTTTTTTGTTTTGTGCTCTGTGTGTTTCTTGTATCTGTTTGGGCATGTCTTTCCTTAGTTTCTATGTTTTTTGTATAAGATTTGGTCTATCATTGGCTGCTTCCATATAAAGGTTTGGTTTCCATGGTGTCCCACATTTCCTGTGTGTTCCTTCCTGTGTTTTAACTTTTTTTTTTTCATGTTCTTTGCTTGTGTGCTCTGATTCTTCTGTATTCAACTTCTGATGTTCCTTCTTCTCTTTGATCCATTCCACGTGTAAGGCTTTCCCATGAGTTTCTTATCGGGTTTGAGATTTGCAGTACCATCTTCATTTCAGCTTTAACCCTCTTAAGTGTTTCTCTATATTGAATTTGGTTCCTGGTTTGCTGGTGTTTAATTTCTTGAGTTCTTTATAGATTTTGGATATTAGTCATCTGTCAGATGTAGGGTTGGTGAAGATCTTTTCCCAACCTGTAGGTTGCCATTTTGTTTTAATGACAGTGCCCTTTGCCTTACAGAAGCTTTTCAGTTTCATGAGGTCCCATTTATTGATTGCTGGTCTTAGGGCCTGAGCTAATGGTGTTCTGTGCAGGAAGTTGTCACCTATGCTAATAAGTTCCAGGCTTTTCCCCACTTTCTCTTCTATTAGATTTAGTGGGTCCAGCTTTATGTTAAGGAGACTGAGATACTCTTGGTTAGATTTGTGAGTTATGGTGGAAAAAAAAAAACAAAGCTTACTAACTCTAAAACTCCCTGCTCAATTATTCTTGTAAGTTGTTTTTATTTTTAAGGTTTAAATTTATCTCATCAATGCAACCTCAGCTCAATGGTACTTTGGGATTGAACCTAGGGTGACACGTGTGAGAGGCAACTGCTCTACCACTGAGCTACAGCCCCAGCCCTAAACTGATATATAAAAACATAAGATTGTACCTACCCATGGTGTGCCATGGGATATTTGATATGTGTGTAGACATTCTAATATTTAAGTCAGGTTAAAGGTATCTGGCTTTAAAATGGTTGCATCTATCTCTTTGTGGTGAAGACATTTAAAATCTTTCCATGCACCTTTTGTAATTCACAACACATGGTGATCCTTACAGTCGATGACTGTAGATTAGAACCTATCCATCAGTCTTGCCTCATCCCCCTCCCTCCAGCCTGGAGTAACCCCATTCTCCAGGATCTTTGCAGCCCTCCTCTAGGTGAACTTTTCTAAGGTGCAGAGGCATTCCTGATGATGTTAGCTGAGCCCTTCTGGAAATAGATGGGAAGGCTGGGGAAAGTAGAAGTTGAGCAAGCTGTTTTTCTTTCTTCCTATTTGTTTGTTTGTTTGTTTTGTAAAGTGAGCCCATGTCCTTCTTGAGTCTGTCAAGCACATGGGTGTTGCAAAACTGAAGATACTCATAGATGAGAGATGACCTTAACCAGCTCACTGGCATTATCTGCAAAGTGTATAAGACCCATATTGAATCTCAGTGTTAACAACACTTGCCACTTTCCATGGCTCTGGAAATCCCACAGCAACCCTGTGCAATGACAGAGAACCACAATATGCCCCTATCCATGGAAGGGGACTTCCACATGTCCCAGAGGCTTACCCTCAATGCATATTACAGAGGCAAAACCTCCCTTACTCTTAATTTTGGTGGAACATTCTTTGCATTCTCTGGGATAGTGCTGGGGTTAAGAGAAAAGATTAATGAAGCTTTCCTGAAAAACATGCAGGAAGACCTTGAATTTCCCAAACCCTGGACAGCAGAACTTTCTCCCTTTTAGGGGCTGGGGAGATGACTTGGCAGGTTAAAATACTCGTTCTTACAGAGGACATGGGTTTGGTTCCCAACACTCAGATGATGTTTGTAACTGTCTAATTATAAAGTGTCCTTTCCAGAACTCTATGGGCACCAGTCACCTATGTGATGCCTGGACATACCTGCAGGCCAAACACTTATATACTACACATATACATATATATTATATGTATATTATATATATAATGTATGTATATATGTGTGTGTGTAAGTTTCTCTCTTTCTGAAGTCATTTCTCCAAGTGCTTTGGCCACAATCTTTCTCACTTACACTCTACCAGAGAGGCTGGTCTGTAACCAGGCCATTTTTCTTCTTTTATACTTCACAATGGTGTGAATCCTGAAATCTGGTTTTGTGCCCCTTTGACAGATGACAGGAAGAAAGAAGGATTCATGATGGGAATCACTGCCAATTCCCGGGGCACAGGTGTTCCCAGCCAGGTTGTGTCCTCATTGAAATGGAAGGAGTCTCTTGGCTACAAAGGCATGAAGCTGGGAAGGGCTTGCTCTCCAAAAGAGGAAGATGTGCAGTAGGGACAGGACAAGCTCCAGGGATAAGTTGTTACTGTGAAAACTCATGAGTCATCTGAGGGGGTGACACTGGAAGGCTTGGACCATCAGGGGGAGAAATGGGAAGGTGATGCTGACTCAGGGCCAGGTCTGTGTCGCCTGAAGGGCAACAGGTTGGAAGAGAACCTTGCCAGGGCCCAGCATTAGGTGGTAGACATCCATCCATGGGCCGGAGCTGGATGGACAGGGCTGATTCCAGATCCAAGCCACTTCTACTCTATCTGCTTCCAGGACTCTACCCTGGAGAGCACCCGCATAGGGGCGTTAATTAAGATTATCCACATTAATCTAAAATCTTTTTCTAGAAATGTTAGTCCTGATTGCTAATCCTCTATTCCAGACATAAATTTATCAGTTTTTTTTTTCTTAAACTCCATAGAAGCTTTGTTCTGTGAAATTCTTTGGATACTTTGAAGCCCGCTGGATAAAACAAAAAGGTTGTGCTAACAGTCTCTTAAAAAGTGGCTGATTCCAGAGGGTTATATGTTTTTAACTCCTTTCCCGTAGAATTAAAAGATAAATCAATGCCCGTAAAGCAGCATAATGATGCATCGAGTTAACATTATATTTCACAAGCTGCTTTAAATTTAACATACTTAAAATACATTGCTTCTGTGGAAAGTTCTGTATTTTCTTTAAATATAGTTCCCATGCAGAGTTAAGAAGCTTTCATTTGCTGCAAATGTTCATTAATGCATTTATGTTTCATAATATTTAGATGTCTTTATTCTGGCATTTTCTTATTCCAGCACTTTCTGCTTCCTGCATAGTTAATTTATGGAAATTGGAGTTTACATCAGTCTTATATAGACACACAGATGAGCTATAGAAAGACTTATCCTGAGGAGCCACCCTCTGTAGCCTCGGTCATGAGGCCAGACCAGCTTCCCTTTGCTGGGCTTTCTTGTCCCAGTTCTCCTTGGTCAACTCACATCCGACTCTATCAATCTGCCCTTAGGCACGCCCCTGTAGTAAACTCCCCAAGTTGAGAGTCAGAGTCCTGCCAGTGGTTTGTAGAGACCTGGTCTGTCCCAAGGAATTGCACCCATATGTAAAAATTTCAAGGACATTGATGGAGGTTATTGGCTCATCAGCAGCACACCCTCCCCCAGCTCTGTCCTGCAGGGAAAGGAGCATGGTCATCTCAGCACAGGAAGTGCATGGGCTGGGCGGGAGGTGCAAGTCATGGTGGCCGATATCTGCATGACATTAATGTGCTATGAGCCCAGGCTTAAGAAAGCTTTGAAAGACCTATTTCCAAATGTGTGTGTCTACTAAGGAGAAAATTACAACCTTTGCATTCTAAAGAGGGGCTCCTGTCCGTCATGATCTTCCCCCCTCTCCCCTCTGCCCACTTCTACCATTCAACAAAGGGTTCTACGCCCTTTGTTGGGGGACCACAAATGGGGCCTGCCCTGCAGTCACTGAGGGAACAGATTAGCAAGCCACCATATCCAGTGTGGGAATTCTTGCTGAGGTAGCCCAACTCAGGAGCCAGAACATAAACAAACAGCAGGCGGAGCCACAGGCCAGCATCGGTTCCAGGGCTTATTTCTAGGGCCACGAACAGCTGCTTTCTTTGGGCATGAGAACTAACAGGAATAAACAGCTACATTTTAATTTCTTACTTACGAAGACATTAAATGTATTAAGTACATGTATATGAATGTGTGAATATTTGTGCATGTGATTGTATATGCATGTTCAAGTGCATGTGTATAAGTGTATGTGCATGTGAGTACATATATATGAGTATATACGCATGAGTACATATATATGAGTACATATATATGAGTACATGTCACCATGTACGAAATCTAAAAAATGTGGATTCTGGGGACCAAAATCAAGTTCTCTTGCTTATAAGGCAAGCACTCCCCTGGCTGAGCTATTTCCTCATTTTGTTTTGTGTTTGTTTTGTTGTTGCCGTTGTTGTGGTTATTACTGTTTTCAGACTAGGGCAGGCCCACCTCACACTGGTCTTAAACTTGCTATACAACAGAGTATGGCCCGAACTTCTGATCCTTCAGCCTTGGCCTCTAGAGTACCAGGATTACAGGATTGTGCCACCTTGCTTGGCTTCATGTGGTGTTGGAGATCTGAACCCGGGACTTTGTATACGCTCGGTAGGTGCCCCACCGATTCATTCCCCGACATCCCCCTGGGGCTCACTGAGCCCGCGTGAACGTGCACTTTACCTCCAACATCAGCTGAGTGAATTCTTCATTACTGAGGAATGAAGGCTTCCAGTCTTGCTGGATGTCACAGATTTCTGTTTGAGCTGAGACTTCTAAAAGAAAATTGAAAAAGAAAAGAAAAATATACATGAGCTTTCATATTCAAGGCACCTCAGATCTGGAATTAATAAGTGAAGGACATGTCTCTTCTATGTTGTTTTGTGTAAATCTTTAATTAAAGAAAGCAATGAACGCATGTGACCCTTGATTTCCAAACTCTGAGGGCTGTGGCTATAACGGGCTGAAAAAGACCTTTGATGTTGTCACAGTCTTTAATGAGGCTGTGGAGAAGAGCATGTCCCATTGTGAGCACAGGCAGAGTACAGAGTACCTGCCACTAACCGTGACCTTGACTCTCTAGTGACAATGCTGGAACAGCTAGAATTAGGCAGCAGCACCCTCAAGGGAAGGAACAAAGACTGATGCTGTGGTGTTTTCTCAAGTTACTTGTTCCTGGTCAAAGCAGAGTGGAAACACTTCAGAAACCTGGGATTCTCAAAATTGCAAGGGCTGGAGGTAGAGCTCATAGGTAGGGTGTGTGTTACCTATGTGTGTTGCCCTGGGTTCTATTCTCAGAACTCTAAACAAAAACAAAAACCAAACTAAACAAAAAAAAGTAAAAAATTTTCAGAAACACTGCAGGCTTACAGTAAATAGGTCCACTGTATCAAGTGAGCTGGAGCTAATTTCTCATCTGTCCATCATTACTGAGCAACAACTATTAAAGACACACTCATTTCTGAGTTATGCCTCCACGCAGTGCAGGGCTCACACCTGCTAGGGAGGTGCTGGGCTACCCTGCTACAGCCTCAGCCCACTCTGAATTTACTTTTCTTAAAACTTTTGCTGCTGCTGTTGTTGACTGTAGTTTATATGTTCTCTGTCATGATCATGAACAGAAGGTTCACACTTGTCAATTGAATGGTCTATGCAGACCTCTAAATATTCTATCTCTTTTGCACTTAGAAATTGTTTCTTTTATTATTAAATCACCTCAATAGTACCCCAGATAACTATAAACATGACAGCATATCTGCTTTACCTTATTTATCCTTTATCTTAAACCATAATTTTCTCCATTTATGTTAAGAAAAATTTAAGAATGTACCATTTATACCTCAGAGAATAAGGGCTGGAGAGATGGCTCAGCCATTAAAGGCTAGGCTCACAACCAAAATATACCTCAGAGAATAAAAGTAATCTATTGAACAACTTCCTGAAGAAAGATAATTGTTCAGGCAGAGACCCTGACCATTGTACTTGGGAGAGATTTCACAGTTCTCTTCTTAGCACCCTTCATTTTAAGAGCTCAGCATTGAACCCAGGGCCACACACATGCCAGGCACACACTGCCCATGAGTCACACCCCAACCCCTCCACCCATGATTTTGGCAGTCTCTCTCTTTCGTGGAGAGGGAGCGAATCCTCCATTTGAATGAGTCTGAATCATGAAGACAATGCAAAGCGCCAAGTTATGCATGAGACTAGACCTAGACTGGTCCCACTCATCAGCAGTGTCCCTGTGGAAACCAAGCTCTTCTGGGAAGTTTTCTCTCATCTAATTCTCTGAAAGAACATGTTACTATTACTGTTAGACAAGACTCCACCGTCCATCATTTGTTGTTGTTTTAATTAGGGTTTCTATTGCTGTGACGAAACACCATGACCAGAAAGCAAGCTGGGAGGAGAGGGTTCACTTGGCTTACACATCTACGTCACTGTTCATCATTGAAGGAAGTCAGGACAGGAACTCAAGAAGGGAAGGAACCTGAAGGCAGGAGTCCATGGAGGGGGTGCTGCTCACTGTCTTGCTCCTCATGACGTGCCCAGTCCACTTTCTTATAGAACTCAGGACTATCAGTCCGGGGTGCAGCCCTGCCCACAATGAGCTGTGCCTTCTCTATCAATTATTAATTAAGAAAATGTCCTGCAGACGGATCTTATGGAGGCATTTTCTCAGTTGAGGTTTCCTCATTCCAGATAACCCTACCTTGTGAAAGTTGACATAAAACTAGTGCAGTGGTCTTAAAGGCATGCAGAAGAACTTCAAAGAGACTACAGGAGGAAATCTAGAAGAAATCATGCCGGCTGTGAGGCAATCCATGTTCACGGCAAGGGCTGCATGATACACACAGTGAAATACATTCTGGGAAGCAGAGAGAGGATGCTACACACAACCGGGCCAGAGTTCATCCTGGGAGTGTCAGCTGATGCAAGGGAGTGATGGTGAGACTCCTAAGTCTTGACACAAGTCATTGCTATAGTGTAAACCCTCAGAAAAGGTATGGACCCCAGAAACGTCCCCTCTTTTCTCCCCAGTTCACATACTCATCTGAAAAACTTTTCCCGATAAGGAAGATCAAATTGCAAAGTGTTTGTTCAAAGAGGTCCATTTCCATGGAGGTCCATTCAAGTTCATTGTGTAGGGAAATGAAAGTCCTTACTCCATGGACACTTGATATGACTGAGATCGTAAGTTACGGGTGGATGGCAGGATTAGCAAAGACGTAAGGTCCAAGTGCTCCCTGTGGGTAGAAGTAGCCCTTAAACAGGATGGTAGTTACCTACACTAGAAGTTGGATCTCTGCCACAATCTCTAGGCACCCTCGATTACATGTAGCCCCAAGATACACCATACTGGACTCAGGTTTGCCAGCAGCAATTGGGAAGTGAACCTTCTACAGCGATGAGTTACAGCAGAGTAGAATTGGCGGGGAAGGGGGGCAGGATGTTTGGCTGTTAATTATAATATTTACCAGCCCCCACAATGGTTTACAAGGTGTTTTTACAGCCTTCACCCCACATTCACCTTCACCCGAGGAGGTAGACGTAAGGGTTGGGATTTGATGTTGGGGCAAAAGTATACTTGACTGGCTTAATGTACAGACAGATGATAACGTGCAGGCCAGCCTGGGCTGTGGAATACTAGTTTAGACAGGATCAGTCAAGGACATGCAATATCCCTTGATACTCATAGAATGTAGGGGCTCATGTCTTCCAAGAGACACCTTTGACACAAAGGCTCACTACAAGAAAATGGGGTGGCTGGACGTGGTGGCACTGGCTTTTAATCCCAGCACTCAGGAGCCAAAGGCAGGTGGCTCTCTGTGAGTTTGAGGCCAGCCTGGTCTACAGGGCAAGTCCAGGACAGCCAGGGCTGCACAGAGAAACCCTGTCTCAAAAAATCGAAAGAAAAAAGGAAGGAAGAAAGAAAATGGGTTCATATCCTTATTTTGACTTGACTTGCTGCAGAGAGAATGCCTGGGTGTTGCAGAACCAAGATTTGCCATCCAAGCTGAGAAAATAGGAATACTTGAAGAGTTTCTGAAGAAAAACTTAGTAAGTATAACCCGGACCTGGACTTAATCATCTTTACTCATCTCGTGTCTTCTTTTACCTTCAGGTACAGCACATCTGTAGGTCTGTGCTTCTTAACCTCCCTGCATATTGGCATGGCATGAGAGCCTTAGAAATACTGATGCCATGGTGCTAGAGAGATGGCACTGCCTAATCTTCTAGAGGGCCCCAGGTTCAATTCCCAGGACCCATACAGCAATTCGCGGCTATCTAAAACTCCACTCCCAGGGGGTCTGATGCCCTTGTCTACCCTCCAAGGGCACAAGGCATACATGACACATGTGATTACACTGACATACACATTGACAAAACATCTACACATAAAATAAACAAAAAAATTAAAAAATAATACTGATCTCAGCTCTAGTGGTCTACTGGTAAAAGCTCTCCACTCTCCAAATAAAAGGCCTCAGTCTGGAACTTTACTTACTTCTGTGTTAAATCTTTTAACACAGTGACTGACTTCAAGTTATTGACATGAGGTCAATGTTTTCCCACAAAACAAGACAACAACAACAAGCCTACTTACTGAAAAGTTATCAATCTTGGGGCTGATGAGATAAATAAGTTGGTGTGTAGGATAGTTTTTTGTCAACCTGACATGAGAGCAAAGCCATCTGAGAGGAAGGAACATCAATTAAGAAATTCCTCCATTAGATTGGATCATAGGCAGGCTTGTATGGCATTTTTAAAACTAGTGATTGATAAGGGAGGGATCAGCTCACTGTGGTGCTATTACTGGGCTGTTGGTTCTGTTGGTCCTGGGTTCTATAAGAAAGCAGGCTGAGCAAGCCATGAGGAACAAGTCAATAAGCAGCATCCTCCATGGCCTCTGCATCAGCTCCTGCCTCCAGGTTCCTGCCCTGCTTGGGTTCCTGTCCTGACTTCCTTCAGTGATGAACAGTGCTGTGGAAGTGTAAGTCAAAGAAACCTTTTCCTGTCCAACTTGCTGCTTGGTGATGGTGTTTTGTCACAGCAACAGAAACCCTAACCAAGACAATTGGTAAAGTTCTCGCCTTGCAAGCACACACACACACACACACACACACACGCACGCACGCACGCACGCACGCACGCACACACGCACGGACGCACGCACGCACACACGCACGCACACACACATGCACACACATGCACACACACACACACGCACACATGCATGTGCACACACACACATGCACACACATGCACACACACACACACGCACACACATGCACACACACGCACACACATGCTCACACACACACACGCACACACACACACACAATTGGCCATGGTGGTGCACAGACCCATCCTCAGGGCTTGTTGGTCAGCCTGCTTAGCCTACTGGACAAGTTCTAGGCCAGTGAGGGACTCTGTTTCCAAAACCGGTGGAAAGTAAGTGAACAATGAGACCTGAGATTGTCCTCTGGCCTCTATATGATTCGCACACACACATACCCATCCCTGCATACATATGCACAAGTGCGTACACAGACAAATTAGCTCTCTTTTCTTCAGCTGGCATCAGCAGGCTCCAGCAAACTCCTGGGGAGCCACTCCCCAGGATTCTGGTGTACCTATCCATGGAGTGGATTTTTATCAAAGTTCCATGGGTGATTCTCATGGGCAGCCAAGGTTGAGAAGCGATTGTCTGAGTGGATACACTAATGCACAAGTACAATACAGTTATGACAGACAATTCTCCAGGAGCCCAGGCGTTACACCTTTGAGAGAACAGTAGAAGGAGACTTAAGAACAGGGCTCTGTAGACAGGCTGCTGGGCTTAAAGTCTACATTTTCCTGGCTGTGTGACTCAGATAAGGTAGCCTCTTATACTTCAATTGCTTCTTCTATGCCATGAGACTTTGAGTAAAGTGCCGCTTGTGAGGTTTAGAGTTTAGAGCCTTTGAAGGGAAGTGTGGTTTTCTGGGAGCCCTGCATCAATCAGAAAGAAAGTCATCATTCCACTCTGTTGCCTGTGGAGTTCGTGTGTACTTGAAAGACATGCAAAGTGGCTGTACTTGTGTTTTTGATTTAAGCCATAGTTTGGTGCAAGCACCCCATTTTAACATGAAATTCACTGTGGACCTTTCCCCGTTCGAATCTCAGAAACCTGTGCGAGTCTGCAGATACTCTGACTGTACTGTAGGTAGGCCGCACAGCCAGGCCTTGGCCTCATGAATGGGCGAGGCTGGAGAGGCGCTCCTGGTGTTAGGAAGCAGAAGGGCTGCTGATCTGCCCCCCCCCACACACACACATTAGAGAATCTGGGGACTCCGCAGTGGACAGAGAACAGCATAAATGTCACACTGATGAAAAACTTGATTCCAGCTGTCCTATTTAACAGCCGTCCTGCTTCTCTATGGCACTGACCTAGTTTGAGTAATTTGCACAAAATATCTTGGCAATCAAACCAACCTGCTATTTCACTTGGCTAAAACGTTACTGAGGAAAGAGAAGCACCCTGATTAAATTATCGGGGTGATGCCTATTTGCAATTCTGCTTGTGTAGTCTTCCCCGACTTTTAACAAAAGCAATTAGCACATTCTTTACTCTGTGTCTCATAACATCTGCAAGATAAATGACAGTTTCTCACCGCTGCCATGCCAATAACAGGTATATACAATTCTCAAAGAAATAATGAAAGAACAACATGCATAATGGTACTTTCCCGTGTCCCAGTAATGCTCTCTGCCACGACACCATCTTGTCTCAGAACATGTCCAGGGAAAGCAGTGTCAGAGGGTATGCTCAGAACCGTAATTGTGTCCTCAGCTATTAGGACTTTCCTGACTTTATTCTGTCTGATGTCACAGTTAAGGCAAAAAAACCTCTGCTTCCTGGCTTGTGAGAGGTCCCAGAGTCCTCCTAACTATTTTTACATTTATTTGTTTGTTTACTTATTTGTGTTATTGTTGCTTTGGATACTGTTCAAAGGGAGTGGCACTGAAGGTGTGATCAGCATAAAGGGGCAAAAACACTCCAGAATGGTGTCACGTGGTAGCAAGTGACAGGCTAGTATCTGCCGGTGACAGGGGAAATCCATGAATGAACTGGAAGATCCCACGGGGCAGAAACAGCCTCGAGTGTAGAGTCAGAAAAGATGTCACATTTGGAGAAAGACAGAAAAGGGCAGGTACTAGGGGAATTCCAGGGGATCGTGACAAAGACAGACACATGGCGGATGCCACCTGTGAGGACATGCTTAAGGTTCCCCTCAGGCTGACAAAGCATTTTGGGGTATGGCTGTCTTCTCCCCAACATGCTAGACAGAGGGCCTTTTTTTGGCAGGTCCAGAGCCTTCGGAGGACAGCCCATGAGTAAAGAGGGTGAGTTTGCTCACAGGGATGCCCTCCCAAAAAACTCATCGCCTGTGGGCAGGGTGGGGTGGGACAGATACGGCAAGAAGTGCGTGGGACCTTTACCGTTGTGCTTCTGCAAGAATCCAATGACCTTTTCCAGCACTGTAGTTTTGTCCATTTTCCGAGTGTTGCCTGGGACCATGGAGCTAAGCTCTTTGATGAGAACATTGAACTGGTCCCGACGTTTCTTCTCAGACTTGTTTCGAGAGGCTCTGGAAAAACACAAGGCACAGGTAACTAGAACATTCCACTTCATGAAGGCTTTGTTATACCACAGAGGTGCCCTCTCTCACAGAGCATGTTCAACGGAGAGCACCCGACAAAAAAAGTCTCTCATGGAGGTGATGTTGGCCACATTTCAGAGCTGAGTAATGGGGCAAGAAGCATGTTTTGCTAGACTTTTGGCCACAAAGAGAGACAGCATTAATAACAAGCAAGTTCTGACTCACATACAAAACCTTACACAGCTTAGTGACATTGCCAGACAGACACCTCCTCTCCAGCTTCACAGAGCTTTGAGCTCCAGGGCGCAGCTTGCATGCTGTTTACCTAGGTTTGCTCTCTGGGCCCCTGGTGAGGCTCCAGTCCTATTGGAGAGCATCCAGAGCATCCAGTCTCATACCAAGTCGTGAGGTGAGGTGGGATTTCCTGGCTGTAGCCCTCACTCATGCATATGTCCTGGCCCTTGCCTCAAGAACCACCATCCTGTTGGAGAGGTGAAGCTCTCTCAGCACAGCCTGTGAGGTGTGCAGATCCAGGGTGACATATGACAGACATTGCTGTCTGTCCTATTTGTCAACCAGCTGTGAGCCTGGAAAACAGAACACTCACTCTTCATCATGATATGGAAGAAGCTAAGATGCATATTCCTAAGTCGAAGAAACCAGTGTGCTGCAGCTAGGTACTGTGTGACTCCAGGTGTATGACATTCTGGAAAAGGTGACACTACAGAGGTGGTAAAGCAATCATGGCTCATCATGGCTCACCATGGCTCGCAGCAAGGGATGTGTGGAAGCAGCACACAGTTTTGAGGGCAGTGTCACTGCTGTGTCTGATGCCACCAAGGCAGGCATATGCCACACACTTCTGCCAAACATATAGAATATGCAGCACCAAGAGGAGACTGTAATATAAACTGTAGGAGATCATGGCATGCCAAGGGAAGTCACCACTTAGCTGGACACGTATGGCAAGGAGATCTGTGTGCATGTGGGACAGGGGCTATATGGGAAATCTTCATACCACCCACTCATTTATTCTGTGACCCTTAAGTTGCTCTACAAGATGATGTCTACTTTCACAAGGACTCTCTATGTTGAGTGTCTGTACAAGAGATGAAGGTAAGGCTGCTCAGGCTGAGACCTCTGAGGAGCCCCAGGCTTTGAAGGTCTTAAAAGAGGGGATCTGGGCTTTGATGCTGCCCCAAGAGGAAAAAAGGAACACATAAGAGAGTGATCTACTCCCCAAAATCTCAGGAGGAAACACTGTGGATGGAGCCTTGATCCTCAATGATACACCAGAGTTCCTTCATCAACAATCAACTTACGCTGCTGGAGAGATGGCTCGAGTAGTCCAGAGTTCTGACTTTTCTCACAGAGGATCCAGTTTTAACTCCTAACATGGCAACTCAAAACCACTTGTAACCACTTGTAACCCCAGTTCCAGGAGATCTGATACTCTCTTCTGGCCTCTGTGGGCACCCCACACACAAGTGGTGCACAGATATATGCACACAAAACAACTATGCACACACATTAAAAAAACAAATAAAAAATCCAAGCAACGTATTCTGAGGTGATCCATGGCTGGGAAAGCTGCCCCACCCCTCAAGATGAACCTTTTACAGAGAACCAACTCACTGATGGGAATAGAAACCATACACGCATGGTCTGCCTGATGGTCCAGGTAACCCAGGACTGGGGGTCACAGTTTCTAGGGAAGTTAATCCCCTTATCAGGAGGGTGTTGGTCAATGTGTGATCAGGACAGAAACTCTGGTGGACAGTGGCTCACTTCTCTTGGGGCAGGTATTCACATTTACAGATACGGGTACCAATGAGTTCCCAAACAGCTCACTGAAACATATGAATACACCCCAAGTAACCTTTCCTCAGATACCACTATAATTGTGATCACTCTGTTTGCTTCAAATGTCCACATCATTTCAAAATACGTTGACAGCCCAGCTACCATAAATCTGTCTTCAGCTGGGCTATTTCCTTGTTGTATCTTAGCAATTCTCCGAAGCTTACCTCAATCACATAATCTCTAGGCTTTTCTAAGCATGCTTCCGTTCTTCCAATATCTCCCTCCTTCTTGCCTGCTCTTGGGTTTGGATTAAGGGAGTCTTGTAAAGGTCTCATTTCTGACCAGGCCACACCATCTTCTTGCCACAGGCTGGTGGCAGGTATGGTGAGAAGTGGAGGCTCTTTATTGCTAGCACGGGTAAAAAGGCCCAGTGTTCTAACATACGAGACAGAAAAAAGGAACCCTTTCACTTTCTGACTGGCTGGCTGTGTATTATAAATCATTTTTTAGCCTAGATTCTAAAGAGTGACATGCAACCTCCTCTGCCAAAAAAAGCTCTGCTCTTGTTCCCAGTTTGCCCGTTATAAATTATTTGTGAGTTGATAACACCCAGCTCATTATTGCTCTGTTCTCATCTTCAATGTGTGCAATGACTATGAACGTGGCCTGGCAAAGAATCCGACGGAGGCTCTTATCATCAGTGACAGGGACACAAGCTTGTTTTCATTGGCCTCCGCCTGGGGTGGACTGTGGTGCACACTGGAAATTGGTCAATGTCAGCTGGATCTGCAGCTCTGAGTCAAGAGGAAGCCAAGAGCCTGGGATGACCTTGTTTCCAGTAATGAGCACTGCCCAGGCTAAGGATCCGGAACAACAGGTTGGGTGACACTAGGACACTTGGCCTCTGGGATTTTTTTTTTTTTTTTTTTTTTTTTTTTTTAGGGACATTATTTGCGTGCCATGAAATGCATTCATTTAAAGTATGCAGTTTGCAGAATTTTTGTAATTGTTGATGGCCACCAATGCAAGAGAGCCACTAATGCAAGAGAGACTGCTTATCTTAGGGACTTTTCCCCCCTGCCTCTGGTTTTTGTTTCCCCAAAAGTGAAGCCATTTCATTTTGCATTTCCTCAAATTTCACATAAATGAAATCATAAGAGTCTTGGAGCTTCATTTAGCATAGTTTTTGAGACTCCACCCCATTGCCACACAGACTGACAGTGCCACCTTCTGCTCACTGGTATTCCATTGTGTAGATATGTCATGTTTGGGATATCTCCAGTTTGAGGGTGTTATAAATTGGGGGTATAGAGGTGGCTCAGTGGGTAAAGGCACTTGTTGCCAAGCCTGTGACCTGAGTTTGATCCTAGGATCTACATGAAGGAGTGGGAAAGTTGACTTCCACAAATTGTCCTCTGACCTACATGCATGTGCATCCCCACACAATACACTACAAAAATAAACATAATAATTAGTAATAATAATAATAGTAGTAGTAGTAGTAAAATGCTAACCAGGAATAGCAGTGCATACCTGTAAATACTAGTACTCACGAGGCTGAGCTACATGATTGTGAGTTTCAGGCCAGCCTGGGTTTTACCTTGCTATACAAATGTGAAGACTGGGTGTGGGTTCCCAGCACCCACACGAAGCCTAGAAGGCCTGACACGGCATCTTCTGTGGCATCTCAGATTCAGGAGGTGGAGACAGCGAATCCCTGCAGCAAGCTGGCCTATTGTTAAGTTCTGGGTTCAAGTGAGAGGTCCTGTTGTTGGCATGTTGTTGTTGCGCACTGTGTAAAGTTCACCCTTGCATTATTCAAATGCTGATTTCTCTGTCCCACTATCTGATTTTAATCTGGGCATGGCATTGTAATGCTCATTCTAAGAATCTCCTGTCTCAAGTTTGTGTTAACATTGCTCACTATTTATTCTCTGCCTTGTAGAAAAAAAGCTGGAAAAGTCACTAACTGGGCAATAGAGAGAGTAGGGTGTGACACTGGGGAGGAGAAAGGATTCTGGGAGAGAGCCAAGCATGGGAGATTCAGCCATGAGGAGAGGGGAAGGAGACACCATGGGAGTTCAGCTGGAGCACGGAAGGCCATGAATGCAAGTATTAAGGGGATTTTAGCTGGGGAGTAGCTGAGATGGCTTGGAGGATTAGATTAGATTTATAATGCCTAGTTATTGTGCTTTTAAATTGTAAATAAGTCGTAGTCTTTATAAATCATAGTCTTTCTGTGTCATTATTTGGGAGCTAAGTAGGTTGGAGGATAATTATTACCTTATTAATTTAATGCTACCTTATGACTCAGAGATCAAAGAAGGCACCGAATATCAACCCCTGGCCTCCAGAAGGATGTGCACCCATGAAAACATGCACACACATATGCATGTCCCCATCCCTGCCCCTCAATAAACAGAAAAAACAACAAACTGTAAATAATGCTTTTAAGTAGCTACAGGGATTCGTTGTCTTGGGCAAATACAGAGGCACATAACCATTGACTCATTTGACAAACATGTGCTTAACTGAGATACAACAATATTGCCACATGAAGTTGGCTCTAGCTGGTTTCCATTTCCATCAGGAACAAGTGAGTCTCCCATTTGCCACTATCTTTGCCAACACTTGGGTTTGCAATTTTTTACCATTGAACTATGATCTTATTGTGGTTTGGATTTGTCTTTTTCTGATGACTGGTGACATTGAACATCATTTTGTATGCTTTATGCCATTCATATGTTTTCTTTAGGAAGACATTTACTCAATTCCGCCTTTATAAGCAATTATGTCATTTTACTGAGGTGGGGGAGGGAGAGTCAGGGAGAACGAGACAGTGGATAGGAGGATACAGGACAGGTCTCTGTGTTAACACATATCCGTAGGAATCTCAGCCTTTGATTTTTGAATGCAGGTCTCAGAATAACTTTGGTAAAATGTCCATCATTGGACATTTTGGGGAGTTTGAGTCTGGCTACATAGAACTTACTTGAGGGGTACTTACTACTTAGGAGGTGCTATGTAGTTACTTACACACAGTTACATGTTTCCTTTAACAACAGACGACACACACAACAGCAGCCACATTGGAGTTTAACAGAGCAGGAAAATTGCGGTTTCCTATTGATCTCACATCACAGTTCAGCGCACTACCCACGTGATTATGACAACATTGATGTAAACACATCTGCCCTGCACAGTCATCAACAAACACAGCACATACGACCACTGTAGGAACTAATATTGATGAAAACAATAGTTGGTGATGCTGCTGGTTTGTGTACTCACTACATTTTAAACTATCATGGAGGCATATACGCCTACTTGAAAGCACGGTGGTGAAAACCAGTGCACATGTTCAAGCACTAGCAACTGCTTCAGCATCCGTCCACTGAGTTTCTTGACGGCGTCATTTTCTCTTGTGCTCGATTCAGCCTCATGTTGTTTTGTTTATTGGAGTCTTAAGATCAGTAGGTTATGACATGCATATACCAGCAGCCTGGGTAGGCAGTAGGGCATGCCACCTGAGTTGGTTTGGTACAGCCTCCGACACTTGCAGAGACAATAATCACCATGTGACTAATTTCTCAGAGCCTCTCTCTGTCAGTAAGTGGCACAGGGCCATATAGAGTTTCCATTCTCACAATGACCCTCTTACATAGGTACCGTTCTTACTCGTTTTCCAGGTGAAGAAGCCAGAGCACTGGCTGTGTAACTTGTCCCAATCACACAGTAGGTCCGTGGCAGTGCAGGCTGGCTTAGGCATCCATGTGTGAAGCCCACCACACCCACAGCTCTTTCTGTAGCCCTCCCAAACCATGTGCCATCATCTGCTAAGAAGCCACATACCCAGTATTGCGGGAGCCCAGAGTTGACAGTGACGGATGCTGGTGGCTTAAGTATCATTCACAGCACAGAAATGAAACACACACCCTACAGAAAACAGCATTTCAGACAGTCTGTGTTCCCCTTTCAGACAGGATATCATAGAAAACCAAGAGCAGAACGACTCCAGCCCCAGCCCCCAGAGGAGTGGCCTTTCCATTGCCGTGGTCTCTTGCGGTCGACAGTTCACATTGCTGTTCAACTAGTGTTTCCATGTTCTCTCTTAAGCAGAGTGCCTTTCTCTGCCCTGGAAGTCAGTAATTCTGTGACTCATTGGACATGGAAATGTCGGCACAAATAGCAAGGGGTCTGTTCCCAGTCAGAGACCTGAAGGTCCACTCGGAACTGCTGGTTCCTGCCATGGCAACGAGCTAGGCAACATTTCTCTCATCCGGAGCCCATGAGTGAGAACACTTAATAGCAAGAGCCTCAATATGGAAGTATGGAGAGGGGGTAGTGCCCATAGGAGAGGTGGTGGTGCTCGTAGGAGAGGTGGTGGCGCCTGTAGGAGAGGTGGGGGTGCCTGTAGGAGAGGTGGGGGTGCCTG
>CAJQZJ010032438.1:3100577-3117969 GCA_907164525.1 Lophiomys imhausi
GCCTGTAGGAGAGGTGGGGGTGCCTGTAGGAGAGGTGGGGGTGCCTGTAGGAGGCTGGGGCTAATGGGAGATTATTAAGTCATCATCCCGGAAAAGATTAAGACTAATGCATTGTGGGAGTGCATTAGTTACCACATGAGCAGGTTGTTACGAAGCAAGTTTGTTTTCTTAATTTACTCCTGTCTCACTCTCATCATGTTTCTCTCTCTCTCTTTCTCTCTGCACTCACTCACCCACCATGAAGTCCTCAGCAGAAGCTGATGCTAGCACCATGCTATCAGACCTCTGGGAATGTAAAGCTAAAGGAACCCCTTTTCTTGAAGACTCCACTGTCAGGGGACAGAAAAATGCACTGAGACCCTCCCCACCCAAGGGACTTCTTAGGCTTCTGACATGAGAGATATAAGAGTTCCCAGACCTTAGCAATTAGAAACAGGAAATAATATCACTCCATCATGTAATGGGGAAGAAGCAAAAAGATAAACGAGTCTTAACATGTGACTCCAAGGAGGATTTATACTTATTGAAGCAGGAATATGTTCGGGTTGTTGCCAGTGTGATCCAGTTTGGGACACCAGCCAAAGGCTGGTGGACACCCAAGTCCACTCATCCTGGGCAGTATAGAAATGGCTTAAATTCAGATTCAATGTACATCAGGAAGGATTTTACCCTGTTTACAAAGAAGCAAAACACCACGACCTCTTCCTGGCTCAGATCTGCCACGAGGAAAATGGCATTGATGAATCAGCCCCATTGCCTACTTGGGATGTTCTGACACAGGAACCTGTCAGAGGAATTTGTCACCGAGGCAAAGTTCATCTTTAAATAATCTGTCTCCTACACTCAGGAGGAAGTGATGACCCAGTTCATGAGGCTTCTGGAAAATAGCAGTGATCAGACTTTGATCCCACAGTCAGAGAATCTTGGGGTTCTAGGGCCAAAGTGGTATGGCAGTAACATAGGACTGGCTAACAGGGACAAAAGATTGGTGTCCCAGAGAACACTGATTATCTTTAATCTCAAGCTTATGGATGATACAGAACATAACTGTCAATCGAAAGACCTTTACAGAGGCACGAGCCGGACTAGCTCCCCTGTATTTATCCTGCCAGGCCTGATTTTGATTCCCAGATTTAAAAAAAAAAATTATCCATGGGTATAAAGTAAAGACCAAGGTGGTCTCCTTGACTAGACCATGTTGCACATGTTAGGCCATCTCAAGACCAAGACAGATAGCAATGGAAGAAAGCAGTGTAAATACCATCACAGATTGCTGAAGAAAAGACCCAGGAGGCGGAGAGCAAAGCAGAGGCATTAGACGTTTGTACGCGTGGGAGACCTCACACGGAATTCCAGGGTGATGCCAAGGCAGGTTCACAATACAGCTATTACCTTGTGCAGAAAAGCCAACATGGATCAAATGAGCAAGGATGCCAAGTGGTGAGCCCGCCATGAGCCCGAGAAACTGATTTTGTTTTGGGGAACAATGTTGACTACCAAGACTTAGACGGCATATTTATCTACTACAACTGTAGCCACCTCATCAAGATGTACAAGGAAGATAGCTGGAGAGGAGTATAGCTCATGGCAGTGTTGTCGAGGTCTCTGATGTCCCCCATTGTGTCCCAGAGCATATGCAGCATAAGCAGCCTTTTGCTGATTCGAAGGAGAATTGGCACCTGCTTTAGGCAATGGGGTAGCACCTGGCACATTATGGGATGGACATCACCATCACCCATATGGAAGGTGCAATCAGGCTCTGGGATGAGTTTGGCTATTTCTCTGCTAAGTGGAACAGCCTCCATCTGGGAACTGCATTTCAAATGCCAGTGGGCTACGGAAACCCTGACCACTACACTACTCACCGTGATTTATATCTGAGGTGGGTGACCCTTCCCTTCCAGCTGAGTTCAGTAGGAAAAGTTTGCCCTGGCACCTCGGTTTTCCCCAGGAACCATGATCCTGAGCAGAGCCAGTGTGAAGACTCTGAACAGAACAGAAGACTATCCTGGAGACATTAAAGATGACCTAAAGACTCAAAGAAGCCAGTGTAGAAAATTCACCAATAGCAGGAGACATTGAAGGGCATACTCATCTACTCCCAATCGTCCTTTTTAAGTGACAATCAGACCTTCCATTGAGATCTTGTGTGGAGACCTCTGCATCCTATCACCCCTTTACTGGCAGTGACCATGAGCGTTCTGAGAAGATTCCATTCTATTCAAGCTCCCACAACAACCAACCACTTCTAAAAGGTTCCCGCCACCAGCAGTGCCCCCAAGCCTTCTGTTCTGATACCTCAACTAGAGGCCAGTGCCTTCAGGCTGTTCCAGCCCCTTGAGGTACCCTACCCCCAGACCTAAAAATCCTTCTGTCAAGACTACGCTCTGGCCCACCCCCACCCCTTTAGTGTAGACAGTCACTGTCCTTACACTCCTCAACTCCAAGAGCCTTCAGGTGAGCTCTCAGACGGTTGGGGAGGAGGACCTGGCAGACTCACGAGAGCTCAGAAAGATAAAGGGTGCATGCGGGGGTCAGTGGACAGGGGGTGGTATACAGACCGTGTCACAGTCATGGAGGTGGCAGGGATACGGTGCCATGGAAGGTAAAGTCTAATGACATGCACACAACCCCTGGGTGCAGAAAGTCAGTGATGGTGTTTGGTTGATGAAGCCACCTCCAGATGTCAGGGTGACAGGCAGAGAGAGGGAGGAGGAAGAAGAGTCCTTGGCGGTCCAGCCTTGTTGAGGTCCTCTGCCTACAACCATCTCCACGTGAGCCTGGTACCACAACCTCCTCACTTTCCAGCTCCATGTTCCTGCGTATGGTATTCCTGTCTCCAAGTTTATCCCCTCTTTTTTTTTTTTCTTTTTGAAGAATACTTTAAGTCATCTGAGACAGGGCTTGAGAATTGGCCCTTTCTACTAGAGCTGTAGCAAATGGCTGGCTAAGACCTTTGAGGAGAGACTGTACATGTTCTAGGTAAAGTTCAGCAACATGAGTTATGGACCAGCACTCCTGCCAAAGGGCAGGAGGGATCTACACCTCCAACTTGCTCAGCATCCTGACCAGACAGCCTAGGCAACGGTTTAGCAGCCTGACCTCATCCCAGCCAGACCAAACTTGACTCTGCCCCTTGTTCAGCTATGTCCATGTGTGCCAGCTTTGAGAATCCTCCAAGGCAGAAAATGAGACCCAGCCATCTTGGCAGAACATTTGGATGAGTCTGAGACCAGGTGCTGATGGAGTATGCGGCGATAACACAAGGAAAAGGCACAAGAAATACAACTGTGTGGGAGGGGATGGAAGGACTGAGGAGGGCCCTCGGCAAAGACCACACCCGTGTCTCAGCTATGTCAGACCTAATACCTGTCTTGGGGGTTGCAGGATTCAGGGGTATCTAGATGAAGGGGTCTTTGTCCATCTGCCTAAGTGAGTGTCTCAGTCACTGTTCCATTGCCATGAAGAGACAGCATGATTTAATTGGGGGCTGGCTTACAGCTTTGGAGGTTTAGTCTGTTATCACCATGGTGGGGAGCATGGTGGCAAGTGTGGTGCTGGAGCAGTAGCTGAGAGCTACTTCCTGATAAACAGGCTGAGAGAGGGAGGGAGGTAGGGAACACTGTGCCAGTGTGGACTTAAGGTCACACTTCCTAACCCTATCCAAGAGTTCCACTCTCTGGTGACTAAGCATTCACATATATGAGCCTATGGTGGCCTTTTTTATTCAAATCACCATAGTAAAGTAATACTGATGATAGAATTCTTTTACGTTGCAGTCTTGAAAGTAACATACAGCCAGAGACCTTTCCATACATTTCAGCACACGTGTAACATGGAACAGTTTGACCCCAAACTCCCTCATCTGCCCTACACCCTATAATCGGACAAGTCTGTTCTCTTCTCCACCACTACACTGAGGGCCCCCAACTTCTGATGGCCTGGTATGGCTTCCTCATTACAATGGTGTGAAGGTGATACATGCTCACTAGAAACTGAACTTCAAGCTTTGGATTTCAACCTTTTCCTAGTGAGTGACACATGGCAAGATCCCATGCTCTGCTACGGTTACGAGCCACAGTTCTGTCAGCCACGGGAGGAAGCACCAATGGCCTAGAGCATCCTATGTGGCCAAGCTGGGCTGTTCCATAGGTCCGGTATGCTGCAGACATTACGACTTTCAGGATTTCCAATTTGCCAGAGTTTACTGAATGCCGCCCCATTGTGGGGTGAAGAAGATCTATAATCTTAGGTAACAGATACTCTCATGTAAGATGCCACTTTATGCTCAACAGGAGAGACATTATGATGGTGCTGGAAACATGCCCAACTACACATGGCAAGTGACGTCCTAAATCTTTTTTTGTTACACACACACATATATGATATTTTAAAGGCCGGTGTAATACATTAAAACATTCTTAGAAGTTGTGAAAATTCTAGTATGAACAAGGACAATACAAATTGTAGAAAAAATATGTAAAATATAAAAGTAAAAAGTGAATTAAAAGCAGCATTGAAATGCCATTTCACACCTAACGGTTTTGACAACAAGCTATATAGGCAAGAATGTGATACCTAGAAAACTCTCAGAAATTGTTAGTGACAAATGTTGCATATGACCTTTGTGGACTGTAAACAGATCAGGTGCAGGAAGACATGGCTTTTGTCTTTACTTTTCTATCCACATACTAACATATAGCCTTAATTTATTTAGTAGATCTTCATATGCTCCTATAATGTCTACATATCCTTTTGCTGCTCTTCTTTCTCATAATTTTTCCTACAACCTTTTTAAAAATTTTTTAAAAATTTATTTATTTATTGCTTCAGGTTACATCTCCATCACAGTGTCCTCTTTCAACCCTCCCAGTCTCACCCTCCCACCCTCTACCCCCTAACCCTTCCATCCCACTCCTCTGGAGTGGAGTGTCCCTACATAACAGTCCCCCGCCCCAGTTCATAGCAGCCTTATTTGTAATAGCTAGAAAATGGAAACAACCCAGACATCCTAAATCTTATAGAGGAACCTACTATTGACATGTTCTTAAGCCACTGTGATTTCCAACTGAATTCTAGATATCTATCCTTATATCCACAGGTAAGTGTGGCTCCCATCCCTCATCTAAGAGGCTTCTCTACACAAGATGAAGAGACTATTCAGTTCAGAAAACCACAACTGATCAAATGCAAGGAAAAACTGACCATGGCGTACACAACCCCAAACTGCTCCATGTACAACACAATCCCAACACTTAAGACTCAGGGAACAATGTGGAAAAGTGGGGTATAAAGGTTTTAAGAGACAGAGGACCAGGAAGTCTGCTGTGAGATTGTGCCTTCTAGGCATGACAGGGAAGCTACCCCATAAAACTCAACAATGCAGCTTCCTGAGCCAGTTGACATGCCATGGGAAAGTATTACATGGTCCCACATGACGAAGAACCACAGACAATTAACAACTACTGAGAGAGGGAAAATCAGTCTTCCCCAGAGATTATCTCCCTAATTGGTTATCCAATACCAAGTAGTCATCTCTGAAATTATATAATACATACAAGAAAGAGTAAATGGACTCAGCAGGTTGTATTTGTGTATTTGTCGTGTGTGTATTTGTCATGTGTGTGTGTGTGAGTGATAAGTAAAGAAAAGGAGGCCATACATTTGAGAGGGAGGATGTAAGAAGACATGGAGGATGGAGATGGAGGGGAGAAATATGTAATTATATTTTTAACAAAAATTAAATATTAATATTAAATTTAATTATTATTAATAATTAATAATATTAATTAAAATTAATATTAATGTTTAAAATCTCTCTCTCTCTCTCTCTCTCTCTGTGTGTGTGTGTGTGTGTGTGTGTGTGTGTGCCTTCAGAAGCCAGAAAAGGGTGTCAGATCCTTTGGAGCTAGAATTACAGGCAGTTGTGAAGTTGTGAGACACCTAACGCGGGTGCTGGGAACAGAATGTAGGTCCTCTGGAAGGGCAGCTAGTGGTCATAGTCACTGAGTGATCTCTCCAAACCTGGCATGCTAATTTTTTGAGCTTGGCTTTTTCTGCCCTGCACAATGCCTTTCAGAGTGATCTGAGTTGTATCCGTGCCTTGATCTTTCTTTCTGCCAAGCAATTTCCTACTGTATGGATGAACACCATTGCTGGTCTATCTACCAGGAATGATAATCATGTGGCTTCCAGTCTAACTCATTATGGATGATAGAGTGGACACAAACACTTGTTTCTAGTTTTTAAGTGACTTTTTCAGCTCTCTGAAGAAATAATACAGGAAAGGGGGGTTGGATCTCAGGGAAGGTGTATATTTATTAGCAACTGCCAAGCCCTTCTCCAAAGTATCCATTTTATCTTCTCTCTTGTGTTGGGGATGATCTAAAAACTGCTTGTATTTTGTTGTTAATTACTGGCTCCAGGATCTGGTTGCTACTCAGATGAGGAGATGTCATGTATGCCTGTCATTGTTGTGTGAACCTTGCTTTACCTAATTCGGAGTTGATTGGTTGAATAAAATGCTGGAGCTTGGATTGGGTGAAAGAGAGGTAGGCAGGAGAAGGTTGGCAGGCTTTTGAAGCAGGGAAGAAGCACCAGGGAGAGGAAAGGAGAGACACCCTGGGTTAATGGAAGATATATCTCCACATGGGCTGGAATGTTGGGATAGCATGGAGACTAACATCCCAAGAGGACATATGTATATATTGGGGTCTTATTTGGGGAATAGCATTAAAAACTAGCTTAGATGGGTTAAGATTGCACAATCCAGGCTAAGGCTTGTTAAAAATCCATCAGGTGTCTGGGTGTGATTATTCATAAGAGGGCTAAGGGATAACTCTGTTGTCCCAATAATCATAAGTATCAATTATAAATATTAGTATTTCCTTCTACACTCCTGCAGTGTACAAATAAGCCAGTGGTTCTACATTTTCCAGGGATTTAGTATCATCAGTACTTACACCCCAGCTCTCCTAAGAGATGCAGAGTGGTACTTTACTAGGGTTTCCACTTGCATTTGTATATCACATCATGATAAGCACATTTTTCATGTGTGTGCATGTGTATGTGTGTGCACATGTGTATATGTGTGTTCACATGTGCATGTCTGTGTGTCATGTGTGCACCCATGAGTGAGGATTGGGTGCCTTCTATCATTTTCTGCCTGATTACCTTGAGACAAAGTCTTTCGCTGAGCCTGAAGTTCATTGTTTAGGCTGGCGGGCCAGGGAGTTCTCCATCCAACCTTCTTACCTCCACCCTCCAGTGCTTAGGTTACAGGTATTTTCAGCCATGCTGGTGCTTATGTGGGTGCCGGGGATCCTAACTGAGGTCCTAATGCTTGCAGAGCTGACATGCTTATGTAACAAACCACTTCTTCAGCCCTTCATGTACTTTTCTTCCATTTGCTCATCTTCTGGTGAAGCATTGTTTGTGTTTTTACCTTCTCATGACTATTTGGTGTAACGTATGTGTGTGCGTGTGCGCACACACACGCATGCACATGCTCATCCATGACAGCTCACCTGTGGAGGTCAGAGGACAAATCTGTGGAGGGAGTTCTTTCCTGTCACCTGTAGGTAGGTTCCAGAGAGACTTGTGGGCAGAAGCCTTACCCAGACACTCCCTGTTCAGCTTTTATCTGAATCCTTTGTTCCTTGCTGCTAAGTTACTAGTTTCTCCAAACCATTAATTGGCTCCCTTCCCCTTCCCTCCTCTCCATTCTCTCCCTCCCCTCCCCACCCCCTCCTCTCCTTTCCTCCCACTCCTTTCTTTATCTCTCTCTCCCTCTTTCTTCCTCCTTTCCCTTTCCTTTGGCTCATACTTTTGGTGTTAGACCCAAGGTCATAAAACTTTCTCCTAGAGTTTTATGTATTTTCCATTTCAATTTAAGGTCTATTTTGAGTTAAGCATTGATTTATATTTCATGAAAAATTTCTCAATTTCATTACACTTTTTTTCTGCATCAATTGCATGATTATGTGAGGTTTCTATGTGTTACAGGTACTCAGTGATTTTCAAATACTAAATAGCTTTGCATTCCTTAGATAAATTCTACTTGATTGTGACTTTACCACACCCTGACACACACACACACAGAGAGAGAGAGAGAGAGAGAGAAGGAGAAGAGGAGAGGAAGAAGAAGAAGAAGATTAGCTGTGTTGCTTGCTTTGTTTCGTTTGGAGACGAGGTCTTGCTACGTAGTGCAGGTTGGCCCCACACTCTTGATCCTCCTACCTCAGCTCCTGAGCACTGCGATTATAGGATGTGTTACCACATCTCGCTAGTTCACCAATGTTTTCTTTCTTTTTTGAGACAGGGTCTGTCTATGTAGTCCTGGCTGTCCTGGAACTCACTATGTAAACCAGGCTGACATTGAGCTCACAGAAGTCCGACTGCCTCCGCCTCTGAGAGCTGGGATTAAAAGTGTGCGCCACCACAATTTTTTTTTTTTTTTTTTTTTTTTATTGAGGGATGTTCTGCCTGCATTCACAAGGGATGTGGTCTCTTTATTCTCCCATTTGTTTGGTGGGTAATGCTGCCCTCATAAAAAACTGAAATGTATTTCTTCCTCTTCTAGTTACCACACAGGAGTACATATAGAGAGAGGTATTTCTTCCTTCGATATTTGGCAGAATTCATCAATTAAACCATCTGGATCTGGGTTTTTGTAGTTTCCATTTGTAACTACAAATCCACGTATCTGAGAACTCTTCAGGCTGTGTTCTGTGTGAGCCTGGTTGCTTGTGGTTATTAAGTGACGGGCCCATCTCATTTTCGTTCCTGAATTTATATGGACACAGCTGGTCACAGAACTTCCTTGTGATCTCTTAATGTCACACAGCTGTGTAGCGGTGGGTTTTCTTTTGTTCTTCTTACAGGCAATTCATATTGTTTTTAAGGGTCAATCTCAAGTAGGTTTAAAAATTTGCTTGATTCTTTAAAAAAAATCTTCTCTCTGCTTAGTCAACCTTTCTCTGTCTTTTTGTTTTATTTATTTGCAATTTTGTTGATTTGTCATATTTTTCTTTTTGAAGACAAGGACTCACTATATATAACTGGAGGGCTTGGAATTCAGTATGTGACCAGGTTGGCTGTGAACTCACAGAGATCTGCCTTCCTTTCCCTTGCCAGTGCTGGGATTAAAAAGCATGGGCCACCATATTGCCTGTGTTTATTCTATGAATTAATTTTTTTCTTCTATTTCTCTTCTTGTCTCTTTCTCTCCCCTTTATGCCCCATTCCCACTCCCTGCTCTTCCTGTGCACAGGGCAGAAATCAAGGTGTCTTCCCAAACTGCTCCCTACCTCATCTTTTGAGACAAAGCATCTCGCTGAACCCGAGGCTCACCTCTTCAGATCGGCTGGCCAGCCAATGAGATCCAGGGGGCCTCCTGTTTTGGCCTCTGACCCACAGAGATGGATACCTGGCTTTTACATGGGTGCTAGGCTCAGGGTTCTGAACTCAGGACCTCATGTTTGCACAGCGGGCACCGTACTAAGTGAGCCAACTCCCCAACCCTTGTTTCTGCTTTTCTTGTCTTTTAGGAAAGTGTGTGTGTATGTATGTGTCTGTCTATCTGTCTGGATATAAATTTGAGCATGTGCATGCAGTACCCGAGGAGGTCACAAGAGGATATCAGGTCCCTCAGAATTAGAGTTACAAGCAGTTGTGAGTCTCCCAATGTAGGTGCTGGGAACTGAGCTTAGGGCCTCTGTCACAGGGGGAGGGAACTGCATCTTAACTGTTGAACCATCTTTCCAGTCCCTACTTTCTTATGGTGGGAGTTGGGCTGTGACCTAAGAGAAGACATTTCCTTTTTCTAATGTGAGCATTGAAGGCTGTAGGGCTCTCTCTAGGTACACAGCACCTGAAATGCATTTTCCATTCTATTCAGTCAACATACTCTCTAACATTCCTTGAGACATCTTTCGGGATCCACGGGTTACTTAGAGGTTTGTTATTTAATTTCCAAGCTCCGGTGATTATTTTTCCTGAGAATTTTCTGTTTCTGATTTAATTTTGCTTCATTTGGATTTCTCTACATTTGTTTTATGAAGCAACATTTGGTCTATCTTGGTACATGTTCAATAGATACTTAAAAATCAGATTCTGATAATGCTGTGTGGAGTGTTCTATAAATGTCAGTTTCTGTTGGCTGCTCATGCTTTTTAGCTCTTTGACATCTTTGCTGCATTTCAGCTCACTACTTTATTACTGAGAGAGGCATAGTGAAGACTCCTCTTGGTTCTTCAGGTTACGCTCCATAGACTTGGAAGCTCTTGCTTTTCAGTGTGTATACATTTAGAATTGTTATCTTTTCTTGGTGAATTGATCTTTTATCTCTGTGTAACATCTCTCCATCTTCCTGGTAATATTTTGTAAGCTGACATATACTTTGATAACACTTCGCCTTTCTTTAAATTATTGTTTTTGCCATATATAATTTTCCATTTTACTTTTAACATACTTATAGGATCAAGTTTGAGGTGTCTTTTGACAGCATGTATCTAGGCAACTTTTAAAACCCATTTTGTTTGATGGTAAAACCTTGTTACTGAAGACATCACTTGTTTAGGCCACAGGACTTGGAGAAATCAAGGTGGTGTTAACCTGGAAGCTTCCTCCCTGCTGACTAGAGTTCATTGTATCAGAAGTGAAGAAAAGCTATCAACAACCTTACACAGTTGTGAACTCTGGGAGCTACAATAACAATTAACCTGGTAAGATTATGCAACCTACCGATGCAACAGTGCCGTGAATATCACGGGGTAACTGACCACTCTCTTACTGGATTTACGGCCCATTCCATAGAAGGAAACCCACGTTTGCTACTGACAATCTGACCAGAACCCCAGGGCTGGGGAGCTCATAGGCTCCAGGGGTGTCCTACTTGTTCTTATGCTGCTAAATGAACACTGTATCGAACTGTCCCCTAAATACGTATCTCTGTACTCACAGGCTCCTGCAGTTTTGGGTCCTCATCACACAAGTGCCTTTGTGCAGTGGGTGGTTAATACAAAGATTCAGAACAAGTCCAAGTGCAGAGAGCGAGTGTCTGGAGAGTGATCGGGCATTAATGGAACATCTACATCATACCCCCTGTGCCATGGCTCAGGAAACACTGCAGAGGACTTGGCAGAGAAATTATATCAGCCAGAGGAAGCACAGCCAGCAAGAATACATTAGCACAGATGGGGGAGGGGTGCATGAGCTCAACCCCTTAGGTGAGGAGTTGTTAACAGTTGTTGGCTGCTGTGTAAAGAAGGATTGGTTTTTCTGTGCTGGGCTGGGCAGGGCAGTTTTATATCAACTTGACACATGCTGAAGTCATCTGAAAGGAGAGAACCTCAATAAAGAAAATGCTTCCAGAAGATGGGGCTGTAGGCAAGCCTCTAGGATATTTTAACTAGTGATTAATTGGGGAAGGCCCAGTCCATTGTGGCCGGGGCCACCCCTGGGCTCGTGGTCCTGGATTCCCTAAGAAAGCATGCTGAGCAAGCCATGGGGAGCAGATGAGTAAGTGGTACCCCTCTAGCGCTCTGCATCAGTGCCTGCCTCCAGGTTCCTGCCCTGACATCTTTCAATGATGAACAGCAATACAGAAGTGTAAGTCAAATGAACTCTTTCCTTCCCAACTTGCTTTTTGGAGATGGTGTTTCATCACAGCACAAGAAACCCTAACTAAGATGAGCATGGTCCCTGGTAGACTGACCAATGTTTCAGTAGATGGACCCACACACATGCATATATGGGCAGCACTAAGTCAGTGGATCATAAACATAATAAGAGTACATGATGTTGGAAAGAGGATATGGGAGGAGAATTCAGGAAGAATTGGGGGATGGGGGTGAATAGGAGCAAAATTGTACACATGTATGAAATTCTCAAAGAATATATAAAAATGTTATAATTTTTAAAAAGTGGCCCTAGAGAGATGGGAGTTCAGAGAGTGTATTGTGCTCGGCAGAGCAAGTTTGGTCCCCAGCACCCATGTATTCATTCAGGCAGAAGCCTGACACTCCAGCTCCAGAGGATCTGTAGTTCTGATCTCTACCAGCACCTGAACTGTGTGTGCATACTCACACAGAGATACAGACCCCCAATTAGAAAGAAAGAAATCTAAAAGCCCCATTGTGACAATGTCTGTGTCATATTTAGATAATTTTTATTTAATGTAATAGTGTATGTGCATCTCTCCTCTCTCCCTCCCTCCCTCCCTCCCTCTCTCTCTCTCTCTCTCTGTCTCTCGTGTGTGTGTGTTTGTGTGTGTGTGTGTGTGTGTGTGTGTTTGTTTAGAGCCATGTTCAATGTGATGGGTGTTACGGACAGCAGGGAGGAATTGACTGTATCTTACCTGAATTGAAAACCCCCAATACATTTTTTTTTTAAAAGAGAGTCTGTAGATGACCCATAAGAATCTAAGGGTGCGGGTAGAAACTCAGTGAGCCTGGCATCAGGGACTCTGAGGGCCTTCTTGCAGGTGTGAGTTGGTCAGTGGTTATGGAAGACTCTCAGGAAACACATTTCTGGTAACTTTTGCACTAAAAGATGGGCAGATAAGCCAAATGTTCCTGTCTTCCCATGGCCTTTTTGTGAAACTCTGGTTTGAGCTAACAATTACAATGCATCACTAGTAAGCAGCCACAATAAAACATTATGAACATGCCAGCTCAGTGGGTTTATAAAGCTCATACACAGGCTAGGTTTGCCCTGTGATGTGTGTGGCATTGCTTCAATCCTTCACATTTTGGGGTCTTTGTACAGGAATAGACATCAAGAATAGTTAATGCTAAGCTGGGTGTGGTGGCACACACCTTTGATCTCACCAATTGCAAGCTGGTGGCTGGAGGTAAGGAGTTCAAGCTCATCCTTGGCAACATAGGAAGTTTGAGGAGGCCAGCCTGTGCTACATGAAACTCTATCTCAAAATGAACAAAACAAATGGCAGGAATAGATGCATTGATGTGCTGCAATATCTTTTTCTGAAAATACCTCTTGCCTTTCAAGAGACTAAACTTTTTCAGACCTTTGAAAACAAGTTAAAAATATGCTCTGTGACCATCCAAGACTACAACTTAACCTGCTGTCCTACTGTGTACTCAGCCTATATAAGTGTAAGCTGCCTTTAAAAGAGTGATGTAATCAGCCTCACTGTGCCATGCAGTTAGCTCTTACAACCTAAGCTAATGCACAGCTTTAATCTTAAATGAGGTACTTTTCCATGCTCTGACCCAGAATAATTTATATGTGCCTTAGTGTGTTGTGGTAATCGTGTGCTTAATTCGGCCAATAGGTAAAATTGACTTTAAACAAAACAAAGGTCCTCTAAATACTGGGAGCATCATGTGGGTATAGCTGATAACATGTCTTTGTAGATTTGAGAGCGATTCTGGGTCAGTAAGTATATTGGTAAAGTAACTTATTTCCTGTAAAACTCTTCTGCGATTTTCTGAAAAGCAAGACTTCATTAATTTCCCGTTCTGTTTAATGTACTTTTCAATAAATACAGCACTAAGGCATTTGTTAGGTATAGGCAACACAGACTTATACTGACAGGCAAAAAGGACACTAGACATACACAACAGGCAATGCAGACAGGATAGGAACCACAAACTAGACAGATGGAAGACACAGGGAGAATTTAAATTTGTGCTAACTCTTGGTAAACTATTCCAAGATATCTTTCTCTCCCCTCTTTACTTCCCTCTCCCTCCCTTCCTCTCCCTCCTTCCCTCTACCCCTTCCATTCCTTAATGTGATATCAACACATTTATCTTTTCAAGTTCCTTCTATATTGGAATATTCTGCCACCCTTTACCTGCCTAACAGTTTCCTATTGCATGAGGAGAAATTGAAAAGGGTTCAAGACAAGGTCTCCCAGATACAAGTTTTATTAACTCTGTAAACTAAACCTGCATAGAAAGCATTTCAGGAGTAGCCTAAGCTCTCTTTTCTAGGCTCCATAGACTCTGAAATAGGGAGGCAGGTGTGGCTTACAGCTGTAAAAGGAACGTGAGTTTTTGTTTGTTTGTTTTGTAGAATTGAAAGATACCAACTAAGTATTCACAGGCAACATCCAAAGATGGAACCGGACATGTGATGTTCAGAAGCATGGAATAAATTTGAAACATCCTCTACATGAGCACAACCCTGTCCGTGAAAGGCGAGCTTCTGGAAGAATGAGCTGTACATGCTCATCAACATTAACAAAAACCTTATGAACAGTCCTACTAAAGCTAGATCAAACACAGAGAAAATGTTGATGGTAAATATACCAAAATATTAAAAGTGGCCACCTGGGGCTTGGTGGAGGTTGGCTTAGTGGGTAAAGTTTCTGTGCAAGCACAAGGACCAAGTTTGGATCCCCAGCACATAAAAGGTAATGAACATCTGTGATCCCAGTCCTAGGGAGGGAAGATGCCTGGGACTTGCTGATCAGCCAGTCTAGCTGAATCAGTGAGTTCTAAGGCCAGTGAGAGACCCTGCTTCATGAAGTAAGGTGGAGAACAAGGGAGACACCCACTGTTGACCTCTGTCCTCCATATGCAAGTACACACATGTGTATGTACACATACATAAATAAATCTAAAGGCGGCTATATGTCTAAGTAGTGACATCGTAAGTGACCTTTAAACATTTTCAATTTCTTCAATGTTATTTTCATAGCCTTCATAGATAAGAAAATATACAGAAAGGGTTGCTATTAAATCAATGTGCCTGCTACATAAGACAGTGTGGGGCAAAGGGTCTTCTATGTAAAAAACATACAGGGTTACTTAGGGAAAGAGGAAAGAACATGGTCAGAACAGCTAATTTTATTGTTACTGTATTTTTTTCCTGGATTAAGATTTAATGGCAGAATTGTAGGTAATTGAACAACTTTTGCTTGCTGGATAAAGTTTTAGCATCTTTAATGGAGAGGCATTTCCTGAGATTGCTCCCCTAGACACATTTTAGGTAATTCAAGCAGAAAGAAAGGCCCACTGAAGGTCGGTGTAGTTCCCTTGATTTGGTGGCCTGGATGCTGGTGACAGACACATGCTGCATTCTGTAACTCAGGCCGTGTGCTGGCAGGGAGAGATGGGGGTGGTGGGAGGGACACCTAGCTCATAGTCTTAAGCAGTTTGTGGAAGAAGATGTTATCTGGGATTTAGGGCAGAAAAGTCCACATTGGGAAAGATGGGTCAGGTTGGTGCTACCTGAGGTGAAGTTGGGGAACTATGATTTCTTGGCAGGTTTGGCAGGCAATCCAGAGTGGCTTCGAGGCATTTCTTCCCTTCTGAGATGGTACAGAGACATCTTTACTCTTAATCACCATTTTGAGAAAAACATCTGGGTCCCAATGGGAAGCTGGCCTAATTTCACAGTGACTCTTAGTTAACAGTTACAAAGGTGTCATTTAACTTGGGTCCGGCCCTTAGCAGCTTGTCACCAACATCCTGAAAGGAGTGGCTAGCCTTTCCCAAAGATACATGGTCTGTTCAAGAAGCTGGACTTATGGCCATCTTTGATTAGTTGGCAATTTTTTGAAATCACTGAGCTTGCTTTTAAACAAATTATCCTTTACCTCAGATGTCCCAGAGAGGTTCTGAGTTTCCTTGAGCCAAGACAGCCCCAGGTTTCCACACCTTCCAGGCAAGCATTTCTGATGACAGTTCTCTTTAGTCAAAAGAACAGAACTCAACACGGTAAGGGCTAAAGGGCCCCAGAGGCAGGAGCCCCTTTTTCCATTCTGCTGTTTACTGGGCCACGGAAAGAATTAGCATTCTGTCTGCAAGCACAGTTCTACTTTTCCCTTTGTTTTGAGTACAGAATCACTCATCTGGAAATTACAGGGTAGTATAAATGAATTGCCATGTCCTGTCACCACTCCTGTTCCTCCAATGCCCGCTGCTGCCTCAATCACCATCCAAACCAATGCCTCGGCCATGGCTCACTGCCATTTTTATTCCACAATGGAACTTACGATGATATACATAAAACCAAGTCCATAGCCTAAGATAGGAAATCGCGGCAAAATTAACATCCAAGTTCCAAATAGAGCCATAACACAGAGCCCAGGGATGGGCTTCTGTGTTCTGCACTGTGCCTGCAGGTGGGGTACTCTGCAAGCATGTGTGGATCCAAAGTCCTTCATGATGGCCACAACCTTCGCCTATGAGAATTTCCACTCAGGCCTACACTACTCATAGCCAAAGAAATCATATAAATGAAACAAGATCAGTGTGTGAGAAGGAGTTGGCTGAGAAGGCAAAGTTGACACACTGACTCCTCTCCTGGCTTCGCCCAACAGACTGTAGGCTCTGTTTTCTCCTTTATGACTGTTTCCATGATTGCTCCCTGCCATGTGCCCTTTGGAGGGAGGGTAACGTTGAGTGCCTCCTTCTGTAGCATTCACTTCATTACTGTATAACTCAGTTAATAAACGAAAATGAGCTGGCCCTAGGCGTTGGTCCACATCCTTTCCCTCTGCCTGGAAACTGAGAAGCAGCAATACACCTGAGGATGGCTGAAGCCTTCCTTCACATGGCCACCTCAGTGTAGCGGAGGGTTCAGAATTCTTGCTTGTCCTGTTTGATGCCTTTCCCCTTGCCCAAACCATGCTGAGACTAAGGATTAGGGTCAAAGAATAAACAAGACTTCAGCTCACATTTCAGATCCGCCAATCCCTCTGTTGAGAACCCGAATACCAGCTAATCTTGCATGACACTCTTGATTCTCTTGAATAAGACGTAGTAATGCCATAACCCCTTCCCCTCCTCACCTCAACTAAATGACCGGGCTTAAGGGAACAACTTCAAAGCCAACTGGAAAGAGGAGAAGCATGTACTCCTTCAAAGTCAGATCATAGGATGAAGCGAACACCAAGTGCTCATTAACGACAAGGGAAACAAACATTCCACAATGCAGAAAACTTGTCAATACTTGGGTTCTTTGAGCAAAGTGGCTGCCACCACTCACTGCCCCTGCCCCTTGAGCACAAAGCAAAGCTAAAGGAGCAGCTTCTACCTGTGAGTGTGGGAGGATGTCAGGGGTCTTGAGATTTGACCCCTGTGGCTGGCTGCTGGTGAGCTGTGTAATCCGAGATCCTAGGAACAGTACTGGCTCACTTTACAGGGATTCCACAAGAATGGGAGACAATCTGTAGGTCAGGTTCTCCAGGCATGCCAAGGGGCCCATATACCTTAGCTGTCTCATCAGCACCATGGATGCTGAGCTGTGCCAAAACTTACACACACTGGATGCCTGTGACTGTTGTCACCACCATTTTACAGCAGATGAACCTGAGGCTAGGAGTGGTGACTTGTCCAAGAATAGACAAAAAGACATGCGCGCGCGCGCACACACACACACACACACACACACACACACACACACACACACACAC
>CAJQZJ010032438.1:3124958-3140620 GCA_907164525.1 Lophiomys imhausi
GTGTGTGTGTGTGTGTGTGTGTGTGTGTGTGTGTGTGTGTGTGTGTGCGTATGCACCATGGTGTACATGTGGAGGTCAGAGGACAGTTTGCAGGCCTCAGTTTTCTCCTTTTACCATGTGGGTCTTGGGATCGAATGTAGGTTGTCAGATTTGGTGGCAAGTGCCTTTACCTGATAAGCCAGATGAACTTATATGTGTTGCATATACTGTAGAAGTTTCATATATAACATGTAGCACATGTAACACAGCACAGGTATGTTAGTTATGTTTACACATACATGTCCAACACTCCTCTTCCCCTTTTTTTGGAAACAGGGTTTTGCTGCTATAGTTCAAGATGGACTCTGTCTCTCCAGGTAGCCCCTGCTGGCCTCAATCCCCTAATCATCCTGCCTCAGTCTCCTCAGTGTTAGTTCACCATGTCCAGATTTCAGCAATTCTTGATAGTAATGTGGACCTTCCAGTATTATTCTTTGTGTTCAAGACTGTCTCTCATATACTCACTGTCTTAGTCAGGTCTCTAATATGTGACCAAAAGCAGCTTGGGGAGTGTAGAAGTCTGAATAGGAATTGGTCCCATGGATTCATGTGTTTGAATGCTTGGACCACAGGGAGTGACACTATTAGGATGCATGTCCTACTTGTTGGAGTAGGTGTGTGCTTGTTGGAAGAAGTGTGTCATGTGGGGACGGGCTTTGAGGTCTCATGTATGCTCAAGCCATGCCCAGTGTGGCACAGTCTCATATTGCTGCCTGCAATATGCAGAACTCTCAGCTCCTTCTCCAGCACCATGCCTGCCTGTACACTGCTGTGTATCTTGCCATGATGATAATGGACTAAGTCTCTGAAACTGTAAGCCAACCCAGTTAAAATTTTTGCTTTATAAGAGTTGCTGTGGTCATGGTCCTCTTCCCAGAAAGAAAAGGATTTATTTGGCATGTCCTGAGTCACAACCCACTGAAGGAAGTCAAAGCAGGAACTTAAACTAGATGGGAACCCAGGACCACCAGCCCAAGGATTACCTGCTCCACAAATGGACTGAACACTCATACATCAATCACTAATTAAGAAAATGCATACCACTCCTGGGCATACAACCAGAAGATTCCTCACCAAACCACAAGGACATCTCCTCAACTATGTTCAAAGCAGCCTTATTTGTAATAGCTAGAAACTGGAAACAACCCAGATGTCCTTCAACCAAAGAATGGATAAAGAAACTGTGGTACATTTACAATGGAATACTACTCAGCCATCAGAAACAACGAAATTATGCAATTTGCAGCCAAATGGATGGAACTAGAGAAGCTCATCCTGAGTGAGCTAACCCAGACCCAGAAAGATGCACATGGCATCTACTCACTTATAACTGGATTTTAGCCATATAGTACAGGATAACTATCCTACAACCAACAGACTGAAGGAACAGGAACATGGACTTTGTTACCTGTTAGTGGGACACTTTGCCCTAGTGGAGCTGCCATGTAGGTCCCCAGTGCAAGAGGAAGCTTTTAGCCCTCATATGACTGATGAACTGAGTGGGGCTCATATGTGAGGGCACCCCACATCAGAGAAGTAAGATAGGGGGAGAGGGGTAAGGGTGGAAGGATGGGACCAGGAGGGGTGGAAGAAGGGGGCTGTGATGAATTTGTAACTTGAAGTAATAAACAAATGTTAAAAAAAAGATAAAGATAATTGCTTAACAATTAAATTGCTTAACATTATATTGCTTAACAGTAACAACAACAAAAAAGAAAAGAAAAGAAAATGCCTTACAGGCTTACCTTTAGCCTAATCTTATGGAGGCATGCTTTTCAATTGAGGTTCCCTCCTCCCAGACAACTCTATCTTGTGACAAGTTGACATAAAAATTAGCTAAGACACTCAATTTTTACATTTCCATAAAAAATTAGAACCAGCCCATTAATTTTCATGCAGATACTTGCTGGGATTTCCACTGCAATTGTGTTGAGTCTAGGAATCAAACCAGGGAAAGTGGGGTGCCAGCAAAGTTTAGAGCATGGTCCGTGATGTGGCAATGAGTTCTATGATGCGGAAGCCAAAGTAGTGGGCGGAGCTGATGTAGTGGAGATGAAGCCCGAGTAGCTGGGGGCACACCAGGTAGAGGGGGACACTTTGGGTTTTTATCCAAGTGTGTGTGTGTGTTGGGGGGGGGTACTGGAGGTTTTGACGAGGGGAATGACAGAGTCTAGCCTCCACGGATAGCTGAAGTTTTTAATGAATTAAGACTACAACGCCAGGTCCACAGCTGACACAAAACCAGATGGCAAGGCTTGAGCATAGTGTCTTCACAATTTCACATGTGTAGCCACTACTTGACCACAGGCATGAAGGAGAGACAGAGACAGGGACAGGGATGGGGGTTGGCAAGGAATATCCTGCGCTGAACGCCTATCTGAGTCTCCTATAGTTGCTAACATCTCTCCGAGAACATGGAGAATCCAAGATAACGCCATTTATATAATATATTTAAACATACGATTATATCTTCACGACTAAAATTAGAGTAGGAATTATCTGCTAAAGGGAGACCCTTTGGGATAAAAATGATAACTCATGGCCAAGGATTCCTTTACCACTCCTCAGCCACAGCCAAGTTTTAGAAAGCGAAAGCTCTTGTCTCCATCCAGTTCCATGAGGGAAAGCTGGCCCCAGGCATCCATCCTCTGTTTAGGAGTTAGGAAGATGTGTCTAGCAGGCTGCGTGGCCTGCCCCCAGGGGCAAGCTCAGAGGACAGAGTCCTGTCCCTGGAGCAGAAGCAGCCACTGCCCCCCAACCCACCATTGCTCAGGGTGGTTGGGTTTCTGTCTTCTGCCAACCTGATTTAAATTTGAATTTCTGTTGCTACCTACTTGCTCCATGACACGGAGTGAGTCCCTTAAACTCCAGTCTGTCTCCACTGTTTGTTTCTGGGAGGAGGCGACACACACCAGGCAGGAGAAGAAACTGCACAGGCAAGTACCCGGCCTGATGCCCAGCACACAGAGAGCCTGGGTCACCTCACATCTGTTCCACCCCACTGTTTGGCCTTTCCTCTGTCACTAAGTCTGCTAAGGCAGGTGACACCAGCATGCCATTTTATTTGCCTTGAATTGTCTTTTTGAGTGTAATGTACTTTAGCCTTTATTTTTCAAAATATGAATTATGGCTCACAGTATGATGTGCGGATACACCGGTGGCACGCTGTACAATGATCAAATGAGGTAATTGGCATTCCTGCCCTCCCAGAGAGTTACCATCTTTTCTCTGGTTAGTGCTGGGGACCGAACCCAGGGATTTGCACATGCTAGGCCAGCACTCGACCACTGAACTACAACTCTATTGTCATCACTCTGTTTTAGGCATGCTCAGAAACCTCTCTGCCAGTTCTTCTGGACTTTTCGTATGTGGCTGCCTTCTGTCCTCTTGTAACTCCACGCTCACTGATCGGCTTTCCTCCCCTCCCCTCTGTCTACCACTTCGCTATAGAGCACTCATGCCCAATATCATCTTTCCTTCCTCTGTTCAGGAGCCCTTCTGTGTGACCCTGGAACTTATATCTCTCTAGCTCCATGGTGACTCTCTTGTATGTAGAGACTGACCTTCAAGGGATATCCATCTATGTTGTGACTAATGGCAGAGTTTCATCCCTTTTCATCTGAATAAAATTCTATCCAACTGCCTCATCCACTGTTGGACTTTTGAACTGATCCAAGTCTTTGTCTGATGTGAACATTGCTACCATAAATACCCAAGTGTGGATACAACTTCAACACACTGACATTACTTCCCGTGGATATGTGCTCAGTGGTGGGGTTGCTAGATGTAGAATACTCCCAGTTTTAATTCCTTGAGGAAGATCCACACTGCTTCCTGTGTTGATACAAGGCTTTCCCCAACATCTGTGTCAATACTTGCCATCTTCTGCCTTTTGACCATGGTCTTACCTGGATTGAAGGACCGTGGGGCTATCTTGTAGTTTCAGACCATGTTTCTCTAAAGATCAGTGACATTGAACATTCTCCCAAATACCTGCCAACCAGCTATTTGTCCTCTTCTAGGACTGGGAAGGATATTATTTTAAGTGGCATGAGCCAGACTCAGAAAGATGAGAAACATCAGAGCTCAGTCATATGGGGGATCTAAAATAGCTAATGTCAGAGCAGCAGAAAGTGACAGGTTCTGCCCCACATCTGAAGGAAAGACAGCCAGCCTTCCAGCTGGAACCCTGGCTCTGCCTCTGCTTATGTGATACACGCCACGCACGTGTGGAGAAGTCCCAGCCCTAGTTTCCCATCTGTGAAGTGGGGACAGCAGCCGGGCCTCCCTTTCTGTGCTTAGTAGGTGAGATGAGAAAATCCACAGGAAACCCTAGCACAATTGCTGCCACAAGCAAGTCATTAAAAACTGTGGCCACTATTACTCACAGTATCAGTAATGATACTGAGTTAAAGGGTTAGCAGTGAGAAGTGGTGCTGAGCTGTTAGAGATCTTTGGGAGAAGGATTATTGCTTTTACCCATCAGTGTGTGTGTGTGTGTGTGTGTGTGTGTGTGTGTGTGTGTGTGTGTACACATACACATGCACTAATGGAGGAGAGGCTCTGTTAATGATAGCAGGGACACACCACAGGCTGTTATGAGGTTGGGAAGGAATGAGAGAATGAAATGGAACAATCATGGGCATAAATGACTGAAGATGCCTTTTATACAGCAAGACTCTAAATGACATTTATATGTCACAGGTGAAATTTCTGCCCTGAGCACTCTGGAACATTCTTTCTCATAGCCACTTATGTATTACCCAGTTGATTGGAGTTTTGGCTCTGAGTCAATGGGGACTGATAAAGGAGAGGGTGACATTTTTTTTTGGTGCTACATATGTATGCCTTTGGAGCTCACAGTGAAACAGACAGGTGACAAGGTCTGCCTGGGGGCTAGCAGCTGATGGTTGGGTCACCAGAAGAGACCAGATGCACTGCATGTGGAAAGGGGAGGCTTTGAATTAGGTAGCTGGTTAGATATAACCAGGAATGGAGACACATGGCTCTGATTACTGATCAAAAGAATGGAATCTCAATGTACCTCAACTCCTGGGTGATGTCATGAGAGTCTGAACTACCCAAAAAGTCATTAGATTACTATGTAGCCAGTGACTTTCTGGTGAACAGACACCATTGTCCCCTTTGTTAAGAGTTAATCCAAATTAAATAACCAGTAAAGTTTTCTTGTTCTAGATTTTTGTTGCTGTTGTAAGTTTTAGGCTCTTCTTATTGATAGCCAGGGCAAGAGCAGGCTTGAGTTTCTTGGTGCCCAAGCTCAGAAGTATGGCTTTTGTTGTTATTGTTATTTATTTATGTTTTTATTCTTCTCTCATACATTACATCCTGACTACAGTTTTTCCTCCCTTCACTCCTCCCAGTTCCCTGTTCACATTTCTTTCTACCCCAGATCTATTCTTCCTTCATTTCCCTTCAGAAAAGAGCAGGCCTCCCAAGGATATCAACAGACCATAGCATAACAAGTTACAATAAGACTGGACAAAAACCTTATCAAGTCTGGACGAGGCAACCCAGTAGTAGGAAAAGGGTCCCAAGAGCAGGCAAAGAATCAGAGACAGCCCCCACTTCCACTGTTAGGGGTCCCACAAGAACACCAAGCCACACAACCACAGCATATATGTGGAAGACCTTTTTTAGACCCATACAGGCTCCGTGATTGTTCTTCAGTCTCTGTGAGCCTGTATGAGTGTGATTAGTTGATTCTGTGGGCTGTGTTCTTCTAGTGTCCTCCACTCCTCTGGTTCCTACAGTTGTTGAAATTCTTGGGGATCAACATAAAGCCTGCCTAAAATGTAGGATAATATAATGGTCTCTGGCTATCATCTATGCTACCCCTTTAGAGAATTTTCCTGATTGGCCACTTCACACTCTCATCCTGGAGAGTGCTCCCTCTCTACTGTGTAATCTATACTACACTGTGTGCATCTTATCCAACTTACTTCAATAGAGATCACAAGGAACTGCAGCCAAGTGGAGACAGAACCAGACCCCAGTAAGAGACGAGCCTCCCACCTTCTGAGAGGCAAGAATTCTTAGTGAACAAAATCTTCTGAAAAGATTTCCCCACACAACACAATGTTCCTTCTTCTAATAGAGTATTTTCAGATAAAGATATTAAAATAGCAATAAGCCATGCTCATGGGTGAAACATATATGACCTTTGGGCTTAACCTGCTCCTCCCAGCTATAAACCTACAATTTCCTGAGAACCTCACAAGCCAGGCTATGAACTTTATTTACAGTCAAAACACATCTTATTCCCTTGTGACCTAGAATAGGAAAGATCCCTTCAACCTTTGTGACCAAGGTTTTCCTTATCAAGCCTGTAATCCTGCCCAAGTCACAGGCCTATGATCTTATTTACTAAAAGAATAAAGACGTTTCTTATAAATCCATTAAAACAAAGCCACTGAAACAGTATTTTTTTTTTAATTAAAGCTTGGGTTGGTAACTGGTAAATAGTTTAGGAGAAGACTCTATAGACTTTGTGTGACTGTTCAACTCCCACTGCCATGTAAAACGAGGCATTGGCCACATATGCATTAAAGTACATGGCAGTGTTCCAATAAAACTTTACCTACTAAAGTAGGCTGAGGGCCAAGCAGGTTGTGCCCATGTTAAGTTATCACGAGAGTCATTGAACTTTCTGTACTGTCTTTATAGGCCCAGTGGATCACTCTGTGTCATTATGACTCTTCTGTGAAATGACTACCATAAGCCTATTGTGTTCCAAGGCCAATGTTTTCACAAAATAAAACCATGATGTTTTCAAATTGGCTTAGAAGTGGTTTGAATTACAGGTCCCTAGTTAGCTGGAAAATTCCAATTCTCCTCCTTACCATACCAACAAAACCTGGTAAATGTAGTTCATTAAAAGGAAGAAAGAAAAACCAAAACCAAAACAAAACAAATCTCCCCCAAAACACTGAAAACAAGAACAAATTGAAATCTAAACAGGCCACAGTAAGCACATGCCTCTCCCGGCTGGCTGGGGTTATCTCTTGTAAAAAGAGAATATTCCTTCTGTCCTGCCAGGCGGTCCCTGGTGAGGGGCCCCATCTTGTCTTCATGAACATCTGTACCTTGCACATGGGAGATTGACAGACAGTAATTTTTTTTCTCATTATATTTCTATTATAAAAAGGCCTTGAGGGACAAGTGCTAATGAATTGTGGATGTGCCCCTTTGTCATTTGGGGAAACTAGGAAGTTACTTCCATCTTGTGATGCTTTCTCTCCAGGGAATGGCTTTTCGGCATGCCAGCGATTCACTCAAAAGAAGTTTTGTTTTTTGTTTTTTTCTAAAGGAAATGGGCAATAAACACCAGAGAGGTGGCAATTGCCCCCCACAATCCCAACTCCCCTTTGGAATTCTCATGTTTTGGAGCACATTCCGTGACTAGGAAAGAGCAAGGCTGACATGTTTGATCTCAACTCTGGTCCAGTCCAGCTCTGGCCACAAGAAGCTGTATCTTGGGACCATTTCCTGTGGCTTCACAGACTGAGAGTCTAGGATGAACCCATGATGAGACCCCCACAGAGCTGCCATGACCACCAGACACTCTGCCACAAGCACCGACAAGGCCAAGGCTGCGAGTGGCTTTATCTGCCTTTTGTGACACCAGTTTTTCTTTCATAGTTGCCTTTTTCCAATGGCCTGGTGATTCATTGTTCAGGGACAATGATGACATAGGCGATGAAGGAATGAATGGAGAAAGTTACAAAATATGTTATTAAGTCAACTCACAATGACATTGCTGGTCAGCAAAGAGTTTCCAACCCAGAAATGGTCGAAGCCTCTGGGCAGAAGGACCATTGTAACAGTCCAGTGCAGTTCTTGTAACCTTTGACCCCGATGTCTCCATCCCTGAAGAGTCCCTGTAGGGGGCTCCTTTATGAAGAGCTGAAGCCACACTATGGCTTCAACCAGGGAATCTGATGAGTGACAGTGTGTGGTCAGGGTGTGGACAACAGATGCCCAGGGCAACCAGCAAGAGGGAATGGAGGCGTGTGAGTCACAGCTACAGCTGAGTCATTCGAAGCTTTGTCAGGAGCTGCTGCCAGAGACAAACCCAAAGGATCTGCAAGGAGTGCTTGGCCCTGCTTCTCTCACAGGTAACTGTGCTCCGAAAGATCCTTGTGCTCCTGGGGAACTTCATCCTAATTGTGCTCAAGGCTTCAAACAGAGCCAAAGAGAAAAAAAAAAAAAGATGTTCTTGGGGACAAGAAATCAAACTAGTTTGAATACCAGGGTATGGGGTTTTGGGCTTTAATACCAGAGTTTCCAATAACATTTAACCAAGACATGGGATGGTTCATGTGAGCCACCAGCTGGCGGAGTGAGCTGGATTTAGGTTTGAATGTCCCTCACCCTCTTCCCTTCTGGTCTCGTGGTGGCTTTTGCTGGATCCTAGGTATGATGATTTCATCAGTAACTGATGTGGATAAGACTTGCCTTGAACAGTCAAGAGGAGACACCAGTAGGATCCTCTTCTATGGGACAGTGGCTAGAAACAGGCTGGGGACATCAGAAACACAGGCTCCCAAGTGCAGGTCTGTCCAATGGCACAGATCACGATGGATGGAGCATCAAGTCCTTAGCGTTGTCTCCCCCTCCTCCCCACCCAATCACCTCTTTCATTTAGAGTTTAAGCAAAGAGTGCTTGGTCTGCCTGTCCTGAACAGTCAAGAGGCTGCTTACTGCCCACCCTCTTCTAATGGCACTGCTAAGCCTTAGCAGAGCTCATGGGCCACAGCTGGCTCCTGTGGGGAATGTCTAAGACAGCACCAAGAGGCTTCCTTCCTCCACAGTGTGAGACCCTGTTGTGATTTATCCTACCTCCTTCAAAAAGATATCTATGAGGTTATATTTCCCTATATTTCCTCAGTTGGCTTTAGTGCACTTTGGCTGAGTCAAGACAGTGCAGCTTTGTTCAAAGGTCCCAGTCATGAGAAAACAGGTGTCTGGGGAACTCTCAGGTCATTTGCGTGGCCACCTACTACTTGCCTCTTGGGCTGGTATTCTGAAGGAACCACAGTTATACCTAAAGCTTTATCCAGATGTCCTTGAGGCCCCACTCCCTCTGGCAAGGTCCTTCTTCTATGGGCCTAAACAATTCAGTGCAGTGGCACATCTAGGACTAGGAACTAGCTGTCCCTGACTTACTTCTCTACTGACCACAGAACACAAAACAAAGTCATTTTTGCTACATATGCTTCTCTACAGCCAAGTGTGAAGTAGCTAGGGTCCTTTTAGCTCTGAGCCTGGCCTGGACTCAGCCATGGCCAGCCAGGGGAGAGGCCCAGCATGCTCTGCAGGGGTTTACATCAATGTAAAGGCTCTCTTGTCCTTCCCCTCCTTCCCCAGAGTGTACATGTACAGGGTGTTCGTCCATACATATACAGTGGAGGTCAGAGGTCAATGCCAGGTGTCTTTATTATTCTCCATTTTATTTTATTTAAACATTAGTTTCTTTTTTTTAAATAGTGTGTCTATGTGTAGTGTGTGTATATATGCATGTGTGAGTGTGTATATGGATGTGTGTAGTGTGTGTGTGCATGTGTGTGTGGTGTGTGTGCAGTGTGTGTATGTGTGTGTGGTGTGTATATGGGTGTGCGTAGTGTGTATGTGTGCACATGTGTGTGCATGCACATGTGTGTGGTGTGTATATGGGTGTGTGTGTGGGCATGTGTGTGTGTGGTGTATGTGTGTGCACGTGTATACCACAGTACATATGTGGAGGTTGGAGAACACCTTTTGAGAGTTAGCTCTCTCCTTCCACTATGGATCCTGGCTTGAACTCAGGCTGTTAATCAGGCTTGGGTAAGCAAATGCTTTCTTGCTGAGTCACCTCCTTGTCCTTCCACCTTACTGTGAGAAAGGGTCTTTCACTGAACCTGGAGCTAACTGACCGCCTAGACTGGCTCGCTGGCCAGCAAGCTCTGGGGATCTACATGTCTACAGGCCCAAGTGCTGGGGTTCTAGATGTGTGCCACAGCGGCTGTCAGTGCAGGTCCTCACACTTAAGATGCACGCACTTTGCTTACAAATTCATCTCCTTTTCCATGGCAGACTTCAGAACTGGAAGTCTTGGGCCAACACACCCTTCTCAAGGCTCATGGCTAGATATGAATATATGAGCTGGTGAGGTCAGCCGTGGCTAAAGCTCTGGCTTATGGTTTTCTTACCTATCACTTTATCTAGCCATACCCTTCAGATCTTACCTTTAATCCAACCAGACCAACCAAGAGCCCACAAACAGCAATCTGACAAATTTTCAGCAAGAAATACAAGTAGCGAGTTTGTGTGGCGTAGATGAGGTTTAACACACAGATCCATCAGCACAGCCCCATGGACCAGGAGACAGATGCTGTAGCACCCAAAGCCCTGATTGGCAAGCTGTCAATCTGTGATCAGCGCTCCTTCATCCTCTGTCCGGCCTCTGTCTCTGGCACCTTCCTATTTGTCATCCCTTTCCTTAGTTTTAGACACCCAAGGCCCCCTTTACTTGATGGCAACCCCTCAAGGACAGGATAGCTCCCACCTTCTAGGTGGCTTGACCGGCAGCTGAGGTTCTTAGTGCCCAGGGAAGGTTTTGGGCAAGGGAGGCTCCGTGACTGGACCGTGTGCTCCAGCCCCCCTGGGGTGGCAGGTGGTAGTCCTTTAGACATAACACGCAGATTCAGACCTCTAAAGACAGCCATCTGCATTTGTCGGAAGGCAACTTACTCCACCTGGCTCCTCTAAGCAAGGCCAGACAGGCTTAGCCTGCTGTGGGCAAACAGGAAAAGTGGGTCAGCATAATGGCCCTGCTCTTCCATGATGATGAACCATGGAGAAGGAAGTCTGTCCCAGGCCTAGCCTGAGCAGCTCAGGGTGGCCTCTAGGTGGCAGACAGGGGACCCATGGAAAAGCAATGGGGAAATAACTCTTTTTTTTTTTTTTTTTTTTTTTTGGTTTTTCGAGACAGGGTTTCTCTGAATATCTCTGGCTGTCCTGGACTCGCTTTGTAGACCAGGCTGGCCTTGAACTCACAAAGATCCACCTGCCTCTGCCTCCCAAGTGCTGGGATTAAAGGCGTGCGCCACCACCGCCCGGCTTGGGAAATAACTCTTAAGGAGAGCTGACTCCTTCTTCTGGCTGTGGGCACCTTACTCCCACAGGATTCCTCCTCTCATCAGCCTGCCACCGCTCAGACAAACATATACACATAAATAAAATAAGTCTTTAAAACAAACAGCAAAACTAAACTACAGAAAAACACCTCAGGTCCCAAGTTTCCCTGTGTCACTAAAGACAGACTGGCCAGTGCACCTGTGCATGGCTGTACTGTGACACTGTGTATGGGTTGCTGGGAAGGTCTCCAGCTTCCTCTGCTGTCTTCTCTCTCTGACAATCAACCTAGAGGCTCCTGCCTGGGGGTGGGGGTGAAGGAGGGACTGATTTTGTCAAGGGTTGCTGGGACTAGAGGGAACAGAGACCCCATGAGGGAGGGCCCACGGCCCTCTCCTGTTCCCATAGCTACAATGGGCTGCAGTGTACAGACAAAAATGTAAGACTGAACCTGTGCTCCGGTGGTAGGACATTTGCCTGCTGACAAGGCCCCGGTTGGATTCCTAGCACTGCAAGAAAATATATGGGAAGGCTTCCACAGGCTTTTCTGTCCAGAAGTTGGACAAAGTACGAGAAAGTGAAGGAAACTGACCAGAGGCTAGGTGAGTCGACCTACTTCCGGGAGCAGGTGTTTGGAGTCAGGTAGTCCCAGAAGGGCCTAGCACACACCTGCAGCGTGGCTAGGACCCAGATCCCCACTCTAGAGAAGGTGGGAGTGTCACTGGAAGCAAATGGGGCAAATGAGAGTGAGTCTGCACCCCCACCCTAGTGCTCGGAGCCTCAGCACACAACATGCTGCTTAAGGCCTTTCTAACACAGGACATAGATTTTCCTGAATTTCATTCTGTACAGACGCATGGATGAAGAGGCCCTTTCCATCAGCCCTTTGGAAACATACAACTAGAAATACCCAGTACTTTGGAAATATTCTCCCAACCTCTTTTAGGAAATGACCTTGTGCAAAATATTTTTTGACTTCTTTAAGAAGTAAAGACCATGGTATCTATCTGTCCTTTCTTCCTTATTTCTTTCCTTCCATCCCTCCATGTCACTCCTTCCCTTGACCTGTTTAGTTAGCTGATGATAAGTGGACCCTGACAAAGGAGGCTGGGCTTGCGAACAATCTTTCTTCAAATACTCCTCCTGCCATCTGGGTGACCTGAGGCAAGTTCCTAACTGTCTTTGCTTCTTCTCCTGCCTGCATGGGGCTGTGAAACCCAAGAACACAATAGTTTGGAAGCATCTAGTATGTAAAACACCAGTGAAGGGTGATGGCCTTTTTTTTGTTGTTGTTATTACAAGTCCCAAAGGTGCTCATCTGCTTTTACAACTAAAAACCAATTCCTGACCAGCCACAATCATCACCTTTACCTCTAAACCTCAAGGCAGTGGGAAACCTACAAAGTGAATCCTTTTAATGCACCTTGCTATCACAAGGTTGCTAGACCAGGGAAGTCAGCTGGTGTGCAAACAGTTTCCTGAAGAGCTGGCAGTAAACATCTCTCTGAGCTGAATCACACTTTGAATGTGTGAGTGGCTCAGAGCCACTAGCTTGGGGAGCTCCCAGTCCCACCCACCCTCACTAATGAGCCTTCTGCCATGCAAAATTCCTCACTGCCAACTAGTGTGCTTGGCAAAGCAGTGCACACCTGGTCTCCAGGCAACAGCGGCTAGATGGGTTCTCTTTTGTGTGTTGTTTCTGCTTTGTTTTTTTTTTCAAACTTGGAATTCTAGATAAAATGAGAGGAGATGTTTGAATTACTATTATTATTATTATTATTATTATTATTTATTTTAAGCAAAGATCCTTCCTTGTATGCTTAGCTAGATGCTTCCAGAAGTGGGGACGCACCATTCCTATCTGCCACTCCAGGCAGTTAACTCAGCAGTATTCTTGAAAGGAATGCTGCTTTTACAGTTACTTAAGTTCCACGAGCAGATCAGTGTGTCATAGTGTCATTCCCTTATCTCTGGTCGGACCAGAGAGACCTCTCTTCGAAGAAAGTGGTGAATTACCAAGTCCACCAGGAAGCACTCAGGTTCTCTAGGGTGGGCAGAACTCTCTCTGATGTTATATAAAAGACAGAAATAAATTTCAGTTTTCACAAACCCACTTAAAAGAAAAATAAACTGAAAAGTAAGCAAAATGGTTGATGTTTGGCTTAAGTCAAACCAGTTTTTCTCATTGTTTTTGGGGGGAAGAAATAACATGTAGGCACACGTCATTCATTCATTCACTCATTCATTCATTCATTCATTCTCTTAAGAATAAAAAGGCAAGAGATGTTAAGGATATCTATTATTATTATTATTATTATTATTTTAAGCAGTTAAGTTCTCTTTCCCTTCCCCCATTACAACTTTAAACAGAGTGGTAGTAAGAAGTATTATGTCTTTCTTAAACCCTTCTCCTACAAATACTGAGTATTTTATACTGCAGGGTGAAGACCATCTTCAACATTTGCCAGAATGCATTGACATTTTGCTTTTCTGTCTTCTCCACCTATCCCTGCCACTCACTAAGTTTCTCATTTGTGTGTCTTCCTTCATATGTTTTAAATTGCTTACTCTGCCTTGCTGAGGAACACAAACCAAGTTGGAATGCCTTCCTCTGGCCCCCTATGAGGAGTGCTATCCTTGCATCCAAGTTTGCAAGCATCGGAGGGCACTAAAAGATTAATTACCAATAACAGCAGTGCCACCTTTACCATCCTTAGTCACAAGTGAGACCTTAAGAAAGTCCATGTCTACATACATATTGCCAGGCAACAGTAAGAGTTCTCTTATAGCAAGACCAAGATTTCAAGAGGCAAGATCACATCAGCATCTGTGATGATGGGGTGCACAGCTCGCAGGCTCCTCCAATGGCTGCCTTTCCTCTTGATTCCAGACAAACAAATTGCCTTTATCTTCTAAAGACACTACTGTTGTAATATGAAATAAGGTGGTGGGGTAGAGCCATGGGGTGGAATGAGGGGGGGGCAAGAGGAAGGGGAGGGAAGAAGGGGGGGGGGCGGAGAGGGTAGGGAGGGGGGGACTTTAATCCCTCCACACCTGGCACACCTGTCAGCAGGTGATGACGTAAGCATTTAGGACCCTGGAGGACGCCTGAAGTCAGGATAGTGGAAACGCCTGTAGACTTACAACTACTTTCTGATGGGTTTCTATATGCCCTTACAGCTTCTTATATGGCATGGTCAAGAGAAGAAGATAAGAATGTGACTTGCAAAAAAAAAAAACAAAAACAAAAACAAAAACAAAACAAAAAAATCCAGGGTGGAGGTATTTTATTTATGTGTATGTCTTCATATATGTAAGTGTTCATACAAGGGTACCCAAGAACTAGAAGGGGGCATTGAATCTCCTGAAGCTAGAGTAACGGATGAGATGCTGAAGATGGGTGCTGGAAACCCAACCAGGGTCTTCTGCTAGAACAGCAAGTGCTCTTTGCTACTGAGCCATCTCACCAGCCCCCAGAACTGTTTTTGATAAAAAAGAGTCATCAGACAAGGTATGTTCTTTGGGAAGGATTTCCCCTCCTTTGAAAAATTATACGCATGGCATATGTCTGTATAGTTTAGTGGCAAAAACAAATAAAAATGGAAACTACTCCAAACTACCACCTAAAAAAAAAAAAAAAAAAAGAATGTGACTTGCATTCAGACAAAGAGAAAGGAGTTAAACTCAGGAAGACAAAAATAGTATAAATAAATGAGTGGTTTTATACACAACAAGCAGTTTGCAAAGTGTTTCTGTGGATAGGTGGCTATGGGTGTTAGGAAACCTGAGAGTGTGAACTCAGGGTCAAGGTCTCTCAAGCTCCTGCCCTTGGAGGACCTCTAAGGAGGACAGTGAGAAGATGACAGCCTAAGGCGCTCCCACAGAAGCGGGTGCTGATCCTGCCTCTCATTTCTTTCCACAAACTCACAACGGCCTCAGGCCCATGTCCTCCCTCCAGGGGTGAAAGGGGCCCAAGCCAGTGGCAGGTATAATCAGCCACCGATTGTGACATTGCTGAGGGCTTGGGGGAGGGTGGCAGGGGAGGGGATTGTTGGCTTTCTGTGGATGGTGTTTTCTTTGTTTGGTGTGATAGGAAGTAACTCCTATAAAGTATAAAACTCTGTATGTGCTGTTGGCGGGGATGCACATCACTGCAGCCACTATGAAAATCAGGGAAAATGTGAAAATAGAAGTTTCTTAAAAGACTAAGGCTAGTCATATGAACCACCTCTACTATTCCTAGACACGTAAGTCAGGGAGCCACACAGACACCCATGTGTTCATGTTTATTGATGTACAATGGCCAAGGCGTGATGGGCCTTGAGTGGATAAGAACAATGGTACACACACAATGAAGTCTCACTCACCCTTAAAGAAGGACGAAGTATGTCACTGCAGAAAAACAGATCTATCACTGGATCACTGTGTTAAGAGAAACAAGCCATACAAGAAACACACCTCAGCAAAAAAGATAGACATTATCTCCAAGT
>CAJQZJ010032438.1:3159516-3170036 GCA_907164525.1 Lophiomys imhausi
CAGCTTCACTATTGGTGGATGGTGGGATTCAACAAGCAGCTTCACTATTGGTGGATGGTGGGATTCACAGGGTTCCCCTCCCCGCCAAACACACTGAGATTCTCAATGAAGCCCTTTGTGGATGGCAATAGTCAGAAGGTCAATGACCAAGGCTGTGGGCCCTACGTCTGGTCTGGCTGAGCCTAAGTAGGGTTATGTGGAAAATAACTATTTAGTCTGTTTTCCTTTTCTATAATGTAATACCCAAGACCTGGCCATTTATAAGAATAGAAGTTTATTGGATTCATGGTCCTAGAGACTGGGAAGCTCAACATTATTATACCACTCACTGCTTACCTGACATCTGGCGAGGACCTTCCTCCTGAAGCTCAATGTGGTAGAGGGCATAACCCAGTAAGACAGAGAGCATGGTGCAAGCTTGGGCCTTCCTTTTCTTACAAAGTCACAAATGGCATCAATAGGGCTCAGCCTTCATTCAGTCCTAGAAGACACTCCTTTCAAATGCTCCACCTTCAGGTACCATTAATCTATAGACTCAGAGATGAGCTCTCCAACACATGAAGTTTGGGAGCTACATTCAGTTTATAGCAGCAGCTAAGACTCAGATTCCTGAACCCTTCAGGATGGGTGGGGAGTGTGACGTGCAGCTATAACAGAAAGGGCAAGAATGTGAAGTTGAAAGGAAGAGGTGGATACTTGCCTTCACCTTCTTCTGAAGACCCTTTAGCTTTTGGAGATCCATACCCCATGAGGGTAGTCGTAGCTGCCTGTCCAGAAGGCATAGGGTAGGACCACTACTCAACTTCCTCAACTCACTGTCTTCTAGTCCCACAGAATAATCACAGGGTTTGCTTTGGGAATGAGTGCTGCCCTCCCCACCATAGAGCAAGGTTGCAGAATCAGCCTGCAGTTCCTATATGCCATTCCAAGTACTAGTTACGGGGAAAACAGGAACAGAGTTGGTGAAGGTGGTGGGTTGCCCCAAAGTAGGCCTCAGCACCCGAAGCCTGTGGCTCCTGTGGTAGACTTGCTCACACAGAATCAAACAGAAGAGTTCATCAAGGTAAATGAGGAGAAAGGCAAATGCTGTGATCCATTGCCGTGCAGTGAGGGAGCAGGATTCAGAGCATTTTTGACACTAAAAATAACATAAGAGAGCTCACTTCTGAGGTACATGGCATACAGTTTTAACCTGTCCCCATATTCTCTCTGCACTAGCATCATGTAGCTTGAAATTTGCATTCTGTGACACTTGATTCCGTGTGGGTGGTTCTCCCCCCCACCCCTTCGTCTTCCTTTTTATTACTTCAGGGGAAGAAGGACTCTGGGAAAGCTTTTACTGGGCTATTGTTCTGAATTTAAGGCAATAAAAAGTACACACTGCTTAATCTGAACTAGAGACCAGGTGACTGGAAAATTCCAGAAACTTTAAATCTTTGTTAAAAATGCCAAAGTAAACGACCTTCAGTCTACAAAACTAACAGAAGGCAGCATGCCCATTCCTCTCAAGCCCCAGCAAGCGCTGCTTCCAGGAGTCACACAGGGTGGGCCCTCCTGAGGATCACAATGACTGATATGCCCTCAGTCTACTGGGATGTTGGGCCATCTTCATACTCACATCCGCACCATGCAAGGTGCACGTGTATGCTGAAATCTTCTAAAAAATAGGTTAATTATTTATTTAGCATGTGTACACGTGAAACACATAAAACAAAAATGTGCTGAACCATAAGAAAAGCTGACAACTCTACCATGGCCAGAAATTCTTGGCATATTTCATCTCACAACTGATATACCAAGGAACACAACAATTCATTAGGATTATGGAAATCGAGCATCAGAAGCCTAGAGGAACAGCATTCCCAACTGAAGAAGAAGAAACAGTTTTCAATAAAACAAACAAACAAACAGCAACAAATATTGATCATCTAAAAAGTAGCTTTTTGGTCTTTGTAACAGAGAACTTGGAGAAAACATTTTAAATTCTCTGTCATTGGTAAATGACTAAATATTATATTGGCTATAAAATAAATTGAGCTGCAAAAGCCTGTCTTTAGAATGGTATGTCTCATGTTACCAAAGAGAATAAACATTGTCTATTCCAGTTACACTCAGATCCCTGGACTGAGAAAATAAACATCAAGTAAATATTTCTGAAGCTCCAACATCCAAAATAGCCATCTTTATGGGTCTTACAGAACATTAAACATATTTTCCCAAAAATTCTGCATGATTTGTTACTAGCTAGAGTGTTAGTGGAATTGGAATGATGACCTTATCTTTTTTATAGATAGATCTGTGTCTGGAATACAATAACACACAGTAGACACTTCTGGAGAAGTGGATGAAGAAACGAGGATGCTACATTGTATTCTCTGGCCCTTCCTGCAATGTGGGAAGAGCTGTTGATACTTTGTGGCATATATTGGGCGAGTGAGCAATCTAGTCAACCCACATGCAAGCTCAGACATGTATTTCAGAAAGAAAGCATCCTATATTTACATTGTTTTCCTGTGTTCTACATGCCAGCTTCATGCCATCTGAAATGGCTGACAATGAGGTGTCCTTCAGACATACCTGTCAGGGGCAAAGCCGTCTGGGAAATGTAGGGGGGGAAGGTAAAAGAAAAATTACTGGGTCTATACAAGAATGGGTCTGCCAACAGCCAGACATTGATGGAAGAGGGACTCAGGGAGCCCATCCCTCATTTCTGAACTACTTGTTACTGATAGATTCAGGGAGAGGGCAAGTCATTGCATTTAGTTATGAACCCACTAGTGACCCCACCAGACCCCAAGACACAGTTCTAATCCAATGGTCATACAGTTACTGAGTCATAAAACAAAACTGATATTCATGAATCTGGAAAGAGTCTGGTAGGAGGAAGGAGAAGGGGGGTAGATAGAGATGGAGGGAAATAGGAGGGCAGGGGAGAGTAACCAGAATGTATTATATACACGCATGGAATTTTCAAAGAACTAATATAATTAATTAGAAAAAAGAAAGGAAAATGCACCAAGCTCTTCCTCTGGAGCATTTTTCTTATAGATATGGGAATGCACCAAGAATCATGCCAAGAAAGGGGCAGGCATTCTCCACCTAGGAAAGGAGAGTGGAGTTTGTGTACTCAAGCAGGCATGGGGCCTCTCACTGGAGAACCAGCCTGAGAGGTGGGCCTCTGGCTGGAGTTCAAAACAGTGTGAAAGCGAGAAGCAGCTGATATGAGGACCAGGGTCTAAGCAAGTGCTTATGGTGGTGCTAACAACTTTCAGCCAGAGACAGTTCAAGCTCTTCTTCCTCAGCATTCCTCCAGACATCACCTTCCACAACATCAGCAGTCTGGTCCAAACAAAACCAACTTTGTTTCAAAGTCAGTCTTATCACTTCTGGGCAGAGAAACTTCAGTTTGTGAACCAAATGGAAGCTTGATCTCTTGCACACAGGTTGAAGGTTTGGGTCATAACACCAGATGCCTGAAATTGTTCCTTTTCCAAATTCTTCCCTGAGATGGGCCAAAAGACTGATCTTGGGTGCCCAGGAGCTGTCTTCTGAGCTTAGCCAGTAGGGGACAGCTTGACCAAGTCACCTGAGTTGAACAAAGATATCCAACAGAGTGGAAGATATCAATAAAGTGAGTCGCCTAGGGAACAAGAGTGAGTGGGAAACAGCAGCCTAGAAATACACAGACACTAAACAGGGAGTTAGTTAGTGTCTGCCTAAGCAGAGGAAGCAAGGCTGTGTGTCCCAATACAGAGAGGAGGTTGAACTTCCTCCCAAAGGATGACATCAATTTAAGCAGGTAGAGTGCATATCCTCCCATGGACTTTTGGCTCAAAGAGCAGAATTTTTATTGGTTCAGGGTTCCTACACTTAAGACTATCCTGGTTCAAATGATTATTATGTTCGCAATTTCCAGGATGTGGTCTGGGTTGCTCCTGATAGCTTCCACAGTATATGAAGTCAAAATTAGTCTCTCTAATTTTCCACTTTAGTTTCATAATAGCACTAAAACATAATTTTTCTTTTTGAATCTCACTTTTTCTCATGAATGTACAGGGGAGTTCCCAGGACTTACTGCTATATGATATTTGCCTCTGAGAAGCCAGACACTAAAGAGATTTATAAAAGTTAGAGCAATGTCATCCTAACTAAATTATACTGCTTTAGGAAACAGTTATTTTGTGTTTAAATGCACTTCTTACATTAAAAGGAATAAACATTCAAAACCTTTCTCACTTTGAATTTCTAAGATGGCAACTATGCACAGATAGGATTCTCAATACTTTTTATTCATTTTCTTTTCCCTCTCCTTCCCTCGACCACCCCCCCCCCATTTCAGATTGCATCTCACTATATAGCCTAGGCTAGCCTTGAACTTGCAATCCTCCTGCCTCAGCCTTCTTTGGATAGAGACATGATCCACTCAAAACTTTTCAAGATGTCCAGGGCTGCCGAGACCAGTCAGTCTGATGCTTCTAATTCAAGTTTTCACTGTTAAATATTTGATTTCAAACCAGTGCACTCACTGGGAACATCAGCCACTTTATAAACTATACGACTGGGGCTGGAGAGATGGCTCAGCTGCTCTTCCAGAGGACCTGGGTTCAGTTCTCATCACCCACATGGAAGCTCACCCACAATCATCTGCAACTCCAGTCCCCAGGGGATCCAATCCTCTGGCCTCCATGGACACCACAGACATATGATGTATATAGATAGCCATACATGCAAGGAAAACACCTATTCACACAAAATAAACATTAATTTAAAAACAAGACTACACTATTGTGCCACGTTTTTTGTTGTTGTTATATAGACATATGGGCCATAGGAAAGTGGTGGGAATCATTTGTTTAATGGCATTTTTCTTGTGCCTCAGAAATGGCTCCAAAGTTTCAAAGCCAGGCATGTTATGTGTGTCCCAAATTAGGGTTCTCACGATGCTATTTATTCCAAAGACTTGCTGGCTGATCAAATGGAACTCCACTTGGAGCTGTCATGATTAAATGTTTCAGAGGCTTCATTTGCAGCCTCTTAGGAAGCATGGAATCTCATTATATGACGCTATTTTGGAAAATATCAGGACATTTTTGAACAATTTGGATATATTCCTAATATTTTATCTCAATAGACTGCCAAGGCTTGGAAGTTAATTGGACACATGACTGATACAATACCACAAAATGTTGCTCTGACGTTCAGAGGAGCCTTTTGTCATACACAAGTAACACACAAATCAACAAGCCAAGGGAAGAAAAGGTTGTCTGTATGTACCCTGAATGATTTGTAACTTCTCAAGAGATTTAATGCTAATTCACAATAATCTAAACCGATGGTCCTCAACCTTCCTAATGCTGTGGCCCTTTAATAGAGTTCCTCATTTTGTGGTGACCCCAACCATAAAATTATTTTGTTGTTGTTTCACAGCTGTAATTTTGCTACTGATATGAATGGAAATATAAATATTGGTGCTTTCTGATGGTCTGAGGTGACCTCTGTGAAAGGATCGTTAGACCTCCAAATGGTCTGTGACCCACAGACTGAGAACCACTGATCTTAACCAACTGACTTCCCATCGAGCCTCTAGCTACCGAGGTGTTGGTCACAGTGCCCAGCCTCTGGCTAGCCTCTGTAGCAGCATTCTCACAGCTCTATGGGCGATTCAACTTTGATCCTGAATGCCTCACAAATGCCTCACTTCCCACCTCATACTGCTGAGAGGTAGGGCCCAGTAGAAGAAGGTCTTGCTCTTTGATAGGTGGGGGGCTGGTTTGGTGAGAGCCCCAAAAGACTCACTGGGGACATGCTACCAAAGATGGGTATGGGACCCTGGTCTCTTTTTCTGTTGTATCCTGGCCATGAGGTGGGCAGCTTTATTCTACTGCATGTACCGAGAGGAGCTGCATCACCAGAGGCCCTGAAGAGATGGGAATCAGCTTGGCTGAAACCTCCAGGACTGTGAGTCAAAATAAATCCTTCTCTTTGTAAGCTGGCTGTCTCAGGTATTTGCTAGAAGCGACATAAGGCGACCATAACCAGTCTCAATGTGGTAGGAAACGTCTTGGTTCATCCATGGGTGAAGTTGTATTCAGCTCGGAACCAACAGTATAGCAAATGAGCATGTGCTTTGAGCTAAGTGTTTACGTTATAGAGGGTACTATAGGATACTATAGAGTGGAAACACATCAGCAATCACATTATGAGATAGAATCCAGGGAGTTCCGCACACATTACATGTATAACAGGATCCATTAGAGCTCACAGATGGAAAAGACTAAAATAAAAATGATCAAAATGACAAAGAGATAAAAATATTGGCACCAAACATTTCTTCGCCATTGTGTGAAATTGGTCTAGCAGTATTTAAATACACAACTCGTCAGCGTCTATAAATTTCCCACCCCAGTGCTTAGATAGTAGGACAGAAAATGGAAACACTATTTAAAGTCATTCACATACCATCCTGACCCATTAAATGTATTTCCGCAGCAGAAGTTAGTGATAGGACTCACAGACCAAGAAAAGCAAACAGTGCACTGAGCACAGGGCCCAGTGAGTGTGTGGCACAGCAGATAGGAGTTTCTCTACCTGCCAGGATCTCTGTCTCTCTCCTCTTCCTTCTCCCCTTTCCCTTTCAATACAATCAGCAATTGAGAAAAGGGCTCATGAGTGGCCACACAGGGTGCTCACCAAACCAACTGACTGACCAACCATCAAACTGTGGGGAAGCCAAATTTGGCAGCCGTGGTGATTTTTTGGAACATGAACGGTCAGACAACAAAGTGAATTTCTGTGCACACAGCACTTAAGTGGCCATGGTGGATGTCAGCTTTGGTGTAGACGAATCTCTTTTGCTTGCTCTCTTGTTCAGGGGTGCATACCATTTCCAGGGAGGTTTTTAGAGTCATCAGATCACCCGAGCAACTGTGGTCTGCCACTATCACATGGGCTCTGCATGGGCTACAGTCCCTGATGGAGAAGTGAATCCAAGTCCTTGCTCACTCCAGAGGACTCTACGTAAGCACGTAAGGTAAGCAGAGTCCTAAAGAGCTGATGTTTCTAGTATGATGAAGACATAAACTGGAGGTGCACACAGTGAGTCCATACAAGGAAGATCTCACTAGGAGCAACTGTCAGCTGTGCCTTTCCACATGAAGCTCTGATTCAAACTGACCAAGGGCAAGGCCAAAGCCCCCGTGTATGCGGTGGGTATAGATAGGGTAGGGTTGTCATAACCTATGCACAGCTCACCCCCAGCCACAGCCATACGGAGACCCAGCCCTGGTTGCTCACCAGCCTTTGTCTAAGCGTACTGCACTGTAAGAATATGGCCAATGGCAGTCCTTGATTTAAAATAAAAATGAGACCAAGGGACATCAAACACTCCTCCCAGTGTTGCTTTGCAGCAAAAACAGAATTTTAAAACAACCTGATTAGCATCAGCTGTTTCTGGTTTAGAAGAAAAAGTAACTCAGTAAATATCACCCAAAATGCCAAAACAAACAAATCTCCATCCACTGAGAGCTCCGAACTGGGTGGATGAAAGACAAATCTCTGTCTTTCAGTCAGAGAAGCAAGTCTGCTGACCAAACCACTGCGTGTTTATGAATTATGTATTGACTCAGACGTAGTTCTGGCTTTGGTTCCATGTATTAGTCCATTTTCAGATGTTATAGCAGAATACTCACATCTAGATAGTTTATAAGGAAAATAGATTTTTAGTCAGCTGAGTTTTGGGATCTTAAAACCCAAGGTTAAGTGACCCCATCTGTCTGGCATCTCCTGAACCATCTGCAGCTGGGTTACAGCCTGAATGAGGTGTGGAAAGGGAACCAGTTATATGCATAAGAAAGTAAGCATGCAGGGTAGCTTTGCTTAAAAAAGGAGGCTACTCTAGGAAGAGCTGAATCACCCCTTGAGACCATCATTAATTCCCTCCAAGGACAATGTCACCATGACCCAACTACTTCCACTACTGCAACACCCTAAAGGTTCTATGACAATAACATTGCCATACTGGGTTCTAGCGCACAATATCTCTGGGGGACACATTCTAAAAATATTAAAGCCATAGCATCTTCCTGGATTGAGGTAATTCTTCTCTGTCAGTCCACTGTGTTGTGAAAATGCTGTGGTGACAGTGTCTATCATGGAGTTTAAACAATAATCTGTTTTTTAAATAAATACGTTTCTTTATGTATGGTGGTTGTTTGGAGGGTGCTGTATGGAAATTTTTAAAAATGGTTTTGTTAGATTTGCTTATTTTATTGTATGATTATGAGTGTTTTCCTTGCCTACATGTATGTGTGTGTACCACATTGCCTGTGTGTTGGATATCCTAGAATGGGGGAACTGGAGTTAGGGACAGTTGTGAACTATCATGTGAATGCTGTGAATTGAACCCAGGTCCTCTGCCAAAGCAACAAATGCTCTTGACTGTTGAGTTATCTCTTCAGTTCACTGAAGCCTCTTTTAAAAATGCATGCATATGTGCATGTCTTTGTGCATATGAGTGTAGTGCTCATGGGAGCCAGAGCAGACATCAGATCTCTTGGAGCTGAGGTTTTACAGAGCTGTTGTGAGGCCCCCTGATCTGTGTACTGGAAACAGAACTTAGTGCCTCTGGAAAAACAGTACATGCCCTTTACTCTGAGCTATCCTCCCAACCTCTCCCAGTTTGTTTTACTTTTTAAAGACTTATCTGCTTACATTGTATGGTTATGAGTAGTTTGTCTGCATATATGTCTGGGCACCATGTACATGTGGTGCCTTTTGGAGTTACAGAAGGTTGTGAGCCACAGTGTGGGTGCTGGAATCAAACATGGACCCTCTGGAAGATCAGTTAGTGCTCTTATTTGCTAAGCCATCTCTCCAGCCACCCCTCAGTCTGTGTTTAATAACTCTATTAAATTTAAATTTAATATAAATCTTAATTTTCTTAATGTATCTTTGAAAGCAAATAGCTTTAATGCTGCATATGAGTACATGAATGCATAGATATACATACATACATACTGTGTTCTTTTCTTAGCATCAGACTCACATACAAAACGTGATAAACAGTTTTCTCCCTTCCTTAGTATAGTGGAGTTTGGTAGCAAGAAGATGGTACAAGAAAGTAATCTGTTGATATTCCTCTTTCTTGATAAACATATCAAGGGCTACAGCCAGAAAACAGGACCCAGGACTTTAAGATCTGCTATGAAAGTGCCAAGCAGTTGCCAAGTATTGAAAAAAGAACACAAGGAAGTTTGCCTCACCCACTACTCAGGAGGACATGATTCAAAACTTGGGGAGGAGAAGGCTTGGCCCTTCATAATAAGCATCTCAAGTTCTGGCCCCTCCTAAGCCTGAGGTCCCTGTGCACACTGCCCCTCCCACCACTGCTTGGGAACCATTCAACACTCAAGCCCCAAACTCGGAGTTTGAATCACTGTCAAAACCCGCTCCTTCCTTCTCCGTGTTTTTTATCCCTCTGCCACGCACCACTGTCATTTCCCACCTGTTACTACTCTGTGGGCTCTAGATCCCTAGCTGTCTTACAGTCATCTGCATTTTCATTCTGCACCATCACTCTCCAGCCGGAGCTGCTGTACTGCGTTTCAACTGAACTTTGTTTCCCCCTTCAACCAATCCTCAAAGGCAGCTTCAGTAAAACTTCTGAGATGCCACTCAGACTACTCTCTAGCTCAGCATCCTCAGGTAAACAACTCTTCAACAAAAGGAACCAGGTAGACACTATGGCTGGAGCAAGGGGGGCGGGATTAGAAAGGTTCAAAGAGCAAGAGGACATATCAGAAGTCAGCTGAGAAGGATTCTCACTGGCCAAGTAACAGGCAGCCTGAGTATCAAAGTTGTAATTATGACTTACAGAACAACACAGGAATCCATAAATTCATGTGATTTTAAAAAGTGAATGAATGAATGAATGAATGAGTGGGTGAATGAATGACTGTAGGAGACTTAAAGCCTCTTCTTCAAGTAGACTTCCAGTTTAAAAGTAAGAGGAAGATGGGATTAGAAATTTAGCATTGGGCAACCACTATAGTAATGCTTCAAATAAATATCAATGGATACTAGAGATAAGGCAGAGTGGGAAATAGCGTGTTTATGTCGCCTTGAAGTATCTCACACAAGGTATTTATTCATTAGAAGAAATAGCTCAATGGAGAAACTTGGCAGATACCTCCTCAGTCTAGTAAGCAAAGTTATCACTCCCAGCCAGGGGACTAGCCAAGTACATGGTCTTCTAATACACCATGGCCTTCTGATATTCCTGCCGCAAGTACTTTAAGCTGCTCTCATCATCAGTGCACAACAGACAAACCCCAAGCAAACACTATTGTATAAAACAATGACTGGTTACCCTTCCAAAGTGTCCAGGCCATGAAACACCAGGAGAGGCTTAGTAACCATCCTGAATGGGAGTGACTGAAGTACCAAGACAACTGAATGCAAGGTAGATCCCAGATCTGCTGGGGACACAGTGGGATAGGCTGTGAATCCCAGCAGGATCTGAG
>CAJQZJ010032438.1:3173475-3195929 GCA_907164525.1 Lophiomys imhausi
TGTGTGTGTGTGTGTGTGTGTGTGTGTGTGTGTGTGTGTGTGTGTGTATGTTTTATGTATATATTCTAAGTTCTATTTCTCTAGAGCAGGGTTCTAGTGAGTCTTGACCCCTTTAGGGTTCACATATCAGATATCCTGCATATTAGATATTTACATTATGGTTCATAACAGTAGCACAATTAGTTATGAAGTAGCAACAAAATAATCTTATGGCTGGGTGTTACCACAGCAGGAGGAGCTGTATTAAAGGGTCACAGCGTTAGGAAGGTTGAGAACCACTAGCCTAGAGGAAGCTGACTAATGCAGAAACAAGGCTGACTTCACTCTCTTGGTCTAGGACTAGCATGAAGACAAACTGATGAAATATGAGTAAATCACATTTTTAAAAAGCCACACTAGGAAATGGGGTATAGTTGAGCGGTACAGTGTTTGCCTAGCATGAATGAGGATCTGAGTTCCAAAGCGTGCACCAAAGCAAACAGTAACAACCGAATAGTAACAACAAAACCACTGTATAATCTTTTTCTTCTTTTTAAGTCTTTGTATATGCATGTATCTAGCATGTGTACAAGTGTTTACATGTGTTTGTATGAGAGTACAGGTATGTTTGTACCACAGTATATGTATGGTGGTCAGAAAACAAGCTTGGGTATCGGTCCTTTCCTTTGTCCTTGTATGAGACAGTCCTCTTGTTTACTACTGCAGGTCAGGGTAGCCCTGCTTCCAGTCTCACTGCAGTGGGTTTGGGATTACAAACGCACACTACTACTGTATCTGGCTTTATGTTGGTTTATGGGCATCTGAACTCAGGTCCTCACACTTACAAGCTGCATTAGTTACTTTCCTGTTGCTGTGGGAAATATCATGACCAGAAGCAACCAGGAGGAAAAGTTTATTTGGAGCTCAAGGCTAAGGGAGAGGCTACAATGGTGTGGAGAGACATGGCAACAGGGAGCAGGAGCAAGAAACCAAGAGAACACAACTTCAACTGCAGAAACAAGCAGAGAGGATGAACTGGAAGTAGAGGCAAGGTTCTAGCCACTCCAAGCCCGCTTCACCGACTTACTTCCTTGAGCAAGCCTGCATCTCCTACAGGTCCCATGACTCTCCCAACAGTGCACCAACTAAGGACCAAGTCTGAGCCTGTAGGGGACACAGATCTTTCAAAACACCGTACAAGGCAAATGCTTTATGCACCGACTTGTCTCCCCAGCCCCTTTCCTCCAAATCCTTAAAGAAAAGGATGTTTTAGAACAAGTTTTCCAGCCTACCTATAACCAATAATGGCTGGATACACATTGGGGCAACATGTCTATTCTTCACTGAGGAGGAATCCTCAGATGTGGGGGAAGCTCAGGATGCACATCACCGAGTAACCATGAGTGGTATGTTTATGGGGCGGATAAGTGACCTACTGATACTGTGCAAGCTTCATTTCTGTTGCTGCAGTTAAATATTCTGACGAGAAGCAAACTTGAGGGAAGAAAAGGTTTATTTCAGCTTATATGTTACAGGCCATTCCTGGGGGAAGGCAAGGCACACACTCAAAGGCCTGCTTGTGATTTACACACTATTATGCTCACTTCACAGCCAAGGAAGTACAGTAAGAACCAAAGAGGTCAGCAGGATGTCGCTTGCTAGCTGGCTCACAGGCCAGTTCACACTCAGCTAGCTTCTCATACAGCTCAGGACCTCCTTCCTGCTGGGGGTAGCACCACCCACAGCGGGCACTCCAGTCATTAACTATCCAGAGCCGCTGCCGCAGACATGCCTGCCTGCAGGCCAATCTGATCGCCACAGTTCTCTCAGGTGAATCCCAGCTCTGTCAAGCCAACAGTCAAGGTTAATTAGGGCAATTACCCAAGGAGAGCTGAGTTCCAGAGGAAAGTGTGGGCACAGAAATGTGTTTGCAGCAGAAACTGGGCAGAGAAGCACCTACTAGCCCAGTGGTTCTCAGCCTTCCTGACACTGCGACCCTTTAACACAGTTCCTCCTGTTGTGGTGACCCCCCGACCATAAGATTATTTTCATTGTTACTTAACTGTAATTTTGCTAGTTATGAATCATACTGTAAACATCCATGCTTTCCAAGGGTTTTAGGTGACCTCTGTGAAAAGGGCATTCAACCCAAATGAGTCGAGACCCACAGGTTGAGAACCACCATACTAGAGCCTCTGTGCCAGATGTACAGGAAGACTGGGTAGCTAATCCCAGTCTTTAAGCCAATGACCTTTCGACACCAGAACTCTCTTTAAAACAAAAGCCTGCTGACTTGCCTGGTGGTTACCAGTCTCCATAGTGGTCTGCTCTGGCCTTACCCTCCTTAATGACCACAGAGCCCAGTGGTTGTATCCTAGGGTAGTCCACACACTGACAGTCCACTGGGCTGCTTCTGTTCATGGAAGCTTTTTATGAAGACAATGAGCTGCTTAGATCCAAGTCCCTGTTGCACATATGTAGGAGGCCTCAACAGGTGTTTACAAGAAATGGAAAGCTCAGTGTTTGTGTGTTTGGTGCATGCATGCATGCATGTGTTTGGTGCATGCATGTATGCATGTGTTTGTGTGCGTGCATGCATGCATGCGTCTGTGTGTGTATGTGTGTGCTTGTGTGCTTGTGTGTGTGTGTGTCAGGGCATGGCGTTTTAAGTTGTGCTTGGATATCCCATTCTTCCTCCCCTATGCCGTCCCTAGAGATAGATCTATGCCCAGATCCAACAGAAGTGCATCCCTGCCACTCTGGCCCACCTGTCCCTTGGACTCACCCAGAGCCTTCTTCTACCCACTCTAAAACTGTGAATGACTCCTGAGTTTGGAAGGAAGGGCAAGGTTCAGCGGTCTGATCGCCAGCAGGTCCGCACCTTCCTTTCTCATGTGGTTACCTCTCTGGCCACAGTTCAAGCTTCTTTTTGACCCATGTCAGCAGTGGTTTTGTAAAACACGGTTCCCTCTAGATTTGTGTTCTTTCTGATTTTGTGGATACATTCAGATTCTATTATGTGGCTTTCATTACGCATTATTATGTTCAACTTCTTAAACCCAGCAACTTGGAAAGAATCAATTTCAGATAGTCAATAGTCCAAAGAGGAAAAATGATGTCTTATTTTTTCTCCTTCACCCCAAGTCTTCACAAATATGCCTCTACTCAGGTACATATAGGAAGCATTTGACTAGTCACCACTGAAGATGTCTTATATGGTGCCCTGGTGAGGTAGGAACCTCCAGCTGCAGCTACAGAGTGGACCAGAGGCTCATGAGAAAGAGGGGTAAGAACAGGAGGTACTAGAAGCATTTCAGGAATTTGGGTGATAGTGTAATGACAGCCCAAATAAACCATGTGCTTAATTAAAGAGGGCAGAGACTAGTAACTAGTGTCACAGAGAAAACTACTGGCCACCTTCCATAGGTCTACAGGGAAGGTTCCTAAGGAGCCAGGCACATGTAGACCCCTTTCTATTTTGGTTTTATCTCCCCTTAATCTGTAGAATCCAGGCAAAATCTCATTAATTTTTGTCTGATTAAATGGGAACTTTAGTTCTAATCCATCTAATCAGAATACATTTCTCAAAGCCTAAGCAAACTTTTTGGAGGGACACAGGTGACTGAGAGCAAGGGCTGCAAGGGATTCCTTCACGAGAGCAGTTAAGAACATTTGTCTCCACAACAACTTTTCCCATTGAAGCTGAACTCTTCTAGGTCTCTTCATTCCAGGCAGTGGCCTTTTCCGTGAGTTTTGGGGAACACTGGCTTAGAGTCACTAATTGGTCATGTGTGAGGAGAAGCAGAAGTTTAATGAGAAGGGAAGTTCACTGGCTCTGCTAATTTGGGGAATGAGCTGGTTCACTACAATATTGCCAGCATCCAACACCACAGCACGTGCCAGTGACTGGGACAAGATGGTGCACAAAGGGATGGATGGATGGAGTGAAAGATGTGTAAAGGGAAGAAGCACATGTGAGACTCATGAATGAAAACAGGGTTCTCATTTTCATTAAGATATGAATAGTTTCCTCATATATGGGCTTCAGACTAAATGCATGATGACAGGTTAACAAGGAGGGGAAAATACAACAAAACACCTGTAAGAACTGAGAGAGACAGAGACAGAGAGACATACAGACAGACACACACACACACAGACACACACACACACAGAGAGAGAGAGAGAGAGAGAGAGAGAGAGAGAGAGAGAGAGATTGATTCTGAATGCTAGTAGCTTTAACTCAGATGTGTAAACTTCAGCAATGGGGCACAGCAATGAGACTCCACTGGTTGTGATGCCTTCCAGACACCATATTCCTCCTGAATCTGAGAGGTGGTTCCGGTGAACCCACAGTCTGGCCTTCGTGAGACAGACTAAACAAGTTAGGAGACTTTTCCTTCAGAACCACATAGGGAAAACGATGACTCAATCCTGGAATCCCCCAGCGCTCAAACAGGGAACCCATGATGAAATCTGTGGATAATTCAAGGAAAATAAAAGGATGTGGCCCAGTTGGACAGGAAGCTTACCCACAAATATATATTTTGTCATGTTAATATCCCTAAGATAGAGACAAGAACAGTCTAGAAAAATGCTATTCAGGGAAATATAATGCAAATCACATCTGTAACTTAAAGCATCTAGAAGTGGGCCAGCAAGATGGCTCGGTGGATAGTGATGCCTATAGTAGGAGCTGATGATCCCACAAAGCATTAAGAGAGAACACACTCCCAAGAGTTACCCTGACACCCCCATCCATGCTGCGGTCTGCACTCACACAAAAGTAAAATAAATGAAAAAAGAAGCTAGAAGTCACATTTTAAAAAGATAATAGAGGCGGGGTCTGGGGGGTGCACACCTTTAACCCCAGCACTTGGGAGGCAGAGGCAGGCGGATCTCTGAGTTCCAGGCCAGGCTGGTCTACAGAGCGAGTTCCAGGACAGCCAGGGCTACACAGAGAAACCCTGTCTTAAAAACTCATATAAATAAATGAATAAATAAATAAATGATGACATAGGTGATTGTAATTTGATCATATATTTAATTTTAATGTATTAAAACAGGGGACTGTGCAGGTGGCCATTGTCTGTCATTTCTTAGTTTTAGAAGCTGCTGCCTCTGCACTTCCTGTTCATTCAGACACATTTATCCTTCTCAAGTCTCTGATGTGGTTGAAGACTGGATAGTTATAGTCTCACAGTTAAGTTTTAAGTTGTTTAGGAATTAAAAGGATGTTCTAGGTCTAAGAAGATGTTTTTAAGTTGGTAATGCAAGTTTAGGATAGAAACTGAGTTAGGTATAGAACTTTAATCTCATTGAGATAGATAGATAATAGAATATTATTATCAGTTGCCAAATACGTATGGACTGGACACTAGAAATGTATGTTATACCTTATAATTTTCGTAATTGTGGCTTAATTGTTCTTATTGTTTTGTACTGTATTTATTGTTATAAGAAAAAGAGCCTTTTATTGGAGTAAAAGGTGGAACTGCTGGGGGGGGGGGAAGATACACCTTAAAAAAAAAGAACAGAAGGGTGAGGGAGAAGAGGGTAGGAGGGTGGGACAGAGAGGGGGAGGAGGAAGGGGAATATGACTGAGATGTAACTTGAAGAAATAAATAAATGTTGAAAAAAAAAGAACTAAAAAAAAAGAATTACTCATCAAAAAATCATAATTCCAACATGTAATAAATACAAATCTCATTAGTAGGATACTTCATATTTTCTTTCCTACTGAATCCTTGAAATCTCATGTGTATCTTAAAATTATGACTTATCTTAACCAGTGCCCATATCTCAGGGGCTCAATAGCTCTCCCTTTGTGGAGGCCTCTGGTTATTTTGGTGGATACCTATTTATTTCCTTTGGGTTTCTGTGACATGGTTGAATGAGACTGTCATTCACAGGGTATCTGCCACCTCACTCCCAGGATGATCACCTGACTCCCAATCATAATTTATCCTACAACAGTACTCTAAGGGGAAGACATGTGACCAGGTGAGCCAATCAGACTCCTGCCCAGGGACTCACATTTGGAAGTTGGATGGGACAAAACAGGGCATGGTCAGGGTCTGACTCTCTCCCCTGAAGTTTCGGGGTGTTATTCTGGGTCTCTCCCGGTTATGAGTAGGGGGTATCTCAGGATGTGGCCATGTAGAGACAAATTGTCACTCAGGATATCCATGAACCAACCACCCCATAGACAAGCTATGGAACTAAAGCAAAGTCTGTTCTTGACCCCATATTGGAGGCGAAGGTACTCAGAGAATTCCAATAAATGTAAATGTCAGGGAGACAAAGAAACAAAAAAAAACAGTAGCTTCATGCCTTGAGGCTCCAGTTCAAGCCTTCTCTCAACACATGGGGAGACTAATCTGAGGGTTCAGCTACTTCCCTTACATGGAGACACACTCTCCCCAGCCCTTCCCCATTGCCTGGGCCTACAAGTGAGGCAGCATGCCGAGCCTCAGTGCAGACACCGGGGCACTCAACAGGCAGGACCTGCATCTTTTAAGTTTCATCAGTGTCCTTTCCCCAACCAGGTCCCCATGTATCTTCATACATTTGTACTCACACCTCTGTTTTGTGGACAGATGTGAGCTAGGGAGTCAAGTGGCTCCATGTTCTGCTGAAGCCTGCAGCTCCCCTATGCACCCCCACCTTGAGAATGGGTCAGACTGCCTTTCCACCAGGCTCTAAGTGGCCTCTCCGTCACTGAATAAAAGGCCTATTCTGAAACACCAACATCTCAAATCCGTCTAGCACAAAACATTCTAGACCCAAAGCCATAAAAATGAGGCTGACATCCCTGCCCTCTGCATAAGCCTGAGGTTTCCCCTTACAACAGTCTCCACATCTGCCCAAAGAACTGTCACTCAAGGAATCCGTGAGCCACCGCTGGACACCCCATGGGGTGGGGGGGGAACAGAGCCAGGTCTGACCTCAGCTACACCATGAACAGTAGTGGACTCAAAGAATTCTGTCACACACATATAAACTTACTATTCAATTTTATTCAGAAACGAAGTGCAATTCTTCCTTAAGTTAGGTGCTGCTCTCTCCCATGCAAGATTCTGGCAGAATTAGGGGGTTCTGCCTTCAGGTACCTTAGTGCTACATTCTCTCAACAGCTCTTCACTCACTGTAGACTTAAACAGCCCTCCTGAGAACAAGGGAGTGCACATGGAGTTCCTTCACTCTGTGTCACTCAGGAGATAGGGTTCATAAGACTGGTCATTAAAATCCATGACTCAAAGGACTGAATCCCCTCAGAAAGCCCAGTGCTAATGGCTGCTTCCTGCCTTAAGGAGTATGCAAAGATGATTGGTAAGTCCATGTTAGATACTTAATGACTTAAAAAAAAAAAAAAAAAACTCATTCAACCTGTCTGCCCAAGAACCAGTACCAACCCATCTGTGCTAATCTTGATTGTCAAAGTGAGTGACTTGAACTACTTAGTCAAGCCTGACTACAGGTGTGTCTATAAGGAGGTTTCTAGAAGGCAGAATGTGGCCAAGGGTGGCCTAGAACCCTGGGTCCTCCTGCCTCTGCCTCCCCAGTGCGAGAAGAACACTTGAACACCACCACATCCGACTTAAGTTCCTTTTTATAGAGTAAAACTGGAATTTATTGACCTTTGTGATTTCTTTTTGTTATTTCTTTCTGTTTTGCTGGATTATGGAAAGTTCTTTATTCTTAGAGTCTCACAAATGTTTCTCTTTTCTATTTTCTTCTGTGTTTCCAAAAAAGAAATAATGACACCACTAGATGGGTCTGAGACTTAATGCTGACTATATAAGTTACAGTGAGGATGTTAATTTGTAGATGTTGTCTTCTAAGAGTCTTTCCATGAACCTTTCCCCCCAATGACTTCTGGAACCTCTTTTAGCCTACCTTTTAGAGACAGCAGCATTTGTGTGTGGGGGGATGTGGCATTCTTATGCCACTCCTTCCCCTCCCCTAGTCTTTCAAAACTTCTTTGACACAAACTCTGGCTCTAAGAAACTGGCTGCTCCTAAACCTCCCACAATCAAGCTTTCAAGCAAAGGAAGGAATTTAATATTTTCAATGTCTTCCATAGACAGTTAAGAAATGCATTATGGCTTCCCGTGAACATGGCAACATCATGCTTGCCACTTTGTAATGCTGTGGTTAGGGTACAGTTAAGGCTGAAGGCACAGCAGGGGCTATCTACCTAGAGTTCATCCCCCCCCCCCAAAAGGAACTGGAGTCCGAGGAGGTGACCCCAAAAGTCTAGATTCCTACAGCTGTGAATGGCTGAGCTGGAACCAGCCTGACCTGGTCTGCTGCCACCACTGTCTGCAGGACTTTCTGGGGTCACCATTTGACAGGAGAGTACTATTTGAGACACTAGCTAGGTCTCTTAGTTACTCATATTCAGTCATTGCTACACAAAGCCAACCATCATGGAGCAGATGTGAGTTCACTTTAAGCTTCTACAGCATACATAGCACCACAGAAGAAACATCTCCAGAGCACCGTTTGAGATAGACAACTGATTTCCTTCTTATTTCCAGTCAACCTGTACACTCAGCACACCTGCTGTTGTATGGCATTTCCCTCCTAATTGAAATATTTCCTCCAGAAAGAAGAGGAAAGTCATGACCAGACAAGAGGAGATTTTTGGATCTCTACAGCTGCTTGCAAGTGGAGCAGAGAGTGACAGGGGACAGGTTTCATGAGTCATCCCCACTATGCTGGGGATGTTGAAGGTGCTGAAGCTGCTTTTGGGCTATCCTTGTTCCTTGTAAGTAGCCCCTCGCCCACAATCCTGTTGGTAACCCCATGAAAACTCATTGGTTCACCAAGATGGTTTCCTTGGTCTGTCATGGGTCCCCTTTCCGGGTAAGTAGACATATGTGTCTCCCCCAGGAAAAAACAATCTCCTACACAACAGGTATGTACAAGAAAACCTGTGCTCCTGACAAGAATCAAGGTGAGGGGTTGAGATGACTTGCTGTGGCTACTCCCCTGAATAGACAGTCCTCCTGACCACCACATATAGGGCGTGGGTGAACAAAGCAGAGAAAGTGGGAACAACAAACTTTGTAGCTACAAACTTTCCCCCAGTTAAAAAACAAAACAAAACTGAACTTGTTTACAGTCTAGAGAGGGGCTTATACATATGGGAGGCTTGTTGATTATGTGAATATTAAAACTAAACTAATTTCCATCTTCATGTCCATGTGTTTATTGACTGGACACATCTCCAGGTGATGTTTTCTGCAAATAGCTCTGAGACTCTCACTTACAAAAGCTGAATATATCACAGCTTTAGTATATACTGGCCTTTGTGTGTTCTGTCCTTCAAAGGGGGGGTTTTGAAGGAACTAGGGTTAGTCTCCACTGGCTTGGCACTTAATGGCACTAATTGCTTTTGCAGCAAAGCCCGATTCAGTCCCTAGCACCCAGAGGTTATGAACAACTGTGACTCCATTTCCAACTCTAGATCCAACGCCCTTTTCTGACTTCCACGGGCACTGCAAGTTCATAGTGTGTACACATACATACATACAGGCAAAATAGCCATACAAATAAAACAAAAATGAATAAACCCTTAAAAAGGGAGGTAGGAAGCTTTTGAGAGACAAAGCATTCCTAGATATGGGAACAACCCCTTTATGGTAAGCTGGGATAGCTTGTGCCAGATGTAGGGGACTGAGCCTCTGGAAATTCCCTTTTCATCTTTTTAAATCCCCTTTGGATCCCAGAGAGGTTAAAACCCCAGTTCTGGTCCAGATTCTGCTCTCTCCAGAAGAACTTCCAGAGACTTCACCCTCCTAACCTTAGAGCTGTAGCTCTAGAACATTATTTACATGATCTTGAAACCACGACCTTTAAAAACAAAACCCTGATAATGTTGAGAAAACATTACCTGTGAAGAGCAGGGAAGACCCAGTTGATTTGTGTGAATAGCTGTAACAGGCCAGGCCCACCCACACCGCCAGTGGAAAGTCCGGAGGACTCCACTCCTAACCAGACTCTGAAGTTAAAAGTATGACCCATGGACCCATTGTTCACGGTCCTTTCCCCTTTTCTTTCTGTTTTCCTCTGTTTTAACCCCCCCCCCCAAAAGGCACATCTCCTTGCATTTTTGTCTACTCTTAAAACTTCCATATGCTTCAATGAAACTGAAGCGAATCTAAGGTCACGTAAACCACTACTGCATGATCAGGAAAACAGAGCAAAGCAAAACAAAACAAAATAAAAACAAACCTCCTTCACCCTCCTAAGCCTTTAACATCTCCATATGTTGCTAATACTTTCTTACTCCCGGAAGACAACACAGAACAGGAACATGTCCTTGTGTCTCACAATCATCACACCCTGCTGAGCAGTTCCCCCTTCCCCCAGGAGCTCAGGAATTTAAAAAGACTTTATCTTTGTATTTACATATTCATTGCATTTTATTGTGATGAGATAGCCACAATTTTATAAGTGTAGCCACTTTTAAAAGGTAGTTTGGTGGCATCACACATTTTGTCTTATAGAGAGAACTACAAGATAAGAAGAGAGCCATATATTATTTTTATCAGCATCATTCTCTTTGTCCTTTTTACTCATCTTCAGCTTCAGCTTCGTGGATAAATCAGCAGCAACTGTGCCAGCACCCCATTCAGGTCAAATTCCCAAAGAGAACACAATGGCCATTATTATCTCTCATACTGCAAAAGCTTAAAGGGTTCTCAGATAAAATTATATATAACAAATGTTTCATTTCCTTTCCAAGTGTGCACTTCAGGGAAAACAAGACAGAAAGTAAATGTCTCAGCAGTGCGCACTGGAGTGTCCTCCAGTCAAAGCAGGCTTTACAACAAATGAATGACAGCTTTGGTTTAATGAGGTCATATTTTCCATGTGATCTCAGGCAAATGGCTGAACCTTTCCGGCCCTCAGATTGCAGTAAGTATAGTTTGAGTGTCCCCTCAAAAACTCTTATTGGAATTTTAACTGCCATTGTAAGGGTATTAATAGGTGGTATGGGAGGGGTGGTTAGGTCAGGAGGGGCCGGCCCCCTTACCACAGTGACAAGTTTCTGATTAAAGGGTGGGTTCAGCTGGCCTCTCTCTGTCTCAGTGCTCACCTAACCTTCTGCTTTCCACCACGGGCCAAAGATGAATGTCAGCATTTTGCTTTGGATGTGTCAACCTCAAGAATCATTACACAGACAAACCTCTATTATTTACAATTTGCCTAAATGTTTAGAATTCTGTGGTCCAGCAGAAAGTGGACCAAGGCAGTCTGAGTTATAAAGTGGAGACAATGCCAAGGAGCCAACAGTTAATATGTTCAACGTGTTTCCAACAATAAATGACACAGATATGTTTATCACTAAATGCCACATATACTGCCCAAAGACTGAGGCCCAGCAACCAAGACATTTTAGGTGAATGATCTGCAAATATAATTATTTCATGCTACAGAATCTCAAAATGCTTTATTCTTAGAACTCATAAAAATGTTTTAAAATAGCTTAAGGACATGGATAATTGTTCTTTCAGTGACAAAAATAAATATTCTTTTTATAACTAAAAAAAGGCTTATTGTTATTCTTGGTACTCAATGGCACAAGAGTTGTTATTAGGAGGAAAAAAATCTTGACAGCTTTGAGTTAACGCCTACACACAGCGGATGTCATTTAATTTAAAAGTACAAACACACACAAAGGCAAAAGAGGTGTCTTTTAAAAACCATCCCCTCTTCAAAAATTTCAGATGTCTTTCAAAACCCTGCACAATATTTTTAGTTTATTTATAGAACTTAAGTGGTTTAAACACATTTCGTGGAAAACTTAATGCTTTAAACTGAACCCCCCCCACACACACACATTTTAGAAAAGTAAAAGATTCCATTGCCTATCTTAATTATTAGACAAGTTCCCAGTGAGGAATTGTCTGTAAATGCCAGAACAAAACCACAGGAGCAGAAGATCCTGCGGGGCTTCCACCTACAGAGGACGCGGAGTGGCCTGGCCGTCTTGCAGTGCTGTGGGGTCTACATCTACAGAGTGTGCTTAGCCAGTGTGACGGACCTTCCGACTCAATCCCTGACACACCCAGGGCAGGGAAGCCATGGCACTCCTGCGCTTCCTGGGGTGGCACAGGAAGTCACTGCTCCAGAAGTTGTATAGCCGTTAGAAGGATCCATTCTTGATAGAAAACGCTTCTGCTTTGACCTGGTGGGCTGACTCTGTCCTGCCCCCAGATAAGCAGCTCTGTAGCACCCACTCTGAGCTTAAGAAAGACGGTCATGTGCCCAGAGCATTCACACCAGGCAGTGCGGGAAGCTCCATGCCCAGGAGCATAGTTATCCAGTGGGGCTGATATGGTCACAGCCCAGGCCAGACTGGTGACTGCCCGTAGACTTGGCACTAGACATCATTCAGTAAGCTTTCTGATGGACAATCTTCATGACTGGGAACACTGAATGTCTCCTATACCAACAAGTGGGCTGGGCCAATTTATTCCCAGCCAGTTACACTGGCCCTAAAAGACTGCACACACAGACAGGGCCACATAGAAAATCAGAATTCTTGCCATGAGCTGCAGGACCCAGCCCTGGGGCCTAGCTTGCACTATGTTAGACTTGTAGAAGTTAGACCACTAGCTAACAAGCATCTTGGAAGCCAAGTAATACCAGCAGCCCCAAATGCCAGAACTTGACAAGGAGCAAGTTGAGACCAATGAGCTGGTTTGTGTTCCCATTTCCAATTTAAGAGCAGCCAGAAAAATCAAGCTTGTATTCCCAACTCATCACACAGATGGCCCCTTCTAGTTACTCTACCCCAACTCCAACTGGCTCTTGGGTACCAATCATCTCCATTCAAAGAGTACACCTAAACCTTTCCTTTTTTTCACTATAAACTTTTCTCCTATCCCTGTCTGGTCCGGAGCCCTTGTGTGGGTCTGGGCAGTGACTGGGCTCCCTTACTGCTGTGAGGGGTAATGTCTCCCACCATTCCCACCTGGGAGTCTTCCTTTATTCCAACAGGATAAGGTCTCTCATGTCTTCTTTACTCTCTCCTCTTTATTTGCCTTTCTATCCAAGGCATCAAGGGCAATTTAACACATTCCAGCGAAGGAGCCAGACAAACGGCTCTGGAAGAGCGATCCTCTTCCCTCACTTTTAGGTGGGTGAGTGACCCATTTGGAAATCATTGATAGTAAACAGTTTGGAGAACAATCAGAGGTGCCCCACATGCATCTGGGGATATGGTATCGATTGTAAGGTGCTAGCTAAGCCAAACTGCCAACCTCTTCATGAGTTCAACGGTGCCTACTTGTGAGAACCTATCTCCGTTTCTGGGGACTGCAGATAGTTCCTCCCAGAAGTGGGGAAAAACAAGGGCATTGAGACCACATCTAAGTATCCAGCCATTTGTATGCAATTCTGCTCTAATTTCATGCAGGGTCGGGGGTCTCTGGAAAGAACTGGAATATACAGGATAGGGAAGACTAGAGAGAGGGGGCTCTACCTAGGCAGCTGTGGAGAACCCATCATCCATGCCAGGTGAAGACTTTCCAATGCAACTGCTTTTGGGGGGGGTCACATGTTCCTGCCAGTAACCCTGCACCCAGTTTCTGTAGAAGCCAAATGAACCCACTGGTTGCCCCAGTTGAACTGTGGTAGACTTGTACTTGGTTCATCATGAGGACATTAGGAGGGGTTGGGGAATGTTGTTCAGCAGGAAAGAATCCTTGAGAAGGTGAAAGGGGGAACTACTAATACTAGGATTGTTGCCTCAACTGTACCCTTACTACTACAGCTTTCACTACTGATGTGCACCAGTGTCTTAAGCCTGACTGTCACAGTTGTGAAGCCAGCAGGGGCTGTGCAGAAACTCTTCATAACCACGGGCTCCTCAGCAGAACTGGAGGTGGAATAAGCAAAGGTGAACGTTTATATTTTGAAACAGGGTCTTGTGAGGCTCAGGCTGGCCTCAACCTTCCCATTTAGCTGAGGATGACCTTGAACAGAAAGGAGGAAGCAGGAAGCTGGGTCCTCCTGCTTCTGCCTCACAAATGCTTTGATTATGGGCATGTGCCAACATACCTGGTTTTTCATGTCCAGGTGATCAACTTTATGTATGCTAGGCAATCACTCTATTCACTTGCTTCATACCTAGGGATGGTGGTGGGGAGCTGTAGAAAGGGTAATAGCAGGATACAGGTGATATGAAGCAGAAATTGAAGAAAATGGGGGGGCCTTCGTTGGGGATAAAGTAGAGAGGTATATACAAGGAAGGAGAAGAAGAAAGGATTTAAAAATCACTAAGAATGCTTGGTATATGAATATAATATTGATCTGTTAAATGAAATTATACCATTTGGGATGATACTATTCTCCCAAGAACCACAGACTATTTAACAAAAACTCCAGTATTGGGCATGAGAAACCTTTCAAGTTGTTGGTCCAAGGAGTCCAAGAGATTCCCAAAACAATACAGCCTGTTGCTATTTACCTTGGTTGCCTTACCTCTTGGAAGTTTAAGAGAAATCCCTATTGCTGAAGACACAACTGATACTTCTACAACTCAGTTCCTGACCCAAGGCTCAGGGAACATTGCAGAAGAGAGAGAAGAATGAACACCGAACACAGAACTCAGAAGATCTGAGATGAAGCTGATTAAAAAGCCTCTTTCCTGAGGACTAGCTTTCATAGTACCAGAAAGTGATACGCAAGCTGCTAAAGGGGGAGAGCAATTAAGAGTCCTACCCAGCCATGACCAGAATTGCAAGGTATCCCTAAAGGCACAATAGTGGACTTGTAGTTTGAATGTAACCAACAGTTGTCAAATTGAACTCAAGGCCCTCTTAACAGGAGGGAAATCATTCCTTATGCTGAGAGCCTAGCCAACTATTCATGCCTAGTCAGGCTGTGTATCTTAAAGGAGAATCTACTGCTGTCACTTTCCTAATACAATATAATTCCTAACTACATCTAAACACTCATCCTTATGTCTACAGATATGTGTGGCTCTCACCCTTTATCAAAAAATCAAAAACTACTAAAGAAAGACACAACTAGTTAAAATGCAGAGTACAACGGGCCTTGGATGCCCAGATACAACTGATACGTCTACCACTCAGTCCCTGAACCTAAGGGTCAGGGAAGATTGCAGAAGAGGGAGAAGAATGATCATAAGAGCCAGAGGACCAAGAAGTCTGGTGTGAGACTGTGCTTTCTAACTACAACAGGGAAGCTACACTCATGAAGTCTCAACAGCGTGGCTGCCTAAAAAAGACCTGGACAACTCCAACACTAGCTGACATCCCAACATAGGCAAGGAAATCTCGAAGGGCCCCACTCCCAGATGAAGAGCTACAAAAAATCAACAACTGCTGAGAGAGGGAAAATTAGTCTTTGCCAGGAATGGGACCCTTGATTGGTTGGTTATCCAGTATCAACTGGTTAGCCCTACAAGCAAATACATACAGACAACACTGACTGGACCCAGAAGGCTGTAGTTCTGTCAGCTTGTTCATATGTATATGGACTGTAACAACAAGGTTAAAGAAGAAGAGGCTGTGAATTGGCAGAGGTGGACATGGGAGGTGAGGGAGGGCAGAGCAAGAGGGGAGAAGTGATATAGTATATAGATATACTATATATAATATATAGATATACTATATAGAAGTGATATAGATATTTTAATTTTTAATATGATAAACTTTTGAGAATCATTTACACCTACTTATTTATTTTAATTCTCTGAAAACTGGTGTTTTAAGTACGAACTAAATATTTAGAAAGAATCATCAAAATGTTTATTAGTCATACCTGTGATCTCTCTGAACATTTTAGGTAAGTGTCCTGCTCAAGTCTGAATGGACCCTCAAAGTTCATGTGTTAGAAGGTAGATCACTTTGCATTAGTCAAGCAGTAGATCCCTGATTTTAAAAATTAAGAAAGATGAGTGTGGCTTCCTTGCTCCTGCCCTTCTCCCTCTCTCATGGGATTTATCCAAGTGCCAAGGCCCTCATCATATCCTAGACTTCCTAACTACTAGAATCATAAGACAAATACACTTCTGTTTATAATAAATTACCCAGTCTCAGGGAGTCCATTATAGTACCAGAAAATAGTCTAATGCAGGTTTGGGGCACAGGCACTGAACCACTCCAGTATCCCAGTCTATTATTAGCCCCAGTGAGAACCTGACAAATGCTGGGCCCATGTGAGGTAGTGAAATCACTTCACTATGATGGGGCTAACACAACACCCTGTGTTGGCTGGATCAGCACTGAGAAAAGAACTATCAGATTGGGCAAGGCTGAGAGCTTTCAGCAAGGGATTGATAGGACCCTAAGAATCTGTGTATTGTGGACTATCCTAGCAGGCCGAATGTCCCTCTAAACCAACCATTTCTGTTTGTTTATCTCATCTCCTGTGAGTATCAAACCACTGGAATCCTCTATGTCTGTCCCTTGGGTGACCACAGAACAAAAGTCATGAGAGTTAGACCTCCTGCTCTCAGGAATGAGTCATCCATCTGGACCACTAAGTGGTGGGGCAGGTGTCAGAGGCCCTGAGGAGACAGTGGTTCACGCAGACATCTTTTATCACGTCACCCCCATTCCTGGTCTTTTAGGCAAGCTGATCAATGTTACCTCTTCCTTCCAAGGAAATGGAACACAAGGATTCCATAATCAAGAAAAGAGTCATATTAATAGGAGTTTGGAAAGCTCTTCAGTCTAAATTGTTCCCTCTTTTGTTTGATATAAATGTTAAGAAATAACAAAAAAGATGGGTCAATTGCAAAACTCAGTACACGGGTCAAGCTATCTCAAAACATCGAAGTACACAGAAAACAACAACAAAAACAACAAACTTCAAAAGTGAGCTTGTTTCTCTGAGGCTGAAACAGCGCCCTCACATAATGAAAGCTCTGGTTCCCTATTTATCCAAGCACATGCTTTCCCACTCACAACCAGACAATAAACTAAGTCACTCTTCCTAGCCTCATTTTAAGGTGTGTGGGCAACAGCAGGTTTGGGGTGAGTGGAGATGGCTGGTGACTAAAACTTGAACAAAGTGGAGACTTTGGACTCTGATCAGAAAAATGTATGAAATTTCCAGATGAGGCTGATCAACTTGGAATACCAGGAGAGGGACATGTGCATTGCCCAACCATCTCAGAAATAGTTTAAGACCGACCAAGTCATCTCATCAAACTCTATGTTTCTGTAAGAGAATCCAGGTAGAGTATGCACAAGAAAAATGTACTAAGTGTCTTTGCTGAAAGAAGGAATGGGCTACGTGGAACCTCATGGTCAGTTACATCCCTTCACTGTAGATAATTCGATGGGGATTAGGAGTGACTCATTTCCCAAAGACTCCAGGTGTGACCCCAAAGGTCTGCATGTATCACCTCAGAGAATCCTCAGTACAGCACAAGGAACCAGGCCCAGCTATTGCCCCCACTTTACAGAGCAAGAAATGGCTCAGGAGATGTAAGCTACTTTCCAAGATGCAAACTTGCAAGAAGTATACGTGAAATTTAATTCCAAGTGGCTGGCTCAAAACTCTTGCTCAAACGCCCCAGCTGCTTACCCACACTCCCTGGGCTTATAGTGTCCTTCACAGGAATGGATTCAGATTACCAGCTCCTCTTTTCCATCTACCCATGTGACCCTCTTAGTGGACATGCTTCCAGTGTCCCTGCCCCACAGCTAGGGCACTTGTGACCTCACAGGCTTCCATGTTCTCTGAGACATGAAGTGGAGTGTCTGACTGCAGAAGTCAAACCCCCAAGCCTTGAGTACTTCAGGCTCCGTAGATTCAGACAGTCCGTAGAAAGGACTGTAGACATAAGGAGGCCTTGCATGTGAAGCAGCCCACAGAAAGCAATATCAGAGGTGTCTGAGGAACTTCAGAAGATTTGACTTCCACAAAGGAAGCCCATGGTCCGGTGGTAGAGAGCTGCCAGAATCTGGCAACCTCACCACAGACATAACAGACATGCAAGGGGCTCTGGGCCAACCCAGAGGACAGAAGCTGGTCTTTCAGGGAAGGCAGGTGGGGGCCGAAAGAAGCATGCTCAAGGTAGAGGTCACACACAGGCAAGGGCTCAGAGTCCTGGAAAGGAGCTAGATGCAAGCAACACTTGCTGCTCACCAAAATCATCAAACACGACCCCGTGGGCATGGATGAGAAGGGTTTGCAATGCTTAGCAAGTGCTGATCAGGGGCAGCTTTTACACAATCCCAGATTCCATAAAAAAGACTGACAATGATATTCAATGCTATGTAAGCAAACAGAAGCTCTTGTAAGTGCTGTTCACAGAGATCAGTCTGTAGAAGAAGCTGAGCATGCATACTCTTTAAAACATGTGCAAGGCTTAAGTGACCTAGACAGGACACAGTGTGGTTACGATTCAGACCGTGGCCACTAGAATAATTATTAAAACCATTCCCATATATCTTTATGTTACAATCATTCAAAATCCTCTATATTGGCAGTTCTGAAGCAGTCCATTCCCATGTGTCAATCACAATGACCCTACTGTGCCACAGGACGTCAGAGGTTATCCTTCCTGTCCCCTCACATCTCCACCCACCTCCTTGCCACCCTCCTGGCCTTTGCTAACCTCTATTCTCTGCTACAAGATCAACTTTTTTAGCCTCCATGTATGAGACCACACAGTGCTCTCTTCCCAAACTCACAGACATGTAACTGACACGAAACAAAAGCTTTAGACACGCTAGGTGCCAACTTTTGATAAAAATCAAAGCAGAAGAAGAACACCCAGTGGATCACAGAAATAATCCACACCCAAATATTAACACTCATTTCTAAACAGTGATCATAATTTTAAAATATTAGAGCCACTTCTCTAAAACAAAGGAGTAAAATGTCCTTTAGTCTTAAGTACCAACACTTTTCAAAACCAGCCTACCCTCATTATGTCATCTGACCATCACAAGTGGAAGATGGCTCATCTAGAGTCCAACTGAGTGCCTGCCAATCATGTAAGTATAGCTCTCCCCACTTACCAACGAAGCTTCTTTTTGCAGCAGATGGAGGCTACCACAGAGATCCTGGGCAAAGTACAGAGAATTCATGACTGCAGGGGCATGCAGTCCCAGGTGATGCATCTACAACACTACCACTCTACCTAAAGCTCAGGAAATATTGCCGAAGAAAGGGTAGAGAACTGTAAGAGTCAGAGGACCATGACACCTGCTTCAAGACAGTGTCTTTTAGATAGAAGAGGGATGCTGCACCCATGGAATCACAACAAGATGGTTGCCGAAACACAACCCCCAAATGACCACATCCATCAATATGAAAACATGGAAATCCCACAAATCCAAACCCAGAGATAAAGAGCTACAGAGAACCAATGGCTGCTGAGGGAGGGAGAACTATTTTGTCTAGGAATGAGCCTCCAATAGTGTGTCAAATTCCAAGTGGTTAGCCCTACTGACATGTGAAATATAAGCAACACTAAATGGACTCAGTAGGTTGTGTGGAAGGACAGATGGGTGGTTGGGTGGGTGGGTGGGTGGATGGGTGGACAGATGTATAGACAGGTGGATGGATGGAACTGGAAAAGGAGAGGAGGGATGGAAATAATGTAAATATGGTATACCGTGTATGAAAATCTGAAACAAAATTTTAAAAACCAAATAGTTCTAAATAAAACATAAACAAAATGAAACAAAACAAATGGAAGGTGGCTTGTTATCTCAAGAACTTCAGAGAGCACTAGATAACTTCCCTAAGGCTAAAAATCGTGGAGAAAACCATGGGTTGGGTAGCCTGCCAGGTAGAGGCTGTGGCCAGTCAGTTGGATGACTCGAGTTTAATCCGTGGGACCCACATAGTGGAAAGAGAAGAGACTTCCTGAAATTGTTCTTTGACCTCCACAGGCGCGCGCGCACACACACACACACACACACTGAATAAATAAATAAGTGTATTTAAAGGAACTGGACCAGGGAGTCTCCTAACCTTGGAGCCCATCTCTCTGTACCTCCACTCACTAACTCTGCAAACCAGCCTTCAAGGAAAATAAGTCAGATTATGGGTTCACTGAGAGCACATTTAACATACAATTTATGGGAAAATGAGCCAAGCTGGTGGTGGCAACTGGGAGCTTAAATGACAGATTTTCCTCTTATGTCAACACTATAATCCTATCTTTGTTCCTAACATGATTGGCACCTCTACTGGGCAGCAGGGAAGGAGAGCAAGGAAGGGGGTTTCAGAGAACACAGCTAAGAAGAGGCCAATGCACTATAGAGTTAGTTGTCTTATAAATTCTAGAGTTACAAGAAACAGGGTGGTGATGGTGCACACCCTTAGTCCCATCATTGGGGAAGAATACACCCTTAATCCCAACACACTAGAGACAGAAACAGGCAGATCTCAGAGCTCAAGGCCACCCGATACAAAACAAGCTCTAAACAGAGAAAAACTTTGATCCAGGGGTGGAGGAGCACATCTTTAATCCCATCAGTTGGGAACCACATGCCTTTGATCCCAAAACTTAGAATGCAGAGACAGGCACATAGGATTTGGAAAGATTTAAGTTTAAAAGTTACTTACAAAAGGCAGGCTGCAATTCAAACAAATTGTCCTTTGAGATCTCAAAATATATACACTAAAGGTTTGTTTAGCTCCAAAATATCAAAATAATTTCTTCCTTAATCTGGATTGAAAGGTAATACCTTATATATTGTCAAAAAAACAAATTTGCTCCAGGAAAAATATTACCTGACCCCCCGACCCCCCCAAAAAAGGTAATTGTCCCAGAGTTAGGATTAGGGCAGGGCTCTGTTCTTATCTTTCCAGGAGATTTAAAGCATCCATTCAAGGAATCCAGGGACAACTGGACAACGGAAACCTCAGCAGAAAACAGATCAGACACCCAAGAAGACGAGTGGCCCAGATGATCCAGCCTTGCAGACTTCCTCAATAGCAGTTTCCTCAAAAGTCTACAACCACAACAACTCAAAATTGCTAAGATCGTTCAGCTCCACAGACTACTCCAGCCAGATCTTCAGTAAAGCTCTGAAGATCAGCTTCTGTCTATGAACTTCTTAGGACATCTAAATAGCTGAGCACAAAAGGACTGAACATCAAATGATTCTATTAACACTTTTAACCATTTTCCAATCTTATTTGGGCCCCAAACAGGTTTACTACGTCCCAAATCAGCAGGAAGTCATTTTAAGAGAACAACGTCTCATCCCCAGAAGGTGGGGAGGGTGTTCTCCCCCTTTGGTTATTTGATAGATAATAGAAAATTTTGTTATTTAGGGGAAAAGACTACAAGCTGTTAAATGGTCTTGTTAAATGGGTTTTGGAGGTTAGACCCAGGGACTTCTCTCTTTTGCTTTTCTGTATCCTCCTTTCTCTCCTATATAGGAGAAAAATGGGACATAGACATAGTATAGGAAAAATCAAGAAAAAAGGACAGATTATTGAATATAGCCTTATACCTTTGTATACTGATACAAAATTAATATTATATTTGGCTAAATTGGTATTGATCATTGTATATTAAAGCAAAATTAAGACTGTATAGGGCTACATCGGTATTGATCTTTGTATATTGATACAAAATTAAGATTATATTTGGCCACATTGGTATTGATCTTTGTATATTGATACAAAATTAAGGGTAACGCTTCTTAAAGGTATTGTTCGTAGTAATACTTAAAAATGAAATGTCAAGTTTTGACCTCTCGCTACCAACCGACATAAACTGTTTAGGATAATTAAGAAACGGAAACTAATAGTCATGCAAACGTGTCATTTTGTTAGTTACTATGACAGTCTATCACAGTTATTTTCTAAGCTACTCAGAAATCAAGTTGCGAAGAGACAAGCAATATTTGCTTATCTAAATATAAGAGATAGATAGGGCATCTTCAAAAACCTCAAGAGATCTGCAGAATATGGCATTCAAAGATGTTTTCTTAACTTAAGATTTTTTGATATCGAGACATGTCAGTTCCTGACAGCACCCCCTATTCTACTCCAAGTAGAAGATGAGCATCGAAGAATCTCCAGTGGGAGATGATTGAATTGGTGGTAAGCCTTTCTCTTGGCAAGAAAAACCCCTTGCTTCAACTGTAGACAGACTTCTGTCCAAAAAGGACAAAACTTGGAAGCAGATAAGTCGACAGCCTAGCTCTGCCAAGACAGGGTAGGTAAGTCCTTCATAATTCCTGCTCTACAATCAATGTCTGTCAGAGAAACGGGGCCAAACGGCTGAAAATTGATGCTGTAATGTATGGAGAGAAAATGGGAACTGTCCAGGCAGCCACTGGTATGTCATTTTTTAGTTTTGGAAGCTGCAGGCCCTGCACTTCCTATATAATCAGATATATTTATCCCTCTCAGGTCTCTGAGGTGGTTGAAGAATAGACAGCTAGAGTCTCATAGTTAAATTTTGAGTTGTTTAGGAATCAAGAGGGTGTTCTGGATCTAAGAAG
>CAJQZJ010032438.1:3196029-3216084 GCA_907164525.1 Lophiomys imhausi
TTATATATTTATCCCTCTCAGGTCTCTGAGGTGGTTGAAGAATAGACAGCTAGAGTCTCATAGTTAAATTTTGAGTTGTTTAGGAATCAAGAGGGTGTTCTGGATCTAAGAAGATATTTTTAAAATTATGAGGCAAGTTAGTATGAAAGCTGAGTTAGATATAGAACTTTAAACTCATGGAGATGGTTAGATAGTAGAATGTTAAAGTCAGGTGCCAAATACATATGGACTGGACATTGGGAATGTATGCTAAGCCATATAACTCTTATAATTGTGGCCTATTTATTTCTGTTGTTTGTATTGTATTTATAGTTATCAGAAAAAGAACCATTTTTTGGACTGAAAGGGAGAGCTGTTGGGGGGGAAAAAGAAATACCTTAAACTAAAAAAAAAAAAAAAAAAAGAAGGGAAGAGGATGGGGGGGGTTGAGGGGGAGGAGGGTGGAAGGGGGGGACTGGAGGGGGGAGTAGGGAGGGGATTGTGATTGAGATGTAACTTGAAGAAATAAAAAATAAATTGTTAAGAAAAAAAGAAGAGGCCGATGGCAACTTCATGATGGGAGGCTACAGGCATTTTCCTCAAAGGCTCTGCTATTGCTGAGCCCTAGCAGTGGGCTCCCTTCTGCAACAGGGTGGGCCTGGCTTCCTGACTCACAGCCAATCTGAATGATCCCTGAGTCTAGAGGAGCTGATCCTGGAAAGCAATAATCTTGAGGACTTCTCTCTTCTGCACCTTCTCTTCTCAGGATTTGCCCCCATTTTTCTTCTCTTTAGCTCAAAGAGGACAAACTACTCATTTAAAGAAAATTCAGCTTAACTTCAAACACATAGGAAACTAACTCCAAATATAACTATGACTTTCCTTGATACTTATCAAAACACTGCAAATGTAGAATGCAATCTGCTTGTCTAAAAAACAGTACTGTAGCTATAGGTGTAACAGGGGGCTACAAAGGGAAGTAGAATTGCAAGAGTGCAGCAAAGGTGTACGCTGGACCTCAATGATCTAAATGAATTATCCATTCTGCTGCGATTCAGATGCGTTCAGGTCTTTGATTTTTCTGTAACAGTCTTCTTAGGGTGTTACCTTCGAACACCAGAAAATTCCACAAGAGTGTGTCTCATTCTTGCATGACCCAGGTGTCAGGGAGCGACATAACTCCCTAGCGATAGCAAAGGACTGCAGCCATTGATCGCAAAGCTGGACTGCAGGGCTCAAAAGTGTTCTTGGTTTTAATTATTCATCTTGGAATAAAACCTGCCCCAGAACTAAGTGAAGCCCCTTGTTTCCCAAGTCACCCAATTCTCCCATGCTCTTCATGAAATCCTTTGGTACTTCTGAATAAATACACCCCTATCTGGGAAAACCGAAGAGCAACATTCCATGTACCTCTTTCCCCTGGCCCCTGTGGCTTACAGACCCACTCTGAACGTGGACAAAGCTATTGCACCGTGAATAAGGGAGGCAGTGATGCCAAGATGCAGAAACTGGTTAGGAAGCACTCACTTGATACAGCCACTCCTGATGCTAGACTTGGATCTTTAACATCCCCAAAGGCCCTTTATTAAAAGCATGGCACCACTGAGAGCTATCAGTGGAGCCTCGAAGAGGTAGGGCCTAGTGGGAGAAAGTTGGGTCATTGGAGACATGTTCCTGAAGGGGACTATGAAATTCCAGTCTTTTGTTTCTTTTGTGTTCTCCTGGCCATGAGGTGAACAGCTGGCTCCATTGCATGGTTCCCCTATGTAACACAACAGGCCCCTAAACAGCAGAATCAGTGATGGGGTTAGAACCTTCAAAACTGAGCCAACATAAACCTTTCCTATTTATTGTCTCAGGTTTTTGTTACAGTAAAGGCAAGTTGGAAAACAGACTTGACTTGCGTTATTGAAATTCTGAGGTACTTACATCCTTTCATGGTTAGCCCATCCAGACTCAACCTCCCGTGTCACACATATCATTGCTCTACAAAGGAACATTTGCCTGCTGTTTCTCTCTATTAATGTCTCCTTCTATCCATCCGTCCACCCATCTGTCTCTCTCTCTACATTGCTGGGACCAAATCTAAGGGCTTTATCAATACTAGGCACATGTTTCATGACTGAACCACATCCTTCACTTGGCTTGCCATTCTTTCTATCTGACACCTTTCCTTAATCAGTCTGAGTGTTGATTTCTTAGAGTTTTGAAGCTATATATGCAAACATCCTTCTTTTGTACACTATCATGTGTGGCCAGAAATAATTCAGATAGATGTTACTTAAGAATTCTGAGGGGGAAAAGTAGAGATTTCTTAGGCTCCTTCTAAAGAAGCACTGATTGGCTAACTCAGACTTCCTGTTAAGTAAGATTGGCTAACTCAGACTTCCTGTTAAGTAAGATCGCAGGGTAAACTTGTTGCTGTGTGTGCACGTTTGCCAGTCATAACACAGGTCAAATTATCTTGATGTTTGCAGATTTTGTTTCTTTTCATAAACGGCAGTGGCAGAAAGGCAGGCAAATATATAACAGGTCTAAATGGGCTCCCTGGTGCTCCCATACAAGAAACTGTACCCCTGTCCACAGCTGTTGAAGCCCTCAGAAGGGGAGAGGGCTGGAGTGTCCTGTCCTGACCCCATCAAAGTAAACAGACATCCTTAGGGTGTTCCTCCAGAGTTAAAATGAAAAACCTAGAAAGTGTGGTCCCTGGCAGTGGAGAGATGACCCTGGCTGAGAGCTTCTGTTCCTCCAGAGGACCCGAGTTCAGTTCCCAGCATGCATGTCACCTGGCCTGAAACTCCAACTCCAGGAGATCTGACTCCTTCCTTTGGCCTCCACAAGCACCGGTACTCCCCTGTACATATTCCCACAAAGACGATGATACATACATAATTTTTAAAAAGTCTTGGGAAATGCTGCTATTGAAAAGCCTGTAATCCCTTGGTTCTATTTTATTTCTATTACACTGAGTATTGAGGCTTACATTCATGTGTGAGGGGGTAGGTTTCACCATAATCCAAACAACTTCTATGAGACACTTTTAGTGACTTCTCCACAGTTTTCTAGGCACCTGGGGCTATAGAGCCCAGGGGAAATGCTGGTCTACAAACATGATACCCAAGGTAGCTACCACCTTCCCCCCGCCCCCCCCAGTGGCTTCACAGCTGAGCTTGGCTGAAGGAAGTTGTATGTGACTCCAAGAAAATGAGGAACGACAGAATGGGTGTCCCGATTTAACAGTCCTTATTACAGGCAGAGGAACAATTTTGAAAAGCAGGTTAGCTACTCAAAAATGGCAAGGAACAGAATAATGATTGTGCCCTAAAAAGGTTTTCCTGCAAGTGTGGCTCTTTTGTACCCTTTCACACACAGCCTCCTCCTCCTCCTAGGGCTGGGTGGCATATGGATACCAAATTGCACACAGCGAGCAGTGCACAGTAGCCACCAGCTTGAGAAAAGTGCTTAAGTCGAAGGTGTACTTCACATGCTTCAGTTGTTCTAGACACATTCTCTATTTTCTTGGAGGTGGCATTTCAGAAATAAGTAAATAAACACTGGTTATTCTATTTTTGGTACTTTAAAAGAATTTTTTTTTTTAATAAAGGACTACATTCAAACTCTGACTCTATGTTGGGTGAGTCCTCTCACTTCTCTGGGCCTCAACTTCTTCCATGAACAAAATGGCAATAAAGTAACACTGCCCCCAAGAGACTATCATTGAGTCAAAGGAAAGACAGATATGTGTGGAGATGGTGACAATGACTTCTACATGGGCTCTCCCAGGTGAGCCCTGGAGCTAATGATAGTCTACTCTCCTAAAGGAGAAATGATAAGCAGATGTCCTGAAAGGTACATCTGTGCAGGTAATGAACCTGTAGGCAACCGTGCATGCCATGAACCCGAGGACTCTTGAAAGTTGTTAAGATAAACTCCAGCTGGACAGGAGAATGTGTCCTTATTGCACAGAGAGATGATAGTGAGTGGTCTGGCAACATGGGCTTCTTTTTTAAAGTGTGTGTGTGTGTGTGTGTGTGTGTGTGTGTGTGTGTGTGTGTATGTGTATGTGTGTGTATTAGTGTGTGTGCATGTGCATGTGTGTGTGTATTAGTGTGTGTGCATGTACATGTGTGTGTGCGTGTGTGTGTGTTAGTGTGTGTGCATGTGCATGTGCGTGCGTGCGTGTGTGTGTGTATGTGTGTATATTAGTGTGTGTGCATGTGTATGCATGTGTGTGTGTGTGTGTGTGTGTGTGTGTGTAGATGCCCACAGAGGCCAGAAGAGGGTGTTGGATCCCCTGGAGTTGGAGTTGGCGTAAGTCACTCACTGTGAGCACTGGTCCTCTGCCAGAGCAGTGGGCGCTCTTAATCACTGAGCCATCTCTTTAGCCTTGAAAGATAAATCTAATCTTGTAAACAGCTTTAAGAGAGAATTTTGAATGTTCTCATCACAAGGAAGTAAGAAGTGCTTGAGATGGTAGGTAAGCTGTTTCCCGAGTTGACCCACACATAGTATATAAATGAACTGGGTAAACACACTGTATCCCAAAAAAGGATGTTCAATTATCTGTTAGTTTTTAAACTTACTGTCCCTAGTTTTATTTCTGTTGATATGAAAAAAAAAAAAACACACACACACACAAGGATCAAAAGCAACCTGTGGGAGGAAGGGTTTATTTCAGCTCACACTTACTGAAGTTGCTGAAAGGTAGGTCTACATCCTGATTCTCAGGCAGCAGAAGGAGACTAAGTGTTCCACACTGGGCAGAGTTTGAGCATACATGAGACCTCCATAATGACACACTTCCTTCAACAAGGCCACACCTATTAGTGCCACTCCCTATGGCCAAGCATTCAAACATATGAGTCTGTGGGGGCCACTTCTATTCAAACCACCACATTCCAGCTCAACTAGTGAACTGAAGCAGAAATCATGGAGTAATGATGCCTGGTGGCTGGCTATCAAGCTCATGGTCAGCTAGCTGTACTCCTTACCATCCCCACCTGCCCAGGACTGGACCCTCCAGTATCAATCAAGAAAAAGCCTCACAGACCCACCCAATTGAGGTAATTCAGTTGAGGTTCCATCTGCCCAGGTAACAAAACTAACCAGTACCTTTACTAAAATAAATATTTACTGTTTATTACAGGTGCAAGATACGTCTTAAATTACTTATCTGAGAAGTTGAATGTCAGCGACTGAGAGTGAGGCGTGTCTCCGAAAGAGTATGGACAGAGTTTGAGCATCCCTCCCTCTGTGAAGTCCGAACCCAGCCTTGTCCTCATTTCTCCCTGTTCTTGCTTGTCTGCAGAGCTCTGACTTCCTTATCTCATTATTCTCATGTCAGAGCATAGATTGTGGTGAGCACGTGGAGAGATAAGATGAGGCAGGGCAAAGTTGGCCTTTTTGTCTACTGCATGTTCCTCCCAGGACTTCTGGGTGGTGCACGAGTTGGCTGTGCCTAGGGAAGCCTCATTCCTGTGGACTGGCTGGAACCAGAGTCAAAGAAGCCCCTGATTCTCCAGGTGAAGAAACTTCCTTGGGTCTAAGTGGAGGAAGGAAAGTCTCCAGCCACCTAGAAATGGGCAAGCCTGGCGCCTCCCACAAGCTCCAGTGCCAGCACCTTTGGCTCTGTTCACTTCTGATTTCCACTGGGGAATGTGAGTTGTATTATTATGATGACTGAGGCCTTTTTCTTCTGCCTCAGACCACCATATTAGCCAGAATTCTGGTACCACTGAAATCAGCTCAGTTTTGCTCTTTGGGTGATTCTGACACAGGAGAAAAATGGCAAGATTCTCTCAGGGTGGGAGAAACTGAGATTCAGTACCTCAGACCAACCTTCTTTAGGGAAAAAAAAAAGAAATAAAGATCACATAAAATAATGCAGGTCACATTTGTCACACACAAACAGTCCCACGCAACCCATAAAAGTCAGAAGCCATGGGAACACACTGAGGCTATTTGATTTGGATTGTAATCTCAGGCACAAAAGGTTATCACCGCACTTTGTTCTTATAAATGGAAAAAGCCTTTGAAAGCAAACCGTGCAGCCTGAAGCAACTGCCAAGACATTCTGAGTGTTTCGCTTCTACCATAAGCTCTTTCACTTTCCCCTGCTGTGCTAGCTTTGAAGACAACACTGAGCTACGTTACGCTTTTAATTGTGTGTGCATACAGTGCGCATAGTGTGGGGGGAACCCCAAAAAGCTAAGGGCCTCATTCAAGAGGAAAACATTTTGAGGTTGGCATTCCTCCCTCTGTTTGTGTGCACGAGTTTGATGGACAGGTCACAGCAGCAATAAACCAATATTACTACCTCGTGTTTTTATGAAACTCTGTAGTAAGCATTCTATGCTCCTGATCTTCAGAAGCTTTGCATACTGTTATCTCCCCTTTATGGATGGGGAAAAAATGGATTCTTAGGTGTATGGGACTTGGCAAGGTTGTTTCGTCAAAGCAACAGGGTCAAGGAGTCAAGGCTTTTTCTGTTATGGGCCACAAGCTGTCTCCATTTAGTCACACAAAAGCATGACTGACTCATGGGACAGGATAGACGTCTGTGATTTAAAGCAAGGTCATAGGTCAACGCTGACACACCTGAGGACAAGAAGAGTGCTTTTTATGGGCATCTAATTGAAGCACATATACTAGAGATGTTAGAAAACACAAACATTGGGGTCACCAAGATGATTCAGTGGGTAAAGGGCGCTTGCCACCAAGCTTGATGATCTGACTTTGATCCCAGAAACCTACATGGTAGGAGAGAAACAACTATTTTGAGTTGTCGCTTGACCTCTACATTTGAGCCATAGTGTGATGGGAAAGGAGACAGATCCTCTAATGTACTCATATCTGTTCTATTTCTTAGCTTTTAGTGATGGTTTACCTGTATGTCCTTAGTCCAAGCTTAAATACTGGATATATATGTGCGCATGCGTGTGGTATATGTGTGTCTGTGTGTATACGAATGCACGTATGTATATGTTATATATGCATATGTACTGAGAGGATAAATAAATATGACAAAAATATGAAAAGAAAACACAGAAGGACCCATCAGTCAGTGCATCTTAGTGATACCACCTAAAGAGATACCAAACGAGGATGAAGACTGCCACTAAACAGTGATATGACCCAAGACACACAGGAAGGGAGACTGTCTGTGTCAAGTAGCGGTCACCCAGATGGTCACACTGAACATAACGGAACCTTATGAAAACAAATCATAGAAATGAGGGACACAAAAAAGAATGGTTCTTTTTAAAAATGGAAGTATGACATCCCCTTTCGAAGGCAACCCTAACTTCCTGGATTTCAAGCAGCAAGTTGCTATGGCATCAAGGTCTGAACCTGGCAAGCAGCAAGCCTCTTGTTGGGGAAATGCTGCCCTCCCAGGCATGGAGCACAAAAGAGGAAACCCATGAGCGCAGTGGTTCTCAACCTGTGGGTCTTGACCCCTTGGGGTCAAATGACCCTTTCACCATGTTGCATATACATATCCTGCATATCAGATATTTTTGTTAAGGTTCATAATAGGAAAATTACAGTCACGAAGAAGCAATAAACATAATTTTATGGTTGGGGTTCACCACAACATGAGGAACTAACTGTATTAAAAGGCTGCAGCATTAGGAACGTTGAGGATCACTGTTCTAGAGAGTCAGAATAGTGGCATATCAGTGCTGCCAGTGACTCCACATGCAGGCAGCTCCTCACACCCTCCAGTCCTGCATCCACTGAGGATATTTGAGAAACGTTCTCTATGCTGAAGTTGGACTCACTTTTGTTTGTTGCTATGCCCTAACAGTATAGTATAATAATGATCTGCCTATCAACTACATAATCTTAGGGAGTAGAAGTCATGTACAAATGATTTAAAGTACACAGGTGGACGTGTGTAGGTTGCATGCAAACATTACATCAGTTTGTATGAGAAACTTGAGCATGCTCTGGCATCCATGTGAGTCCTGGAATCCACCACACCCCCAGCCCCAAGAGCGCCAGGGATCACGGTATGTCAATCCACACACATCCAAACACATGTGGTACAGTAAACCAGATATGTCACCTTGCTGCCTAGAACACCATCAATTTTGTAGAACATGAAACCTGCCTTGGGCTTGTTTAGTACGGAATGGCAGGAAAACCAATAACGCTGAGTCCAGGATAACATGCAAACCTACTAGGCAAGTGCCTGGGACAGATTTCTAAAGAAATCAGTGGCTAAGGATGACAATCAAACTGGCCCACAGTGTGAAGGTAGACAAGGTGTTGTTCGCCCATAGAAGAATCAATGTGAGGTATTTTTGTCATTCCGCTGAAGTTGTCTGGCAGGAGCCCGTTAGTTCTCTTATCTCCAGCACTGAATGCTACAGGTGCTAGGTGACATACACACACCTGTCACTTAGCATTCAAGAGCAGCCTGGGCTACATAGTGAGTTTTAGGTCAGCCTACACTACATGAAAGGAGACTGTCTCAAACAACGATGGGAAGAACACTATGGAAAGCCTTGTTCTTGCCTCCCAGAGCTCAGGCTGGGCTGCAGAAGTCAAATGAGCACATATGGAAGAAATCCCTGATCCTGGTGGTTGCCTCCTGTGACCAAGAGTGGCTGGCATTGGGGCTGTCAAGGGACACACCCAGGGAGCAACTCAGAGGTGGAAGCAGGAGCCGGGCATATGGGAGCTGAGCTGGCATGCAGAGAAGTAAAAGAAAGTAAACCGACAGGAGATGAGTTGGTGACTGAGGGTGTGAGAAAAGGGAAAATCCAGAAATGAGATAAATGTCAATGGAGAGGGGGCTATTTACTTGGTCTAAACTTGAACTCTAAATCCCAGTGTCTGTACACACCCCACACCTCACACACAACCTTCCAAAGGGAGACTGGGAGCAACTGCTTCATGGCCATTAGTTAACCTGGTGGATGGGAAAGAACTGTGCGCTTCAGGAGAGAAAGCCCAGCAGTGAACTTCTGTGAGCAGACCAGGTGGTTCAAGGCCACTTCACCACTCTCAACATGAAAGGTTGTCACAAGAAAAGACAGAGGAGCCAAGCCCCAGAAGCAGCTCAGAAATGACTCCCTTGCCTCATACAAAGTTCAGTTTACCCTGAGCCAGCCACCCTAGAGACTGTTAGCAAAGCAAAGCTCACATCTGCATGGGATGACAAGGTTGGTCCCTGGCCTGGAGGATCGGAAGACCGCTACACAGTGGCCATGCTCACTGCACTGAATGAGTTTCTCCCACTGGCTGTCTCCATGGAGGAGAAGGCCGAGGGGTTTACTGAAGCAACAGCTTCCCAGACATGCATCCGCAGGTGTCACACAAACTGAGTCCAGAGCTCCAGCCTCACCACAAATGTACCCCAAAACTAGGCTTCAACAGTGCTCCTCTAATTTTCATTAGGTCTTGGTCTCCAGAGAAACGGGCCCCTTTTGCAGGGCCGATGAATGGCAGGCCAGTGTCTTTCAGAGACTGAGTCAGTGTGAATGAGAATGGCCCTCATAGACTCTTGTGCTTGAACACTTGTTCCCCAACTGGTGAAACAGTTTGGGAAGAATTAGAGCATGTCACCTTGTTGGAGGAGGTGTGCCACTGGGAGGTGGGTTTTGAGGTTTCAAAAGACCCCATTCCCAGTGAGCTCTTTCTGCCTCTTGCTTGTGAATCAAGGTGTGAACTCTCAGCTTTTCCAGGCACCTCACTTTGGCTCTACCATCATGGATTCCAGGCTTCTGAGACCATGAGTCCAAACCAAACACTTTCTTTTATACGTTTCTTTGTTCATGGTGTCTTTTTGCAGCAATTGAAAAGTAAACAGACAGAGGCAGAACACAAACGTGTTTATGTGGCAGACATACTGACTGTTGGATCAGACAGGCAGTTAGCCTGGATCCCCCCGTCTCCACTCCAGCCAAGCATAACTCCTCAAAGACCTCTCTCCAGCTCCAGGTGAGCTTATCCTGTCCCAGATGCTGTCAAGGGGAGGCTGATCGAAATTGTTCATCTGAGACAAGCAGGTCTATGATGATACCCATTCCCAATTGTACGTCAGCCTTGCAAAGCAATGGATACCATCAAATTTAAAGCCAAAACCATGCATGGTGGCCAGGATCTTCAGTGTTCCCCAGACACCTGTATGCTGAAAGCTTGGTCACCACTTATGGCTCTATTGAGAAGTGGTAGAACTTCTAAGAGATGGCCCTGGAGAAAGGAAATTAGTCTGCTTGCTGACGGTGTGCCTGGTCCTATCTCCTTCTTTTACTTCCTGGCCACCATGAGGTGAACAGAGCCTTTCTCTCATGAGCTGCCTCATTATGAAGCTGAAAGCAATGGGGTCAGGTGACCATAGACACCTCTGAAACATGATAAATAAATAAACCTCTCTTCCTTTTAAGTAGTTTGCCTCAGGTATTTGGTCACAGTGTCAGAAAACTAACCCAAGACTGGATGAAGGTTTCCGTGTAACACTAAAGCCTAAACCAATTGATGTGGAAGATTTGCAGAGGTACTTCAGCCCCACCCAGAGAGCCAGTGACAAGATGAAATTGACCAGCCAGAATTGAGGAAGGAAAAATATTCATGTTTGCATGCCAACAATGAAGATATTAATAATCTGATGGGAAATGGAGATGCCCTTACTTCCTGGTCATCTCTAAGCTTCATCTGTCATCTGCCATGCTACTGCAGATGGCTGAGTGACTGTTTTATTCATATTAACATATTTGGAATCCACACAAATAAAGACCAAAAAGCTATGTCAGGTACCCAGGAAGTCTGCTGACAGTTTTCACTAGGAAGGCATCTCTGATTGTATGGGCCAGCTTCCTCCTGGGGAGTTTCTCCATTTGTCTTGTCCCTTCCCCTTCCCTATGAGATGACAGTGTACAGATACTGGTCCTGAGAACCAGAGTACCACTCTGATGGCCACCTTTTCCTGAAGGGTGATCACTATTTTATTTTAATGAGTTTCATCTATTCCATTTTCTTTTCTGTTTTCTCTGGCAGAAGTTAAAAAAAAAAAAAAAAAGAGCCACAGAATCCATCATCCATCAACCCTTGTTTTATCTGTGCTCATGAGGGGACAAAAATCTGCAAATGACAACTGAAACCTTCGGAAAACTCAGTTCAGAGTGCATCAGATGGTAACCTGTGGGTCACCAAAGCAATAAAACTTCACAGAAATGCGTGGGGGGCAGCTCTGGGACTAGTGGCACACGCCTTTGATCCCAGCACTCTGGTGGCAGAGGCAGGTGGATCTCTGTGAGGTCCAGGCTAGCCAGAGCTATGTACTGAGACCAGGACCTGAAAGCCTCTCTCCTTGGGGTTTTCTTGGAAACAGATCACTAGAACTCTCCTAGCATCGTTCTCTAGGAGTCTCCCAAGACTACTTAATTTTCAGGGAGAGCCTCAGTTTCTAGGGTTTCCTTTTATACCATTACACAGAAGGAAAACACTTCCCAACAACTGCACCCATGTGTCCCGTGTCCCCCCCCCACCCCCCGTCTTCTAGTTTGCCTTAGTGCGTTTAGTCACAGGAGGAGATAAGTTCCACACACATGAAAGTGCACAGAAGAGATTTGAAAGTTGGATAATACACAGTATAGGGAAGGCACACTGACAAGACAGCCAAGCCTTCCTGGACGGCCAACATGGGGAGCACCGTTGAGTCATCCATTAGACAGCTGCTCCCAATGTTCCAAACAGGTGTACATTTTACTTAGGAATCCTTTCCTGGAAATTCCTGACCCACGAAAAACATGAAATGATATAGAGAAAGGAGGTAAAAAAACATGTAAAATGGGAGGAATGCAGCCAATGTTGATCACTAAAGATGGGCTGAGTAAACCTTGTTTTGGCCACATTAAATGATACAGTATGGTACCACATGACACTAAGTAAGTGGATATTAGGGATGACTTTTACAAGTGGCTCACAGTTGCTTTTTAAAATTCACAATAGTATGTATAGAATGAGCTTTGTTCTAAAATATGCATCTGCATGTTTAAATCCATCAAAATGGTAGCAGAGTATGCCCCATGGTTAAGAACAGTTCCCCCTTGAAAATGGTGGGAGATTACAGCACTAAGGGTGATTTTAGCTACAACTCAGAGAAAACCCGACTGGGCCTGCTACACACAGTAATAAAGGTTTTAAGAATGGACCTCATGGGAGAAACTCCTCTATGAGGACACCAGTCTTCATTTCTGCATTCTTCTGGCCCTGCCTACCCAGTGGCCCTTGGTTGCTTAGCTAACAGGCACTATATCCATTCACCACTGGATCATGTGGGAGAATTCTTACTTCTTCTGGGAAACTTTCCCAGAAGCCTCTGAGTAGCCCCAGCTCACATTTTATTGGCAAGAATGGCGCCCATTGCTCACTTGGAGCCAATCACTGTAAAGGGCTACAGGCCCATCTTACTCACCTCCCAACTCAGGCTGGGGACCATAATATCTGTGAAAAGCCAGGTTCTCTTCAAGTAAAAAACAAAACAAACAAAAAATGGGGAAATGGTGGCTAGGCAGCCACCTGGGATGAAGGGAGCTTTTTCTGCTTATGGCAGTATAGCCTGTCATTTGAAATCTTTTCTATAAGGTTTTCTGTATGTGCAACACTTAATTGTCATTGCCGACGTGACTGGATTTAGAAATACAGCTCTGAGTGTGCCTCTGAGGGTGTTTCCTGGGAAGACCCCACCCAGAATATAGCAACGTCATTCCATGAACTGGTGTCCTGGGCTGTAAGCAGTACACATTGTCAGCAGCTGCCTTATCCTGCTGCCTTGACCTCCCCACCATGGTGGCTGCACCTCATATCGTGAGCCAAATGACTCCTTCCTTCCCGAAGCTGCTTTTGTCACAGCAATGAGAAAAGGGATTAATATACTGTGTGTGAGTTTTAAGTCTATTATAAACATTTTAAACTGTAGGAAAGAGACTGAAATGAAAAACGGCCTGAAAAAATATGTATCCTCATTTACTTCATTATTTCCTGTCTTTTCCAAAATTTATATGATAGTTTTCATAAATGGAAAAATAATTTCTAAAAATGCTCTCCATCTTTTAATACTCGATTGTGTGACAGACTTTTCTGGGACAATGTAACAAACACATCTACTCACTCTAGATATGGGGCTCATGACAGGCTACAAAACTGTTATCAGCAAAATCCAACTTGGGGAACCAATGGGTGTCATTGGGGTACTTACAGGAACAGAAATGACAATAAGAGCAATCCCATTTCCTAGGCCTTATGACATTCCTTACTGGGAAGCCCAGAGTTCTGGCTAGACAATAATCATTTCCACTATTTTTCTGATGAGAATATTTAGGGTTATAAAAGTTAAAAAGTTGTCTCTAGGCAGCCAGGTGAGAGGGAGGCTACCCCAAATCTCTCTGACTTTAAACTCCATGTTCTATTTTCTGCCAAGTCACACCATGCTCCTCCATTCAAACAGCAGCACAAGGCCAGCTCTGAGAAAACCCTCCCAGGAAGCTCCCCTCCAGGCTCCTCCTGGTCCACCACCCTGCAGAGAGGCTTGCCAGGACCTCATCCTCAGCTCATTGGAATCAATGTTCTCTCTTCCTCATCTTTCAGCTGTGACATGTAGGCATCTTCTGTGTGTTGTATCAACTGGCCCATTATTTAGTGCATGCTCAGTAAGCCTGTGTCGATGAGGTTAAGTGTATCCCAAAGTCTGCTTGTGGGTAGCACCGTGAACTGTTAAGCTTCTGAACAACCCCCTGCCCCACCCCCAGTGACTCACTGCATTCTGAAGCCCCACCCCTTCCACCTCTTTATATCCACTGTTTGTTTCACACCAGAATAAAAGAGAAACTCTCATTTCTGTTCTGAATCATCAAATGGAACCAGACATTCTGACCTGCAGACATTCAAGTGGCCTCTAGGGTAAATTCATCTAAGAAATGACTCTTTGCTTAACATAGCTGTGGCCCCTAATCTTAAAAAAAAAATTAAAAAATCAAGTGAGAAACAGCGTGGCCTTAGCTAAAGACTGCATGGAGAATGTCTCCTTTACATGCTTGCATTCAATAACTGCTTCCCTGTGTACTTAGGTAGTATTAATCACCATCTGCCTTAACACAGGATTACTCATAGTTAAGTACTCCATTAGCATTCAGAAACTTCTAACCTTTGGATAGTGATTACCGCCAATTCAGCTTGTTTCCCACAGCTATTTATTGAACATCTATTGTGAATGTGGCCTCATAGAGATGAGAGGAAGAGGAAGGGATGAGAATGTCACAGTCCCCAACCTCCTGTCTTTGCTACAAATAGAAAGAGGATGGGGAAATATGCTAATCAAACATTCCTGCAAGCCAATAAGGCTTCAAGTACCATTTTCACTACTTAAATGTGAAACGCGATTAGATGCTTGCTATGATGAAGCCAATTAAACTGTTAGCATAAAGCAGCCAAGAATACTGTCTCATAGGCTATTTTCAACTCCTTATGGTCTGACCTTTGCCGGGGAGATGTGGCAATGTGCAGGGTATCAGCACCGAACTGCTCACGGAAGTTCACAGGTGGTCGTTCGCAGCAAGGACAAAACACATGTGTTCTGGTTTTAAAAAAATCACAGATTTAGCCTTTTGGCTTCTGAAGGTTTATTTATAAGTGGAATTCTGGGGCAAAAAAAAATCATATGAAGACAGAGAAACTCAAGTATTAATTTAACCCGAAAACTGCAATACCATTGACTACTTGAGAAGTAGCTGCTTTCATAGGTTACCAAGACCTAGGAAGGATGGTCCGAAAGGAAGGATTTAAAATTGATGGCACATCACGTGATATTCTTTTACTGTTTTCATTGTTTTTACATTTTCATTATTAAACAGCCAGAAAGATAAAGCATGGAGCAAATTGTTACAAATAAGTAAGCTTTAAAAAATTACAATTATTTTCCATATAAAGGTCATTTCTTCAGTTACCATCTGAACATCTACCATACCAGAGAGTTCTCCTGCCAACTAACTGTGGATGCCTCACTCCATTCCCTGGGGATGCTTAACTCTTGGGAGTGTGTGTGGAACTGTTTATTGATAATGTACTTTCTCTAGCATATTCTCTCCTGCTCCCTCCAGAAGTCTGGGGAGTAGTGAGAACAGAATCGTTTCTACATCTGCACAGTGGGACGATCAGTAAATAAATAGAGGTATGGATTTCTGAAAGAGAATGACAAAAAGCACATTTACAATTATTCTAAGCCGCACTCTGGGTATCCCTGAGACAGAGGATAATTACTAACGCTTTTATGCTGCACACTTTATTTTTAACTAAACCTGTAAGTAGACTGCTGGGAAATGCCAATACTTCAACTGCTTCATATTGTCTGTGATGAAAATTTTGCTTTGTAAAATAGTAGCCCAGATCACAAAATCTCCTTTTAAGACATGATTATATTTATTTAGGTTTTTTTTTAATAGAGGTTATTTCTGGCAACGTTTTCCTTCAGGGAAATTTTAGTAGCAGGAAGGAAGATCAAGCGAGTATTTGCTCTTGAATCTGAAGGGTGCCTTCCAGGGCTAGCTCTGTTTTTCATGCAAGCCATAATAAGTTAGCCAGTTCGCTAGATGGGGACCTCACTGTGGGAGACACAAAGGTGTTGACAGAGCTGAGTCCTGCCAGGAACTGCTTCAGGACTAACTACAAGGAAAGTCCAAACGGGAAATCCCTCCTATTAAAGAAAACCCTATTAGGGATAATAGAGTTCTAGTGATTGAGACAGACTAGCTGTCTCCACCGACTCAGTTAATAACTACTCAATATTCACCTGTAAAGAAGCGAGCTAAGCACGAGTTGGGCGGATCCTAACGCAACGGCTAGAGAAGAAACACTAAGCTGGGCCCTCTAGGACCCTCGTAACACCTGTTGAATATTACAGCTTAGAACCTTACGAACTAAAGACTCCCGGATTTAACCTTAGGAGATTTTAGAGTTCGTGGAAATGCGCGTGTATACTGAAGGTTTCCATTTTGCTTCATCAACAAAACTGGTTACTAATTATTTATGAACCACAGAGCCGAAAACAAACTTTCTTACCTTAAGCAGTTAAGGAGAGGCGGGCAGAGGGGAGAGGCTGGCTTTGATTTGAGCCTCTTTGTACCTGTCCTTGCCCCCTGGTTCCCACCTTAAGTGACTTTTTTTTTTTTTAAAGAGAAGTCAAGGGTGCACCCCTCCTCTACTTGGGGAGGGGGCACACCTCCCAGTAAAACAACGCTCTAGCACCCAACTCCGGGAGTCCCAGGAGCCTAGCGCTGCCTAAGCACAAAGACCCGGCTTTCAATCCGGCCCTAAGCCAATTCAGGCCCAGGGACGCAGTGACTCCAGGGCCCCGGCCCCATTGCCACACTCTCCAGGCGTCCCGGGCTCCCTACGCTACGGGATGCGGGCGGTGGGGCTCTGGAAGGACAGCAGGCAATCTTCAAAGCTTCTGTCCTGGCACGAAGTACCCCGCTAGTACCCTCCGAGGACCCCCGAATCCCGAGGTTCGGGTGCCTAGTCCTCTCCCTTGGCGAGCGGTTCCAGGGGCCCACAAGCCGTGTGGCTGCGGTGGTCTGCAGGACCCGATGCCCGGGGCAACGGGACCCGGAGTGCGCAGGACTCACCTCCCCGCGCCCCCACCCCCGAGTGCCTGCGCTGCGCAGCCTCGCGCAGTGTCGCGCCCGAGCGTCCCTCCCTGCCCCGCGCGTCCCCAGCGCTAGGGAGCAGGTGACCGGAGCCGCGAGCCACGCGCACGTATGACCACCCGAGATCGCGCGTCCCCAGGCGCGGTGGCCTCTTACCTCCAAGCGGGCCGGGACGGCCCCGCCAGGCCGGGCACCGACTGGGCCGGGGAGACGCGCCTCCCGCCGCCGCTGGGAGCCGGGGCGGCGGGCAGGCTCGGGGAGCTTCTCCCGGGCGGCGGCGGGAGGCGCTGCTCTCGCCGCTGCCGCCGGGGTCTCGGAGCTCGCGGCCGCTGCTCAGGTCCCTCGGGTCCTGCGGGAAAACCCGCCGCTCGGGCCGCAAACTCTTGGGCGCGCAGAGCCGGGGACAGCCGCCGCCGCCGCCTCCCCGCCCCGCCGCCTCCTCCTCCTCCTCCCCCTCCTCCTCCTCCTCCCGCTCCTCTTCCTCCTCTTCGTCCTCCTCCTTCTCCTCCCGCTCCTCTTCCTCCTCCTCCTCTTCCTCCTCTTCCTCCTAAACCTCCAGGCTCCCGCGGCTACCCGCTCCCTCCTGGCCGGAACCCAGTCTGAGCCGCGCACTCTGCGCGTGCCGCAGGGACACGGACCCTGCGACCCCCGGCGTCTCTGGGGGGCGCAGACACCCGAGCGTCCCCCAGGGCCGCCGCGGGTCCTGCGGGGCTGCCAGGGACGGGCTTGGGAGGTGGAACAGGGGGTCCGGCCAGTCTGGGTCCGGACTGGGCGCGGTAAAGGTTGTGCTTGGCGCGGAACCGGGAAGAGGGGAGACGAGCTTGACATTGCGGAGCTGCGGGGCCGGGGGTCCTGCTAAAGTTGTCACTAAGGGGGGCAGCGAAGAATACGGAGCCCCGGGTAAATGGAAACCATCGCTGTGCCCACTGGCACTCCGCTTTCACGGGAGTGGGGGCGTCTGCTAGAACAAGGCTGTGTCTCTCCATTGCCCAATGCCGACCTCTGAGGGAGGCCAGCGCGCTTCTGTGACTCGGGTCACTGGGGACGTGGGTGGGTGAGGGGACACCAGGTGAGAAGAGGGGTTCGGGGACGCGAGAGTGAAAGCTGTTCGTGGAAGACAGCAGAGGTTGCTACGGAGGAATGCTGGGTGCCTTCTCTGAGGCAAGAGAAGCTGGTCCGGGAAATGGGTCAAGGATTGGCAAGAACCCGCTAAGTGTCCCCTCGCACGCCTAGGGCGGCAGGTTGGGGGCTGCGGCCAGGAGGCGCCCTCGGAGCAGCGCCGGGCCTCTCCCTCCCCGCCCCCACTGCCCTCTCTCCTTTTGCACCAGTGCAGGAAATGCTCCACTGACCTACATATTTTTCCAAACATACGTGACCTTTTTTTTTTTTGTTCCTGTGGGAGGAGACAGGCGAGGATCCAAGAAAAAGAAGCTGTAGCGAGCGGCGGGCGCGCTAGAACACAGGGAGGCTTTTTACCAGTTTCTGCAAACCTCTAGCCAGGGACAGATGTGCAGACACAGACCCGGGAACCAGGGGCTGCTATTGGACTAGCTGAGGGGTTCTGAGCGCTAGTGGGTGAGGGGGGGGGGGACTGCTAGCCCAGTGGAGGAGCGCAATGGGAGCACGTTTCACCCAAACCCACAGCCGCCCTCCACTCACAGCGGCGATCGCGGCAGACAAGCACCTGGCAAGACCAGCTCGAAGAGAGGAGTCACCTCCCCCGCACCAGGCGCACGAAGGTCACTTGCTCCCTGGCACGGCTTGTTCTGGCTTCCTGGAGCAGCGCCCTGCCTCGGCAGCCTTTCACCAGTCTTTCTAGAGCTCACATTCCAGCAAGTGGCCCCGACAAGGAAAGCGCCCCCACTGGCTCTCTTTTTCTGTACGTGTGTGTGTGTGTGTGTGTGTGTGTGTGTGTGTGTGTGTGTGTCCGTGTCCCCAGAGGGGTCTCCTGAGTCACAATCCTGGGTCATGGGGACCAGAGGCGCCTTATTTGGGCATGCAACCCCACACCTTCAATTACATCAAAACACTCACACAGCCACCACCACCCCCAGTAAAATAGGTCATTCACTTTGTTTCCCATTTGTATTATTTTTAATTCTACTCCTGATAATTAAACGCCTGTGTGGAACTCTGAGCAGTTATAACCGCTGACATTCTCAGGCTTGCTTCTGACTTGAAGAGCTTTTGAGGAAAGAGAAAGCTGACCCCTTGTTAGTTTGAGGTTCCCCTTTCCAACTAGAAAAAGGGAATATTTTGTTTAGGCAAGTAAGTTTTTACTGTGCCCTCAAAGCGTGGCTGTGACTAATATCTAGTAAAGATGAAATTGTGTGCTACTAACCGGATTTAATAAAGAAGTTAGAGCTACCCCCTTGCCTCCTCTTTTGCTTTGATGCTTTGAAAGAGATTCCAACTCCCTCTGGCAACTTGAAAACTCATTGAGAGATCTTTTGAGAAAGTTGACGTGGGCTAATAACTCAAGCCTGCAGTGTAACAAGTATTTTTGTTCTGTCCCGTTTTTATCGTTTGCAGGGTATCTTCCTGTCATTATGGAGACGTGTGGATGTGGTTGTTATACTTACCCCATCTCAGGAAGGTTTCTTACCACCCAGGAAGGGCCCTGAGGCAGAGTGGAGAATACATTTTCCCTCCAAATGCAGAGGACAGCCTCCTGATCTTTCTGTGCCTTTGACAGTACAATTCCCTCCAGTGCCCTGTGTTGAAGGCTTGCCATGAGTCAGGCCAAGCTCACCAGGAAGAACCAGGCGAACATTGAGAGGGGTCATGTACAAGGGAGGTTTACAATCTGAGACAGAGATAAACATGAACTACATAGGTCCAGTTACAGGAGTTCAAAGGAGGAACTTGGGATGGGCTTCTTGGACATGTGACCGGGGTGCCAGGATTTCCCAGTGACAAGGTAACAAAGTCATGCTAGATTATGTAGGTTATGGCCTACCCTTTATTTAAAATGTGTGATATGAGTCAAATGCAGCCTTTCAAGACTGCTCTGCTGGGGATAGGCATTCTCACGTGGTCCCAGTCATTAATAAACAGCCTGTGCTTTATTAATTGAGTTTTATTGATTGAGTCTTTTAATGATTCTCAAAAGAATCCTCGATAGTTTTCAAGGAATCAAAATATATGAACTGGAGGATGAAATTTTGTTTCATTAATTATCAATTTTTAAAAATATGATGAAAAATTCAAAGTTCCCATTGCCTTATTGATCTTCTCCATCATGGATGTCAAATCTGTAGAGTATCCCAATTAGAAATACCATTATAATTAACTTTTCGGCATAGGCATTGGCTGGCTACTGGTGTCTGCTCTTAGTGCCTCACATTTCAGTCACAGGTGGGAAGGTCCTTGTATATGGATAGCTAGCAGCCTGTGTGTGGAGAGTTACCTCAGAACATCAGTTTAT
>CAJQZJ010032438.1:3216094-3238544 GCA_907164525.1 Lophiomys imhausi
CCTCAGAACATCAGTTTATATGGATAGCTAGCAGCCTGTGTGTGGAGTGTTACCTCAGAACATCAGTTGGTTTTGGTTTGTTTGTTCTGTCTTGTCTTGTTCCCAGCCAAAAGAAAAATCAAGTATCATATCATACCTTCTTACATAGAATAACATATTGTCTGGATAGGAAGGCGTTTTAAATGGAATCTCAGTAAATAACGTTTGCAGTAACAAAAGGTGACATTTATGTAATACTATGTGCCAGGTATTCACATTACTTCATTTTGTCTTCAGGCGGTCCTGTAAGAAAGTAACTTGTGGTTTCTATCAACCAGATCAGGTCTTTGACTTAGAACTGGTCAAGATCCTCCTGGCCACTCGGCAGAAGAACAGGGAAGAGCTTGCACTTGACACTGGTGACTGTGTGTCTAAACCTCCCCCACCCAACCGGCTACGTGTGCCTGCCAGATGCAACATAGAGCTGTCCACCTTTCCTCCCCATGAAATTGCGCTGGTTGGTGCAGGGTTGCTGAAGCACCACTATGTGGCTGCAAACGTCTCTTCTGCTTTCTCCTTCTCATGCATTGGTTATTGATGACTTCATCACATTCATTTTCTTTAGTTTTTTAAAATTTTATTTATGTTTGTGTGCATGTGCAGTGTGTCAGATCAGCTGGAGCTGGAGTTACATGCAGGCGGTTGTGAGCAGCCTTATGTGGGTGCTGGGAATTGAATTCTAGTCTTCTGGAAGAGCAGCAAGCGCTTTTAACCACCAGGCCATCTAGCCAGCACCAAATCACTATGTCTTGGTTTTTTTTGGGGGGGGGGTGTTTTTATTTTTGTTTTGTTTTGACACAGGGTCTCACTATGTAGCCCTCCTGTCTGGGTTGGAACTTGCTACATAGGCCAGGCTTGGCTTGAACTCACAGAGATCCTCCTGCTTCTGCCTCTGATGTGCTGAGATTACAGGCATATATATATATATATATATATATATATATATATATATATATATATACTATCACTTCTGGCTTCTTTATTTCATTTCTAAAGCAGCTACATTCCAAGTGCTTGAAATAGAACTCTAGGATGATGAATTAGGCTTCCAAAAGAGCAACAACTGGGGCAGCTGATGATTTTTTGAAAGAAATGAAGTCCATGGGTCAACATGTACATGACAGCCATCACCAAGGCACTGTTGGGACTTTGGCAATAGGATGGAAGGGAGTAGGTTTACAAATAGTTGTGATCCTCAAACCAACTCAAGGTCTTAGGCTGGGAATGGATGCAAGTTCCTCTCTTTATAGGATCCCTGAGTACACATCAGGCTTCCTTCTTTTGCTTCCAGAATAAGGGACCAGAATAGGTTAGTCCAAGGAAGGTGCTTTGTTGGGCTGTGGCCTCTGATCATCCTGCTGGCTAATGTACTGGCCAGGGATAGAGCCTTTCTCACTAGCAAGGTAGAAACTGTGAGAAAGCCTTTAATCCCTCCCACCCACGGTGTAAGCTAACTGCCTTCAAGGTGAACTTGTGGAATGTGGGAGGGGCATTCAGTGTGTGTGAAAAATAGAAGGGAAGAAAAGTGTTTGTGTACAGGGTGCTGAGGGTTGGGGAGAGGCAGGTGGTGAGGGCAGCAACTGTGGGTGAACCATGAAGGTGCAGAAGGAATGCAGGCGGTGTTAGCGCCTGTAATTAGCTGAGAGGATTGCAGAAGAGCCTAGCTCGGGCACAACCAATGCAGGAGAAATCATCTCCACTCCAGGAGGCTTCTGCTCTTGGCTGGCGTTGGTGGAGGCCCAGACAAGTGCCTGTTGAGATAGGCACCTTCTCTAACAAGGACCAGGAGCACCCTTTAGGAACAGGCAGGAAAACAGCTGTGCTGACTTTCTCAAGCCACCATTGGTTTGTCTGTTCCCATCCCATGTTCCATTTACCTCAACTGTAAAGAGGTGATTCTAATGTTTTTCCACACAGGTGCTTGGAAGAGCACAGGCACACACACACTCAGGCATGCATACTCCGAACACACACACATACACACAGAGGCAAGTGAATTAATTTTCCATTATGGTTTGCATATCTGCCTCGTTTTAAGGTCTGCTGACTTTGGTGCAATGCTGTTTGAACAAATAAGTTACTACAGAATCTGCTGTGCACTTTGTCCAGGAAGAACACCTATCGATACAAAATTCATCATACATAGTTCACTTGAAGTGGAAGGCTAATTATAGGAAAATGTTCTCCAAGGAGCTATTTATAGCCCGTCCCCAGTAGGCAGCAAACGACGCATTTCCTGTATGGGCATGCATTACTTGATCAGCATGCTTTGTTGAAAGGTATTGGTGAGAAAGAAGCTTCTCTCAATGGCTCCCTTGAGCACTGTGGTGACAGTTGAGTATGACCCTGTGATGTCACTGGATGCTTTTAATGCACCTATCTATGCAGGGCACTTTCTGTTTCTTCCTCTCCAGATCCACGAAGGCTTTACAGATGTTTCAAGCAACAATGCTCCACTGCGGTTTTCCATCCCTTTTTACATTAGTGAGATCCGGGTAACCCATAGCATCAGGGCTTTATTTGAAGACTTTGCCCTTTGAAACTGATGATGTCAGCGGGCAGCACTTGGCTTTCCTTACCAGAGGCATATAGTTCTCAAAGTACATTCTGTTCCTCCTCGAACTATCAGCAGCATCCTCTGGAAATTTGTTAGAAATGTAAATTTACAAGCGTGGTTCTCCCTGAAGCTCGATGTCTGGGCAAACTGTCAATCAGCCCCCCAGAAGGGCTCTAAGGCATGCGAGGTTTGAGAGTCTTAACTTTGTGTAGTTGATCGATCTTCTCTTGCGGTTTGATCTAACTGGGCTTCTTGTGCAAGGCCATACGCTAGTAGGGCCATGTGCTGTTGTTTAATTAACTTTTTTTTTTTCCTTTTCGAGACAGGGTTTCTCTGTGTAACAGCTCTGGCTGTCCTGGACTCACTTTTGTAGACCAGGCTGGCCTCGAACTCACAGAGATCCGCCTGCCTCTGGCTCCCAAGTGCTGGGATTAAAGGCATGTGCCACCACCACCCGGTGTTTAATTAACTTTTACAACTATTTTCTGATGGCAATTTTTGTTTTATTTTAGACAGAGTGTCACCATGTACCTTTGCTGGGCCGGAGTTCATTCTGCATACCAGGCTGGCCTCAACTCAAAGATCCCCTTGCCTCTGCTTTCTGAGTGCTGGGATTCATGGGGCACACTACCACACCTATTCCCCCCTTTTAAAAAATGTGTTCCTGCAGGACAAGTATTAGGTTGGAGGACCAGAGGGCTTCAGCTCCTTGCACTCTGAGGACCCTGTTATTATGCAGCTTAGGGACACATAATCGGGAGACTGATGAGAATCTTTTTTTTTTTATATTTTTCACTTCAATTTACATCTGCAACACAGTCCCCTCCCTCCACCCCCATCTCCCTTTTCCTACTATCCCACCCTCTCCCCCTTCTGTCTCCTATCCTACTCTTCTGGAGTGCGGTGCCTACATATCAGCCCCCTTCAGTTCAGCAGTTATATGAGGGCTAAGAGCTTCCTCTTTCACTGGGGATCTACATGGCAGCTCCACTAGGGCAAAGTGTCCCATTAACAAGTAACAAAGTCTATGTTCCTGTTCCTTTCAGTCTGTTGGTTGTAGGATAGTTATCCTGTACTATATGGCTAAAATTCAGTTGTAACTGAATACATGCCATGTGCATCATTCTGAGTCTGAGTTAGCTCACTCAGGATGAGTTTTTCTAGTTCCATCCATTTGGCAGCAAATTGCATAATTTCATTTTTTCTGATAGCTGAGTAGTATTCCATTGTGTAGATGTACCACAGTTTTTTAATCCATTCCTTGGTTGAGGGACATCTGGGTTGTTTCCAGTTTCTAGCTATTACAAATAAAGCAGCTATGAACATAGATGAGGAAATGTCCTTGTGGATTGGTGAGGAATCATTTGGAAGTATACTCAGAAGTGGTATGGCTGGGTCTTGAGGTAGAGCTATTTCAAGTTTTCTAAGATATCTCCAGACTGATTTCCGCAGTGGTGGTACAAGCCTGCACTCCCTCCAGCAATGGAGGAGGGTTCCCCTTTCTCCATACCCTCGCCAGCATGTGCTGTCATTTGAGTTTTTGATCTTAGCCATTCTGACAGGTGTGAGATGGAGTCTTGATGAGAATCTCAACATGCCACTTTGCCTGATCTTCTCCCCCAAGCTTCCCATCCCTTTACTTTTTCCTACTCTCCATATCTGGTGCTCAGCCCTTTACAGCTTTCATTCACACCCTTCCCCATGGGAATGAATTGTTCTGTGCATTATCCCATCAGCAATCCATCGGGGTGTTAGGCTCAGTTTACACTGGAGCACTGAGACAAGGCCCAGTTTCTCCGGGTTGTAATTTTTCTGTGGGCTTAAGATGAGGGAAAACTGTCAGAGAGGGACCCCATGCAAGGATGGAGATGCAGCCCAGTAGCCCAGCACTACCTAGAATGGTCCTGTTTTTGATCCTGATTACTGTGAAGCAGTGGTAAGTGGGGTGATTAGCCACAGTGATGACAGCCATCCAAATCAGATTCAGGGGGTCCTGTCTGAAGTCATGGGAGCTAGTAGTCTAAGAGAGATCGCCTGGCCTATCAAGCCAGGAAATTAATTTCCTGTATCTGTTTATAAATTAACACAACAATATTAGCATAGTGTATGGGTGGATGTCAGGTGTAAAGCAATAAGAAAATATAACAAGAGCCCAGAAATAAATACTCACATTTACAGTCAACTGATTTTTAACCCTGGCTTTTCAATGAGAAAATAATAATTGTTATTTCTTTTTAGCAAATAATGCTGGGAAAACTGTACGTGAACACACAAAAAGATGAAGTAGAGCTCTATTTCACACCATTTAAACCATTCAAAATAGACTAAATGTATTCATGTACGTGTTAAGACTATGAAATGTGCAAATAAAACTATCATACAGTAAACGCATCTCTAAGACCCTGCACTTGACAAAGGATTTTTAGATATATTATCTCCTGCAAAAAAATCCATAAACAGCAACAACAAAACTAGACCTCTTCAAATATGAAGTCTATGAAGATACTATCACAAAATGTAGAAAGGCAAAACACAGAATGAGAGAGAACATTTTCTGCCAGTAGAGACAATCACCCTTAGTCTTAGAGAAAACCATCCGAGCCATTATGTTAGATTTTTTTTGTAGCTGTGACAAACACTTGAGAGGAGGAACAGTTTAAAGGGAAGAAATGTTTATTTTGCCTCCAGTTTCAAGACTTCAATTCATGGTTGCTTAGATCCATTGCTTTAGTCTTGAGGTAAGGCTGAATATCAGGTGGTAGGAGCTTGTGGTAGCTGCTCAACTCAGAATTCCCAGGAAAGAGAGAGGGAGGGAAGGAGGAAAGGAGCAAAAAAGAAGAGAGAGAGAGTATTAGGAATGAGATATGTTTCCATAGTATTGCCTCAAGTGACCTACACCTACTTCCTCCAACTAAGTCCCATCCTCCTAGTAAGTCCCATTTTCAACTTACTGCCACCAACTTGTAATGCCATCACACTGTGAGTCCACCGAAAGACTCACCCATTGATGACATCATACCTCTCATGATCCGTTCACCCCTTCAATGTCTGGATCCACCAGTTAGGGACCAAGTCTTCAACACGTGAGCCTCTTGGAGAACACTCCATACACAAAACACAGCAGCTGTACTTTAGAAAAGAAACAAAAATGAAAATAACATGTGCTGCCTAGGGAGAGCAGAAACCAGAATCTTTATATATTGCTGGTGGGGACGGAAATGGAGCAGGCACTTTGGAAGACAGTTGGGCAGTTCCCGGAAAAGATACATGTAGAGTTGCCACAGAACTTGCCAGTTCAGTGTGTAAGGATATACCCAGGAGAAAGGAAGGACCTTGTGCACAAATGTTCATAACAGCATTACTTATCAGAACTCCAAACTGGAAACAACTCATGTATCACATGAGTGGATAAACAAAATGTGGTGTTACTAACATGATGGACTACTCTTTGGGCATAACGTACTGACACAAACTACACCATAAATGGACCATGAATCAATTGTCCTGGGTGAAAGAAGGCACTTCAAAGGACCAAGAATTCTATGTATGTGAATGTCCAGAACAGGTAAAGCTAGAAACAGAGAAAATTTCTTCTGGGGACAGGATGGCTTGGAATTTGGTGGATAAAGGGTATGAGGGTCATGCAATGCTCTGAGATTGATGCCAGTCAAGGTTGTCTAACTCTGCAGCCACCTGGAAAACCAACCAGTGTACACTTTAAATAGGTAACTGTATGGTGAGTGAATTGTATCTGAATGTCACTATGAAAAAAGAGGAAAAAACAGAGCAGTGTGTTTGTCCAGCTCTTTCTAGTTAAAGGTTCATTGTTGTGTTTCCTGTACACCATGGTCTGATCTTGGACTCTGCTACCTTAGGCAGCCCTCTGTGTCCACTGCTTCCCACCACCACTTCAGTGAGCAGGCTTCTAGGAACTTGCCCTCAGCCCATCCTCCTCTCTTGGGAGAGTCCAGTTCCATGACTCTGTTCTGAAATCTGGCAATTTAGTCTACATCTCTGCCACCGACCACTTCTCTTAGCTCTCTGCCCATGTCCCCACTTTCCCGACAACCTGTTATTTCCATTCAGGTGTCTCCACCTTGGCATTTCTTACACTAACCTGACTCTTCTTTTTCTCCTTTCTACTCCATCTCATTCTCCCAACGTCCAGAGCCCTATTAATAATGCTTTTTTTTGTCCTAATGATACAAGCTTGAGAGATGCACTGCGTCTTTTAATGTTATCTCTTATGCCAACCCATCATCTAACATTCAGTTCCGTAACTGTGTCCTAGGAGGCTCTTGTTCACTAATTTCTCCCTCTCAGTTCCTATTGCCTCTTTCTTTGGTAGTTCAGTCTTAATTTAGAATATTCCATCCATAGCCTTTCTTGGCCATAGCAACGAGCTATACAATATGAATTGTGAAAGAATGAATAAGACTGGAGGTTGGACAGCAGGGCTTCACAATTTCCTGGTGAAGATCCACAAAAAACTTACAGAGAAGCCAGAGAGAAGCCTGGTGATGAATGGGCAGGTCATCTTGGAGAAACTGAAGCCCACGCTCACAACAGTGGCATTCAAAAGCTCCACAGTAGGGCCTAGCATTGTCAACGCTTATCCAGACTGGAGGTGACATCCTGACACATTTTGGTACCACTTGGTAAACAGCTGTCATTCTCAGCCCCCTGGTTGTCCCCTGTCATTTTAGTGCCCTGAGTAGCCCCCCTGAAACATCACCCACAACCATGAGAACCCCAGAGTTCTGTGAGTGATATGCAACCATATCAACTTTTGGGCTTTTCAAGGGTCACCAAACCAAGTTCTCACTCTCTGGATTCTCTGGGTCCATCTCTGGGCCCAACTTTGTCCTAACTGCCTTTCTATTTCCACTGCTTCCTACAATGAACTCTATGCCATACATACACTCCCAATTCCACATTTTAGCATGTGCTCTCCCCTCCCTTCCAATCTGCTGGACTTTCCTGTATCTCAAGGTCTTGCTCATGCACTGTAACTTCTGAGAAATTGTCGCTGACTTCTGCTACAAGTGGACTCTCCTTTCTTGTCATTACTTTCTTGTAGGTTCCTATGTGTGAATAATGGTCTCCATTTCTTATGAACAAGGGTCTAGAGGTTGACATCTCAGATAAAGTTTCATCATTATTGCTGTTGTTGTTATTATTATATTATGTGTATTTATGCATCCCACATGAGTGTAGTACATGAAGAAGTAAGTAAAGGGCATCAGATTTCCTGGAGCTGGAGTTACAGGTGATTGTGGACTACACCATATGTGTGCTGGGAACTGAACTTGGATCTTCTGACAGACCACTACGTGCACTTAGTGGTAAGCCATCTCTCTAGCCTCTTAGTTAAGGCTGGATTTTTTTTTTTTGATGTATAAACAAACTAAATCTGCTCCCAGTACATGGCCTTAAGGAGCCTCTTACTACTTTATTTATCTAGTTCATACAGCCTCACAACTGCTTTTGCATATAATCCATGTAGGAGTCAGGGGCTACCTCTAGCCTTCCAGAGTCCATCATCTGACTGTCAAAGGAAACTTCCTGTGTCCTGACATGGGCAGAGGGAGAGTAGTATCTACTACAGAGGGTTGGTGATCGGAGCCTATTGTACGTTATACCCAAATGCTGTCATTTGAGTGAGATGGTATGAGCCTAGGCTGTGAAGCCTCTAACCCTCACAGCAAACTCATCTTGAGGTTGGTATTTTCCTGTTTGGCTGATGAGGAAATGGAGACCCAGACAGAATAATGGACATGTGTCCCCAGACAGATCCACGGACATGTGTTCCCAGTGTCATCCCCTTACCTAGAGTGGACCCAGGATGGACCCAGGTGAACTATAGGTGACTTACAATGTACGAAGCTCTTTCCAGTTCCTGTTTAGCTTCTTTGGAGATAATATCCCATGCCCTGTTTCTGTAGGCCCGGTTCCTTTCTCTTTCTGAGCCCCTGGAATTGGAGTCCTAGGTTGACTCAGCCCATCTGGTCCTCCTTGCCTGTGGTGCTACCAGCAGCCCCTGTCCCTCCTCCCTCTTGACTGTTCTGTTGGGGTGCAAGCCTGACCCACTGGGATTTTGGCAGAGGCAAACTTGGCCATTTAAGAAATTCTACAGGCAGCAGATAAGTGGAGACATTCTGAAGATGTGCTAAAATACTGCTTTAATTATTGAGCAAAAGAAAGGAAACATGGAGTAGAGACTGGGCAAAGTGGGTCAAGAGGTCATTCAGGGACTGGCCATGTGGGATCTGAAGGCTGGTACTGATGTTAGATAGCTGATCTCCATGGTGACATTGTTTGTTTCGGCCCTCCATCATATCTCCCAGTGACTCTAGTCTCCAGGCTTGCCTGCCTTATGTCCTACCTTTTTACTAGAGGAGAACGTGTGCTAAAAAGTTTTATGTGGTCAAGGAATCCCATTAACCTCTCCATAAACTACTGTATTACCTTAAGTAACCAAGCTAATATGGTAATCAGGGCTCCAGCACTCAGCTGTGGGAGCCAGACACATGACTGCTGAGCCACTAAAAACACACTGGAGCTTAGGAAGGACCTTGAAGACTCTATAAAGAGTGAGAAGAAGGGTGACTTTGCAGGGTGATCCATGGGTGCTGGTGGCTTATTTATCTTAGGCAGCTGTAGTTGAAGGTCTTCTCCATCTGGAAACAGCCTCCCTCAGTGGCTTTTTCAGGCCTTTGGTACCCAGAATTTCCAGACCACTCTCCCTCATAGCTGCAAGTGTAGCCCTGCAAGGGAAGATGGAGACAGCTTGCCCACCTCAACTGAGGAGAAATGGGACATGGAATGGCTCAGCAGCATTTCCTCACTAGATGTTGGGTAGCTGAGAGGGTGAGTAGCAGCTATCTGCTGTGGACTATGACTGCAGAGAGAAAACGAGAGCAGGAAAGTCTTTTAAAATGAACTTTAGGCTGAGACGAGAGCTCAGTGGGTAAGAATGCTTGCTGCACAAGGGTGAAGACATAGTTCAAATCCCAGCACCCATGTAAGAAGCTGGGACACACACACACACACACACACACACACACACACACACACACACAAACACCCCAAACCAACTTTGACTTAAAGCCTGGCTCACACACTCATGACTGCCTATGCCTCCTACTCCCCAACAGTCTATTCCAGAAGGTTTAAATAGCCCCGAGGAAGTAGTAGTTACCATCTTCAATGTCAGGGCCTGGCTCCCTGATCACACTTCTGAAAAAAGGATCTGTGTTTCTATCTGAGCAGAAGACTCACACAAACGACCTGCAAGGCGTGGGAGCTGAGCCTGGGCTCTCAGACCTGATTTACATCTTTGTCTGCAATTAGCCCTTCAAGCTTTCTGAGAACATGAATGTCTCCCTTCTTCATTAATGGGAGGGCTGTTCTCACCCCTATGGGAGGAAAATTGCCCAGAAATGTGTGTGATGGATTTTTTTTTTTTTTTGGATACTTAAAAACATTACAGTGATTTTCTGCTTCTAAAACAGACATGTTGATAACTTTTCCATATGGTAGTTTTCTGTGATGATTGTTAGTGGCTTGGCAATTTTTAATATTAAATTCCTAGCAGTAAGCAGAATTGTATCCAGTTTTAAATGCACAAGACCAGCTCAGTTTTCAGAGACATCATTATTTATTCATATTGTAAAAGTATCTGTGGCCACTACTGTGGTTTGAATGTTTGTGTCTCTCCTGAAATATTTTTTAAAAAAATTTATTAAGATGTAATCTCCAAGGCTTAGTGTGGTGGTGTATGTGGGAGGCAGAAGCAGGAGAACCACGTGTTTAAGACGAGCCTGAGCTACATAAAACTCTATCTCCCAACAGTAAAACCCAAAGTAAAGCATGCAAAACTATGCATGTGAGTACTGAACACCGCGAGATTTGAGTTTGTGCTGAAGTTCTTACTCAGGCCAGGTCTTTTGGCCACGGGAGTGGAGCTTATGTGAGGTTCTCAGGGTAACTATAGGTAAATCTCAAGGAGAGAAGCCATGTCTTTTCCACCACAAGAAGCCAGAGAGGGAAGAGGCTCTGTGTGAACTTGGAAGCAACCCCTCACTGGAAACCTTGCCATTACCCTCATGCTATTACCCTGGACTTCTGGCCTCCAGTACTGCGAGAGTAACTTTCGGTTGTTTATAAGCCCAGCCGGCCTGTGGCTTTTTGCAATGGCAGCTGGAAAAAGACCCAGAAGGCCCCATGCTGCTGCTGTCCGTCTAGAGCCCATGTAGTTTGAGGCTCTTGGGAGGCCTGGGGTGTGTACTCATAGCCGCCTCAACAGGCGCCCTGCTCACGGTTCAGTCTCAGGCTTCGCATTTCCCCGAGATGCCTTTCCCAAATCCAATAACATTCTGTGCGTCAGCGTTGCCAGGGCAGATGCAGCCAGGCCCAGGATAGAAACCTTTCTTCCACGCAGAAATGACTCTCAGGCAAGCAGGCCTGCTTCTCTGCCCGACAACAGGCTGTCTCACACAACTGAACATTTCAAAATGCCTTTTCCTAAAAATACCGAAGACACTTGCAAAACCCACTTCGTATCACTTATCTTTGCCCCAGTGGGTGGTATTTGCAGTAGCAGAAATCACATTTATGCATGAAGCAGAAATGGAGATGACGATCCTGAGAGCGGCATGCGTTCTGGAGATTGCCCAAATGCGCAAGATGTCTGACATGGAGGCGCATGGCAGCCAGAGAGTTCCAGGACGTCCCGTTGAAATCGTGAATTTTCATCGGTGAATTTACCAAGGTCAAACTTGCATTATCCCGATGCCTCCTGTGAAAATTAACCGAAAAACAGCTTTTCGGGTGCACTGTTTCTATATACCTCGGTGACTTTTTCTTTCCTACTTGCCTCTGAATGAATTGATTATTTTCTATTTGGGGAGGTTATATGAGTTAATGTTTATCTTTGCTGTGGCCAAATGTCTGAGAGAAGCAGTTGATGGAGAGTTTACTTATTTTGTGCATGGTTGTAAATGATTCGGTCCATCTTGGGTGGGCGGGGGAGGCTCCGCTCATCGCAGAACGGAAGCAAACAGGGAGGTGTCAAAGGTCATCTGGATTTCCCTTCCCCCCCTTTTATTCTGCCTGGGCCCCCAGCCTGTTGGGGGAATGATGCTTCCTGTTTTCAGAACGAGTCTTTCTTCTGTGATAAATTCTCTCTGGGTATACTTTCACAGACCGGCTAGAGCTGTGTCTCACCAAGCTCCTAGGTGAATCCAAAGCCGAGGAAGCTAATGATGGTGATTAGTCACCGCAAGAACTGAGGCAAGTGGCTGCTCCTTGAAGTGTTGGTTCTATTTATTTGCGCTGGGTGTTAGACATGCCATAATATACTAAGCTGCAGGAGTTAAAGTCATGCTTTGTAGAGAGTTACTTCCCGGAAACCTCCCTAGAATGGTTCTCTGGGAAAGGGCTTTCGAGGGGCACTAAGGGGCGGTTTACCTCAACGCCACGCAGACTGTACAGCGGGCTGGGTGTTCTTTTGCACAGAACAGAATCCACCACTACTGCCGAGGCAGAGATTTATGAAAGATGGGCTTCCTCTTCAGGACTATTGGGGATGTTGAGTAAAGGCAATGGGATAAGCTCATAGGAGTAACGTCTAAAGTCATACAGTCTGCTCAGGCCTGCCTAGCACTCTGCCGCCGTGCTCCTATGTGGGTCTATGTTGCCTTTGACAATGTGTATGGTGCAATGCCTGGAGTGTGTGCCCTTGCTCCATGCCACTCAGCTCAGAATCCTGGGCTCGTGTGATTGTATCCAATCTGTCTTCTCCAGCCTCGCCCTGAACCCTAGTTCTCAAGAACCTGCAAAGTTTAAGCTTCGGTTTCCCAGCCGATTCCATTCAAAGAGGCACTTCAGGACAAAATGGAGACAGAGGTCCAAGACTCAACCCAGAGCAGCTACCATGTGCAAAACAGACTCTGGACAGCACCAGGAACAGGGGAGGGTGCAAGAGGGTAAAGGAATAGCATGTTGTTGGGATGTGAAGTCCATCTTTCATATGAATTTGAAAGCATATGGTCCCTGGGTCCAGCTTGAGGCAGTTGGTGGAAGACCTGGGATTGGGTTTCTGGACTTAGCATGATGAACCTAACTAGCTCTGGTCAGCAGGGAGCCTTCCACATTCACTGCAGCCAATGCTCCTGGATGGACAGCAATGTCATGACAAGGGTCTTTATCCCTAGGAAGGGATCCAGAGGCAACTGCAGCACTTCCTCCCAAGCTGTTCCTCCTTCTCCATGCTGAGCATTTTCCTGGGTATCCCTGGCTCTGAGAAGGGGGTAGGTTCTTTTATTCCCAGTTGGAGACTCGTCTCTTGTCTCTCTTGTCTAAAATGGAATGTATAAGCTTAGACTGATTTCTATGTGAAGTTTGAAGAATGAAATCTTGTGAGCCTAGCTCTTTTTTTCCTGTTTTCTTTGTCTTTTTCAGTTAGCTTTTGAAGAAACCACTAGGTTTTTTTTTTTTTTTTCCAAGACAGAGTTTCTCTGTGTATCTCTGGCTGTTCTGGACTCACTTTGTAGACCAGGCTGACCTTGAACTCACAGAGATCTGCCTGCCTCTGCCTCCTGAATGTGAAATCACTAGATTTTTAAGCACTATGGAGACATTAAGAGGAGGCAAGCAATAACAATGGCGTGGCTCTATTTTTTTCTCTGCGTTTGCATGTGCATAACCATCCTGGAGGCTAGAGACAGTTCCTCTCAATATGTAGGAAGAAAATGTGGTTTTGAATGAGAATGACCCTTGTGGCTCATATATTTGAATGTTTGGTTCCCAGTTAGTAAAACTGGGAAGGACTAGGGTGTGTGGCCTTGTTGGAGAAGGCATGTCACTTGGAGGCTTTGGAAGCCTTTGTCAAGTTTAGTCTCACTCTCTTTCTGCCTGCTGCCTGTGGATAGGGATGTAAAGCTCACAGCTATTTCCACAGAGCCATGTCTGTCTGTTTCTCACCATGATGATCATAGGCTAATACTCTAAAACTGTAAGCAAACCCACTTAAATGTTGTCTTTATGAGAGTTGCTTTGGTCATGCAGCTGAAGTTCAAAGAATCAAAAGACTTCTGTGGAATTGCACTGTAGCTCTGGAGTCCAGCCCTGGCCTTGTGACCTTAAAACATGAGATTCTTCCCTTACAATACCCCATTGCATTGGCACAACAGGGTCATGAGAGATAGCTCAGCAGTTATGAGGCCCACAGTTTGCATCCTAGTACTCATGCCTATAATTCTAGCCCCAAGGGATCTGACTCTGTTTTCTGGCCTCCAAGAGCACCAGCATACCCATGTATGTACTCATGTACACACACACACGCACACACATAAATATATAATTTTAAAATTTAAAGATACATACAATAATTGAAGCAGCTGGGAGGTTTGGTCCTGGATGATAGATATGTTTGTGGGTGTGTATGTGTGAAAGTGTGAAAGGACTTGGGCAGATTTAGTTAATTTTGCATAAATATGTGTGGTAATTCAAATGCAGTACATGGCAAGAGGATACTACACTTTTGAAATTTTTTGTTGCTATTATTAATACTATTGTGCTATGTGGTGAGTGTGTATGTGTGTGTGTGTGTGTGTGTGTGTGTGTGTGTGTGTGTGTGTGTGCATATGTGCCATGGTGTGAGTATGAAGTCAGAAGAAAACTTTGTGAATCAGGGTCTTTCCTTCTACCATTATGCAGGTTCTGGGAATCAAACTCAGGAATCCACTTATTGATTGTTGATCTCAAGTCCTGAGCTGTTGGTGTTCTGTTCAGGAAGTTGTCGCCTGTGCCAATTAGTTCGAGGGTTTCTCCCACTTTTTCTTCTAGTAGATTTAGTGTGACCGGCCTTATGTTAAGGTCTTTGATCCACTTGGACTTAAGTTTTGCTCAAGGTGATAAGTATGGGTCTAACTTCATTCTTTTACAAATGGACATCCAGTTGGACCAGCACCATTTGTTGAAGATGCTGTCCTTCTTCCATTGTGCCGTTTTGGCTTCTTTGTCAAAAATTAGGTGGCCATAAGTGTGTGGGTCTATTTCTGGATCTTCAATTCGATTCCATTGATCTACTAGTCTGTTTCTATACTAATACCTTGCTGTTTTTACAACTATTGCTCTGTAGTACAGCTTGAAATCTGGGATGGTGATACCTCCAGATGTTTTTTTATTGTACAGGATTGATTTAGTTATTCTGGGCTTTTAGTTGTTCCATATGAAATTGAGGCTAGCTCTTTCCAAGTCTATAAAAAATTGTGTTGATATTTTGATAGGAATTGCATTGAATCTATATATTGCTTTTGGTAGGATGGCCGTTTTTATTATGTTGATCCTACCTATCCATGAGCATGGAAGATCTTTCCATCTTCTAAAGGCCTCTTCCATTTCTTTCTTCAAGGGCTTGAAGTTCTTGTTGTACAGGTCCTTTACTTGCTTGGTTAGAGTTACCCCCAGGTATTTTATGTTGTTTGCGGCTATTGTGAATGGGGTTGTTTCCCTTATTTCTTCCTCAGCCCATTTGTTTGTTGTATAAAGAAGGGCTTCTGATTTTTTTGAATTAATTTTGTATCCAGCCACTTTGCTGAAGGTGTTTATCAGCTGTAAGAGTTCTCTGGTGGAATTTTTGGGGTCGCTTATGTATACTAACATATCATCTGCGAATAGGGATAATTTGACTTCTTCATTTCCAATGTTTATCCCCTTGATCTCCTTTAGTTGTCTTATTGCTCTAGCAAGAACTTCAAGTACTATAATGAAGAGATATGGTGAAAGTGGACATCCTTGTCCTGTCCCTGAGTTTAGAGGAAATGCTTCAAGTTTCTCTCCGTTTATTTTGATGTTGGCCACTGGCCTGCTGTATATTGCCTTTATTATTTCTAGGTACGGCCCTTGTATGCCCGTTCTCTCCAGAGCTTTTAGCATGAAGGGGTGTTGGATTTTGTCAAATGCTTTTTCTGCATCTAGCGAGATTATCATGTGGTTTTTTCTTTCATCTTATTTATATGGTGAATGATGTTGATAGACTTTCGTATGTTGAACCATTCCTGCATCCCTGGAATGAACCTACTTGATCATGGTGTATGATACTTTTGATGTGTTCTTGAATTCAGTTTGCTAGTATTTTATTAAGTATTTTTGCATCTATGCAACCACTATGAAGGTCAGTCTGGCGATATCTTAAAAAACTTGGTATAGCTCTGCCTCAGGACCCAGCCATACCACTTCTGGGTATACACCCAAATGCCTCTTCACGGAATCATAAGGAAGTTTCCTCATCTATGTTTATAGCAGCCTTATTTGTAATAGCTAGAAACTGGAAACAACCCAGATGTCCCTCAACTGAAGAATGGGTCAAAAAACTGGTACATCTATACAATGGAATATTATTCAGCTATCAGGAACAATGAAATTATGCAATTTGCAGCCAAATGGATGGAACTAGAAAAGCTCATCCTGAGTGAACTAACCCAGACTCAGAAGGACACATATGGCATCTATTCACTTATAGTAGGATTTTAGCTATATAGTAGAAGGTATCGATACTACAACTAACACACCAAAGGGAACTTGGACATAGACTTCTTATTTTTAATTTTTATTCTTTATTTGTTTTTTATATATTAGTTATATTTTTTCTATTTTTTAGTTTTTTTAATCTATTGTATGCTTATTGGTTTGTTTGTTTAGTAGTTCTCTCTCCCAGGCAATGAGACACTTTTCACTGATGGTACTGCTTTGTAGATCCCTAATGAATGAAAAGGCTCTTGGCCCTCATACGACCTCTCAACTGAGATGAGGGACTGTTATATAAGGACACCCCACCCCAGAGAAATGGGATGGAAGGGTTAGGAGGTAAAGAAAAAAAATGAAATGTGATGTTTCGGCCTTTCACTACTAATTGTCATAAACTGTTTAGGGTAATTAAGAAATGCAAACTAATGGTTATGCAAGCCGGTCATTCAGTTAGGTACTATGACAGCCTATTATAGTTACTTTCTAAGCTAATCAGAAATAAACCGGCAAGAGACAAGCAACATCTGCTTACCCTAATATAAGAGATAGATAGGGCCTCTTCAAACACCTCAAGAGATCTGCAGAATATGGCATTCAAAGATGTTTTCGTAACTTTAGATTTTTTTATATCAAGACATATCAACTCCTGACAGCACCCCCTATTCTCCTCCAAGTAGAAGATGAGCATCGAAGAATCTCCAGTGGGAGATGATTGAATTAGTCGCAAGCCTATCTCTTGGTAGGAAAAGCGCCTTGCCCCAACTGTAGAGAGAATGCTGTCCAAAAAGGACAAAACCTGGAAGCCGGTAAGTCGACAGCCTAGCTCTGCCAAGACAGGGTAAGTAAGTCCTTCATAACCCCTGCTCTACAATCAATGTCTGTCAGAGAAACGGGGCCAAATGACTGAAGATCGATGCTGTAATGTATGGAGAGAAAATGGGAACTGTCCAGGCAGCCACAGGTATGTCATTTCTTAGTTTGGGAAGCTGCAGGCCCTGTACTTCCTATAAAATCAGATATATTTATCCCTCTCAGGTCTGTGAGGTGGTTGAAGAACAGATAGCTAGAGTCTCATAATTTAATTTTGAGTTGTTTAGGAGTCAAGAGAGTGTTATAGATCTAAGAAGATACTTTTAAAATTGTGTTGCAAGTTAGTATGAATGTTGAGTCAGACATAGACCTTTAAACTCATGGAGATATTTAGATAGTAGAATGTTAAAGTCAGGTACCAAATACATATGGACTGGTCATTGGGAATGTACGTTAAGCCATATAACCCTCATAACTGTGGCCTAATTACCTCTGTTGTACTGTATTGTATTTGTTATTATAAGAGAAAGAGCCATTTGTTGGACTGAAAGGGGAAACTGTAGGGGGAAATAAGATATACCTTAAACTTAAAAGAAAAAAAAGGGAAGAGGATGGGGGGTTGAGGGTAGGAGGGTGGGACTGGAGGGGGAATAGGGAGGGGACTGCGATTGAGATGTAACTTGAAGAAATAAAAAATAAAGGAAAAAAAACCTCAGGAATCCAGCCTTGTGCTGCAAACTCCTTTACCTGCTGAGCCCTCTCATTAGCCCTAGACTTTGCATTTTCAATTGAGAACTTCCAAACTGGCAACTTACCTTGTCACTGCCCTGTTGTTTACCTTAACAAACAGGGGCAGCAGCAGAGTGCACACTTTTCGCCTGTCACACATGCCGCGTGGGACCAAATTGGCAAGATGTCTATAGAGAGTGGATGCTCCAGGGATCAGCATGTGATTGATATCAGATGATCTGAAGTGAATAGTACCTCGTTTTGCCAATTTCCCCTTACCCTAGACTGTCATTTTCATTTGTCACTGTTAAGACCAACAAAGAAAGTAATTATGTGGCTAGTCTAAGGTCCTTTAGAAAGCTCAGCAGGATCCCCTGGCTGTGTCTGGACCCTCTTGTCAGGGTCAGAGGATACAGGAAAGAGGCTGAGAGTTGGAAGGGAAGTCTGGGCAGGTCTGGAGAGGCTGGAGATGTGAGAAAATAGACACTGTGGAGTTTAGAGCCCTCTCATTCATGCAGCTTCCTGTAAGTGTCCTTTATAGATAGTTCTTGCCTTCGGGAGCGGCTCCTAATTGTGAGGTTGATGTGAACCATCATCACCTGACATCCCACCACCTACAGAGCATCCTTCAGCTTCAGCACCCGCTGCCAGCATCCACGGGCTGAAGGAGCTGGCTTCCCTCACTTTTTAAGCCAGTGTCTTTCAAACTCAGAGAGAAGGCACTGAAATCTCTCTGCTCAACATCCCATACCTGTTTATCTGTTTACTTCTGCGATATGGATGGGTTCAAACTAGATCATGTTAGTGAGAGAGAATGAAAATTTGGTGCAAATAGTGAGCTGCATGCAGGTCCCTTGCCCTGTGAACCACATTTCTTCTCAAATCTTCAGCCAAATGGTCCTCTTAAATCTCTGCCACTGTGGTGGGCTTCCCTGTGTCTTCTCCACCTGAATGCAGGAATCCCAGAGTTCTCCACTTTTGCTCTGTGTGTGACCTTGTGAGACCTGAACTGAGCTGAAACAGCACCAGGATTTGCCCACCTCCCTCAGTACAGTTGGGAGGGTGGATAGGAAGGAAAGTCACTCTCAAGCTCCAAGCCCTGTGTGAAATCTATCCTGGCCTCTAGACACTGCCCCATCCCCCAGATCCTCTCCACTTCACATCTGCAACAACTGTTCTCTTCCAGGCTTCAGAGAGCTGCAGAATCATTGCAAACAATCAGTGACTCACAAAGGCTTCTGGGTGTGAGGCAAGATAGACGTGTTGTCAGAGAAACGGTGCAGACTGCAGAAAGCTTGAAAGGTCAGGTTCTCTGGAAAGGCTGGGCAGGATACCGTGAGGTATTTAAAGCACTTCATATTCTATGGTGGGCTCTATTGCTGCAAAGAGCAGCACCCACTGGGTTGGTTTTCCAGGGCTGCAGGGATGACAGCTGCAAACTGGGTGGCTCATAGTCATGAAAATCTATTCTCTTGTAGTTTTGGGAGCTGGCAGTCCTGAATCCAGGTGTCAATGAGAGTTAGCTAATGAGATACTGGTAGACTTGGTCACTGGGCGTGGACGCCGCCCTCATCATCAACATTCTGTAAACTCAAGGACTGGAACTGCTAGAACTCTAATTACTGCTCGGAAGAGTGGGACATGAACTATCTGTGGCCCTGGTGTGACACCATGAAAGATCCATGGATCTATGATTATCTGAACGTGGCTTCAGGAGCTCAAATTCCTTCAAGATTAACATAAAACAGGAAGCTTTCTGATAAAGACCAAAGACATATGCTGCCTCCTTGGTAAAAGTCAATTCAAAAGAGGCCTGCCAATCACTTGGACAGGACAGGTCCCTCAGGAAAAGCTGCTTACAACTGGGAATTTAGAAACAGCACCAAGTCTGCCTAAAACACAGACCAGCACAATGATGCCTACAGTGATGGTCCACTCTCTCTCGCTGAGAGGATCCGACAAACTCTACCTGTTCTCCTCCCTGTCTTGTGCATCTCATCTGAATTCTTTAGATAAAGAGTACAAGGACCAGGAAGCTGATGGGGACCTAGAATCCAATCCCAGTGACACTGGCATCTCTGGAGTTCCCTTACCTTGTAGACACATCCCCCAGTCTCTGGCCCTGTGGTCACAGGTCCTTCTCTCTGAGCAGCTACACATTCATCATTCTCCCTTTCCCTTCTCTCAAAAGGAAGCCAGCCCTGGAGCTGGAGAGACAGCTTAGCAGTGAAGAGCACTGGCCACTCTTTCCGAGGACCCAAGTTTGGCTCCTAGCACCCACCAAGTGGCTCCCAACCACCTGTAACTTCAGTTCCAGAGGATCTGTTGGCTCATTATGGTCTCCACAGGCACCAGGCATGCACACCCTGCATGGACATATGTGCAGGGCAAATACCTATACACATAAAATCAAAAGAAACAGATCTTAAAAGACAAAAAAGGACATCAGTACTCCCCGAGGACCTGTCTTAATTACAGTTTCTATTGCTGCAAGAAAACACCATGACAAAACAAGTGGGAAAGAAAAGGGTTTGTTTGGCCTACACTTCCACATTGATGTTCATCACTAAAGGAAGTCAGGACAGGAACTCAAGCAGGGCAGGAACCTGGAGGCAGGAGCTGATGCAGAGGCCATGGAGGGGTGCTGCTCACTGGCTTGCTCCCCATGGCTTACTCAGCCTGCTTTCTAATAGAACCCAGGACTACCAGCCCAGGGATGGCACCACCCACCATGGGCTGGACCCTCTTCAGTAGATCACTAATTAAGAAAAAGCCTCACAGCTGGATCTCATGGAGGCATTCCCTCAACTGAGACTCCTTCCTCTCTGATGACTCAAGCTGACACACAACCCAGCCAGTGTAGGACAGTAATCCCGAAGGAGCTCAGTCAATTTGAGTACACCTTGGTGGCCCTGGGGTTAGGACTTAAGCATATGTTTTTCTAAGGTGAAACATCCAATTCCAGAAACAATCAAAGTCCTATTGTCCAAAGACAATAATAGGTAGTCATTTCAAATACTGGAAATCATGGTGAAGGTTTTGAGTAAATAAATGAAAACCAAAAACTATACAGTGAGTCTTTATTAAGTTCAGATGTGAGTGGGGCGATGACTGAAGTAATTAAAAACTGATCAGTTCTGTTTTGTTACCTTTACATACATACATGCATGCAAATCTCACCTCTTGAGGCATGATGTCTACAGCATCATGCTTGTTCACTCAGGGAAGTAAATCCAGTCTTCTGAAAAAGGCTTGCTAGCAAAACAGTCCTTCTGACTTGACCTTGAATGGAAAAGCAAAACAAGAACAAGACATCTGTGACCGATGTTTGTGAACATCAGGTCTTACACCTAAAATTGTTTATTACACTGAACAAAGCCTTCCCTTCCCATTCTTGGGTTTCCTATTCAGCTTCCACAAGGGCTAGGTGAATGAATTGCAAAGCACATCAGACCAATACATAAACCATTTTCCAGTTTAAGAAATTTATTCCATGATTTCCCCTTAGAGTACTGATTTCTAACTTCTTCAATGGAGATTCTTATTTCTGATTTCAGATCTTTTTATTTGTAAGAGGGAATTAAAACACTCTGTTTATACAAGTGGACAGCATTCTTTCCTTAAAAATATTTCTTAAAAATGAAGAGAGAGAGAGAGAGAGAGTGCACTTGCATGCACATGTGAGTATAATATCTATAGAGGCCAGAAGGGGACATCAGATCCCCTGGAACTGAGTTACAAGATACTCAATAAAGGTGCTGGGGAATGAACTTGGGACCTCTAGAAGAGCAGCAAGGGCTCTTTACTGCAGAGCACATCTCCAGTCCTAACACAGCATTCATTTTATTTTATTTTATCATTTTATTCTATTTTAAGAGGACTATGAAAAAAGCCAGAAGGTATATTCTGAAACCAGTGCTGAGACTCAGTAGGATGCACTACAAACTGGCTGCAGGGAACAAGAGAGGGGACGGAAATGAGCCAGGCCTTGGGTTCATGGAAAGTGGGTGCTTCATATATAGGAGATGGATGAACGAACACTAGCGGGGAGACTAAAGCTGTCTGACTAGAAATCCCCAGAAAAAAGTGCACAGCGATGGAGAAACAGATGTGGAGGTGAGAGCGGAGTCGCCTTGGGATATCAGTCCAGGAGGCATCTTCATTGGTAAGATCTGAGCTCATGGGAGATGGAGAGGAGAACAGTCTCTACACAGGACAAAAGAAGTTGTCTGAACACGGAACACTGGGCACTGTCTATATTTAGGGGTGCTATTTACAACTGTCTGAATGTGTGTAAAGCCCACGATTCATATACAGAAACCAGTGTAAAAGTGTTGGGGTGTAAGGCTTTGGGAAGGTGGTCAGGATATGAAAGTGATATATAGAGCCCTAATAAGTGACATCATCAACATGAGAAGAATGGAGAGAGGTAGCCAGCTCTGCTGGTCATGTGACCCAGAACCTGGCCATGCTGGCCTGGTCCCTGGTTTCCACCTCTAGAGATAAGAAAGAAGTTTTGTTGTTTACAGTCCACCCAGTCTATTTTAACTTGTCACACCAGCCTGCCTAGTCTGCTTTCTGATGTTATCACACATTACCATAGACGAGGCAATTTATAAACAATAGAATTTAATTCGTCTCATGGTTCTGGAGGCTGGAAGGTCCAAGCCCAAGGGATCATACATAGTGAAGGTTGTTTTGTTGGGTCAGAACTTTGCCCATGGCTTCTCTGAAGGAGAGAGAGAGAGAGAGAGAGAGAGAGAGAGAGAGAGAGAGAGAGAG
>CAJQZJ010032438.1:3248054-3271100 GCA_907164525.1 Lophiomys imhausi
GAGAGGAGGACTGAGGGGCCCTATAAAAATACTCAAGCTGGTGTCCATTTACTACACTCATGGCCTTAGGCCTCTTTAGAAAAAAATAGCTAATTAAATTATTTACCCAGTATTTACATTATCTTTAATTGGTCGGCAGTGTAAATCCTTACCCCGCCATTATAAATGAGCACACACAGACACCAGGTGGATCTTAACAAGCCTAGGCCTGGGTTGTGCAATCCTAGCCCATCTAAGCTAGCTCATAATTCTATTACCCAAATATACCCCATATATACATACGTCCCTTTGAACTGTTATTCTCCACGCTAAGCCAATGTTCCAGGTCACGTGGAAAGATCTTCTTTAATATACCCCATGGCGTGTCCTCCTTGTTTACTCCTTGCTTCTCTCTGGCAACTTTCTTGTTCCCAAGATGCTCTGTCTATCTCTTAAAAGCCACCCTCCCCTCCCAGCCTTCTTAGTCCCACCTATCTCTGTCTTTGCCCAATCTCCAGGCCTCAGCATTTATTTAACCAATCAGAGTCAATTAAGTAACAGACAGCAAACAGGACCAATTAACATTTAGAAAGCTTAACATCACCCCATCAGACCTCTCCCATCTTGAAGGGCTAAAGCTGTTGCCCTTGCTGTTCTGTCTTTTTCAGTTATTCAGCTCTTTGTCTATGCCAGCTGGAGTTGGGCAGAGCCCTAGATGACCGTCAGAACCCCAGTTACAGAAGCTCCGTTCTTGGAGGGCTGTTGGCAGCAGCTGCTGCCCAGACAATGTCCAAGCTCTGCTGATTTCCCAGAATTACTCTAGTCCGAGGACACTGGCCTTGGAACCGCACAGTCTGCAGGACACAAGCTGCCTGCATTGAGATGAGCAATCAGAGCCTCAGTGGAGGGTCCAGGGCTGGCTTGGCCCTCACAGTGGGAGCCCTGGAGACAGAATCAAGAGATTGGTGGTGGGTGTGGGTGTGAGGTAGGCAGAAGAGTCAAGAGGGAGGGCAGAGATCCCTGTGAGACCAGTTGCTTCTCCACAACCCGCAGGAGGCAGGAGGGGAGCTGTGTAGGGGGTGGAGCCATCACCTCTGTCACCTTCTTGGATAACAGGAGAGCATTTAATTTTTGTGCAGGTTTCTGATGTTTTATCGAACAACAAATAGTAGAAAGAAGGAGAAAATAAGGGAGTGAGAAAAGGGAAAGGGAAGCATGGAAAGAAGAGGGAAGGAAGGAAGGAAGGAAGGAAGGAAGGAAGGAAGGAAGGAAAGAAGGAAGGAAGGAAGAAGGAAGGAAGATGGAGAAGTTGTCCACTGTTCCCTGAGATCCCAGACGGACATGGCAGAAGTGAGCTGGACATAGCCCTCCCCACCTTGATCTAGGGGGGAGGTCCCTAAATTTGGTCCCAGCAGGTCTGGGGGAGGGAGTATATGCAAGCTGCTTCCCAGTGGGTCTGCTGGGGGAAAGGTCAACCTGAAGCAAAGGGGGAGCTGGAAACTCAGAATCCTCAGGGCTGTGGAGGAGGTAAAAACTGGACTCTCGGTGGGGGGGGACGACGAGGGCAAGCTAGCCAGGCTAGGCTCCTCCTAGCCTCGTCAGGGAGGCTGGACTCATAGGATCAACCTGGCCAGGGTGCTGCCAAAGGAGAAAGCTTCATATAGACTCGTTTGGGGAAGGTAATTACTTAGTGCCTAAAAACTATGAAAATTTGTGTGTGTGTGTGTGTGTGTGTGTGTGTGTGTGTGTGTGTATGTTATGTAGGCCAGGCTACAATGGAACTCATTTTCTCCTGCCTCAGTTTCCAGAGTGGTAGGCCAGTGCCACCATACTCCCAGCCTTAATACTTTTTAAGATTGAAATGTTTTTGGCTTCACATTTGAAGTGGAATTTCTCAGTGAGTCCTGGTGTATATGTTGTGGACTTGCACAGAAGAAAACACCCTCATTGTCGATTTTGAATAATTTAAGAATATTCCCTTGCACATGGCTTAATATTGTTTCCTTGCCTTCCTGGCTGGAACTAAAGCTGTATCTCTGGGGCATCTCTTCTGGGGAAAGGCTCGCTGATGGACTGATTATTTCTTTTCACCTATTTCACTTAAGAATTCTTTTACTTAGGACAATGACATTGGCGCTTGAGAAATATGAAGCTCCCAAGATAGGCTTTGGCTAGTGGGCCGTCCTCTGATGACAATCTATTAGTACCCATGATCACCATCTGAAGGAAATGTGTCACTGTAATGACTTGCATAACTATACCCTGTCACGGAGCCACTACTGGGTGCTCTAAACCATGTTCCAAGAACTAACCCTGCAAGCAGAGGCCACGAGTGCTTCCTCCTTCATTAGTTGAGTTATAAACACCCCTCATTCTTATCAGTGGCCTCTTGGTTTAAATATTGTACAACTAAGAGGAAAAAAATCAAGGCATTCAAGTCTTTAAACTCATTTCCTCCCTGGCTCTGACTAGACAAGTGTCAGCTCAGATCAAGCAGGGCTAACAGAGGCCTAACAGATCCCCTTTCTCCTGGGGATCTGTCCTGTCAGACTCTGAAACCAGGAAGGCTGTGTGGACACTAAGCAGTGGCTGCCTCCATGCACGCAGATTTTGTAAAACACAGATATATCTGGAAGGTGGCAGAATAAGAAGGCTGTCGGGGAGAAAGGAGGTACCTAAGGGAGGCGAGGGAGACAGTAAGCCAGGCTGAATCCACCTGAGAGGGACTGACACAGGGTAAGTACTTACAGTGAAAGGTCAGGAGACAAGATACAGGCAGGTGTGCAGGAGAAAAGGACGGGAAGATGGAGGGGTCACAGGAGAGATTCTAGGGCATCCCATGTCACCATTGAAGGAATATGGACACTGTCCTCAACTAAGTGGTTGCTTGACTTCTGAGTTTCAATGATTGTTGATTGATTGATTGATTGATTGATTGATTGGTTTTATCTCCCCCAAAGTTCATGTTTTGGAAAAAGTCCCCAATGCACCAGAGTTGAGGGGAAGAGCTTTAAGAATGAGTTTGTCTGGGAGGTGGCTCAGTGCGTAAAGGGGGGTTAGACCCCCAGAATCCACACAAAGGCCAAGGCATGGCAGCAGATGCCTGTAACCCCAGTGCCAGGAGGTAGAGACCAGAGAAGGTCTCTAGCGGATTTGCCCAACCACTCACTAGCCAAATCGGCAAATTCCAGGTTCAGTGTGATATTCTTTCTCAAAAAATAAGATGGAGTCTGACTGTGGAAGATGTTGATGTTGACCTCTGCCTTCATGCATAGGTGGGCTTGAGTGTACACACTCAGAGGAGAGAGGGAGAGAGAGAAAGAGAGAGAGAGAGAGAGAGAGAGAAGCTTGAACCATGATGTAAGAGCCTTCTCTATTCTGGAAATTGATTTAAAAGTCAGTTAAGCCCCATTTGAGCTTCATTCTCTCACTTTGTCCTCCTGCCTTGCAAGAAGGTCCTTGCCAGATCACGTGGGAGTCTCAATCTTAGACTTTCTAGCATCTGGAACTGTAAGAAATAATGCTTTGTTTGACCTGCCTGGCTCACAAGGCTGCAGCCACTGTGGACATTGTTCAGCCTCTTTGGAGAACTGTGTACAAGGCCCGCTATGACCTTGGCCTTGCTCTTCCTAGGCTCCTCTTGCCCTGTACCCCACTGATAACACTTCCTGTCTTCTGGGGCTCAGATGAGCACAGCACCCACTTCAGAGCCTTCCCATGCCCTGAGGAACCCTCACCTCGTGTGTCACAGGTGTGTTTTTCCCTCATGTTGTTTATCGTGGTTCATGAGTGGGGTCTCCAAATCATGCCCACATTTGCAGTTCTGCTGGAAGGACCTACAGAATTTAGTATATGCCTGTAGTCAAAACTAAGATTCATGAGAGACACAGGAAAGATATCTTGTTATATCCCATGGAGGAAGAAGCTGAGTCTGGGAGACCTACTTGGGGCTTCCTGATGAGCTCTCCTTCCATAGCCCACATACCCCCAACAATGAAAGTGCAGCCACAGTCATGATTCTTATCCCTAAAGAAACCCATTAGAGACTCAATGCTCAACATTTTTAGTATGCGCTTGTGCTGGCCTACCCACTTCTGCTTGATGCTTACCTAGACTCACCCCTCCACCCCTGCACACCTGACCAGGACATAAGGTCAACATTAACCTCACTGTTTGCATAGATTGAATGCAGGGAACTGTTATGCCCAATTAACTGTTGACTGAGCCCTATATGCTGAAGGACCAGACAAACAGTAAACCTACCTGGCAGAACCCTGGCTTTTCCTTCCAAGCTGAGATGTGTGATTTGGAAACACTCGGTTACTTCTCTTGGCCTTATTTTTATATTTCTAACAAGTGGGTACATGACAATTAATTTTGTCAACTTGACAGGATCTAGAATCACCTAGGAGATAAGATTCTAATCATGTTCATGACGGATTGTTTAGATTAGGTTTATCAAGGTGGAACAACACACTTAGCTGTGTGGCACTGTTCTATTGGGCTAGGGTCAGAGTAGATAAAAAGAAAGTATAGTGTCTTTTAGAATGTGGGTATAATGTGATCAGTTGATCCAGATTCTCCTACCATGACTTCCCTGCTCTGATGGACAGCACCCTTGATCTATGATTCTAAACAAATCCATCCTTCCTTACATTGCTTTGTCAGGGTGTTTTATCACATCAACAGACAAGCCATTAACATAGAATTGTTGCACTTGCTGAATGAGTTGGGAGAATGGACCCAGCTTAGTGGGTAGCTGAGGAGGGAAGCCAATTCTAGAGCCATTGGTTATGAAGAATAGAAAAAAAATAGAGTAATTATTTTTGGCAGATGAGAAGAGAAAAAAGAAAAAACATTGAAAGTCTTTTGTCTAAGTGGCTGGAAGCAAAGGTATTCTTGGAGATACAGTTGTTGGGTTTGGGACCAAATGTGGCATTGGTGAAGTTGTACCAGCCTTCCATAGGTCTTGTTTAAGACTGTTGGGCATCTAGTCATCAGTCAACCAGAAAATTTCTTAGTCTCAGTTTTTGAAAAGAGTCTGGGAGTAGGCACATTACCTCCCTCAAGTGTGTGCAAAAGACCCTGATTTTTGTCTGTTCTGTGGACTTACCTAATTCCTTCCAAAGGTGTCTACCCAATCCAGGCCCTGCTACCCAAGAGACTCTACTCAGCTCCATGAGCCCCCACTTTGGCTTTGTTGGTAGGATTGTACCTGTTAACTCCACAGCAGCTTAGTATTAGTTAGACAGAGGATGCTAGGTTGAAGGGATGAGGTAGACTTTGAAGATAATTTTCATAGATGTTTGATATTAGTAACTGTATAGTTCACTTTATGTTGTTATAGCATATTATCTGAGGCTGTGAAATTTGTAATGAAAAAGGGTTCACTTAGTTCACTGCTCTGGAGGGTTGGGAATATGATGTTGGCAATGGTTTGGCTATGGTAAGGACCCCAAGGAACATGGCCTCACAATGACACAAGAAGTGCATTTAAAAGAGATCACATGGTGACTGGGAAACAAATGGGCAAGAAGAGGCTGTCTTGCTCTCTTTTTATAGCAATTACCTCTCACCAAGAACAAACTCACATTAAGAAACCAGCATTCCTCCTTTATGAGGGTTTCCTGATGACCTACTTTCATTCTATTAGACCCATGTTTTAGGGGTTCTGCCATCTCTACTATTGTAGGACTAAAGAGCCTCCAACACATAGACCCTGGGAGACAAGACAGACCTTAGCAGGCTGTGGCATTCAGGGTATCTAAGCTAAAAGACTCTAATCAGGAGCCATGCTGGATGTCCATGAGGGCAGTGGGAGTGATTTGACAACAGAAGAGAGTCTTAGCAAGTCATGGTTATGGGAGACAAGAAACTCTGGTGTATAGGGTAGGGAAGGGCACAGAGAAGAGCAAAGGCCCAGAAGCAGCATGAATTCCACACTTGCAGGTAAGCCAAGCCAGTCATTTAGTTTGAGGTCAGGTCTCCAGCACTTGGACTTGTATACTAACTCCTTCCCATACTAACTTCATGACTTCAGACAGTCCCCTAGCCTCCTTGCAGTTCAGTTTTCTCTGTTGTCTAATAGGAGACAGTGGTGTTTTGAATGAGGACTGTTCCCCACAGGCTGTGGTATTTGAACACTTGGTCCCCAGTTGGTGGTGCTGTTTGGAAATTGTGGAACCTTTAGGAAGCAAAGCCTTGATGGAGGAAGTACATCATGCGGGAGAGCTTTGGGTGTTTGTTTCTTGCCTCATTTCCTGTTTTCTCCCGTTTCATGTTTGAGGTTGAAGATATACTCACTTGGCTTCCTGACCCTTGCCATAGCTGTCTGCGACCACACCTCCCCATCATAATGGGCTCATCTCTCTGAACTGTAAGCTGATTTTCTTCCACAAGTTGCTTTTCTTCGTGGCTTTTTATCACAACATCAGGAAAATAATTAATAGAAGAACTAACTTTGCTGACCTTGTAGGATTTTGTGGGAGGGAACGAATACAACTTGGGCTTAGGCCATTTTTGATGTATGTACGTGTCTGAGAATGTTAGCTAGTGTAGAATATTTTCACAGCTATTTATTGTAGTCCCCCAGATGGTTCTCTCTTCTGACCATACAAATCAAAATGCTCTATGGCAAACAATTTTCTCTTAAGAGGTATTCTCCCACGGAGATTACAGTTGCCAAAACCAGCTTTCAGAGTTCTGCAGCCTTCTCTGTGTAGAACACATACAGCCATGCAGTTATATATTCCTGGTATCTGATACCTCCTCTTTCAGAGCATTCATGGTTGTTTCCATGTTTAGACCCTGCTAGAATGTGCCCATCGATTTCCACAGTTGCTTAGTGCGTTTTAATTTCTCACAGAGTCTGATTATTCATACAGTGTGGTCACAGTCAGGCAAAGTCTCCTTAGCAATGTGATGAGAATAGAAATCTGCTGATTTTCACAAAGCTCCTTATATATGTGTGACAAGTGTCCATCATCTATCTGGCCCTTCCTTTAGAAAAATGGAAGCATTAAGGGATGAATCCAACCACCAGGAAGAGCTCAGGCCAGATTCTTCTCAAACACTGGGCCTGCAAAAGTTCCCACCCTCTCCCTGCTGCCCCCTGCTGAGAGAGACATACCCAGTCACCCTTATCCATCTGTGTCCTGTTTCCTGCCTCTCAGGTGAATCTCTCCATTACAGAAATGATGAAAGTGACATTTCTTCTGATCACAGAGTTTGAGCTTCTTTTAACAATAGAACTTATAAATGTACCCAGTGAAATAAGACTTGGGGGATTTGGAGAAGTGCACTTTCCCTCGGCTTATTATGTTCTCACTACAGCTTCCACCTGAGTCTTTTCATCAGAAGAGAATCGAATACCAACTTTGACAGGCAGAAACACTGTCTTTAAGTTGTAGATGAATCCCCGCATTCAGTGAATGGTCCCCACATCCCACTTGCACTATTTTCTGGTTAGAAAGCACCACCCGCCCTGTCTTTCTTAGGAAACTACATCTGCTTCCTCCAAGTCTAGCTTAGTATCTTCCCTACCTTCCCACTAAGCCACTTAAACATCTTCTCTGAAGCTAAGAGCTTTTGCAAATTGGACTTGTGTGGAAAGTGGAGGAAATAATCTTCTCCAAAGAGCACCAACTGGCTATCCAATACCGAATGGTCAGCCCTGAAAACATCCAAATTACAAGGAACACTATACAGCCTAAAGAGGTTATATTTAGAAACATATATGTATATACGTATTACGTATATAACAACAATTAATGAAAAAAAGGAAGACATGGATTTGAAAGAGACCGAGAAGGGTATATGGGAGGGTTTGGAGGGAGGAAAGAGAAGGGGGAAATGTAAATTGTATTATAATCTCAAAAACAAAAGTAAAATAGAAGGATTGGTTTGGAGGCTGGAGATGTTGCTGGAGTGTTTGCCTAGCATTTGAGAAACCCTGGGCTTGGTTCTCAGAAGCATATAAAACTGGGTGTGATGGTATGTGCCTGTAATTGCAGCATCCAGAGGTGGTAGAAAGAGGATCAGGAGTTCAAGGTCATCTTTGGCTACACAACCATTTGAGGGCAACCTGGGATACATAAAATCTTTTGTTTTGTTTTTTGAGACAGTTTCTCTGTGTAGCCCTGGCTGTCATGGACTCACTTGGTAGACCAGGCTGGCCTCGAAGTCACAGAGATTCGCCTGCCTTTGCCTCCCATGTGCTGGGATTAAAGGCATGAGCCACCATGCCCACCTGGGATATGCAAAATCTTATCTTAACAAACAGAACAAATAAACAGACAAAAACTAGATTTGATGTTTTTGTGGGGAGCTATTGCTGGCTCGCCCTGTGATAGCCTGGCTTAGTTTGAGGCCACTGGGAGTCCTTGCTTCCTCAGCCCCTCTCCTACTCATAGCCATGTACCCACCTTTTCAGCCTCGCTCACCTCAACATGGTTCTCTCCCAGCTTCTACTATTCCTCATGTAATGTCTTGGATGCAGTTTGTCCCAAATGTGATGGTGTAGGGGGCTGGGGAGGGGGCCCTCTAAGAGGGTCCTGGGGTTTGGAGGGATGACCACCCCATGAATGGATTCATAGTTTTCTCACACAATGATTGGTTCTTGTAGAAGCTCTTTTGTACCAACCTTAGATAATTACATACTTAATAAGACCTAAAAGGCAGCTTGCAATCCACCTACTTTCATGTGAGAACCCAAGGAGATAGTACAGTGACACACTGAGAATGACACAGTCTGGTTTAGAGCCTAAGGTTCATGCCCATCAGCTTGGGGCTTTTCCCTGGTTTTCCCCAATGCAGGCAGTGTATGGGGGCCCAACATGTGGTTTTCCATTTCCAGGAGAGGGCCAAGGGTAGAGGTGAACTAGGGTCCAGGCTTGGGGTTGGAAGATAAAAATTCAAGTTAGATTCTCCCAGCAGTCACTATGTGATTTCTTCAAATAATATCACTCACTTTTTTTTTTTTAGCCTTTATTCCTTTAGTCTAAATGTTTAGGTTAGAAAGTTCCAGGCCAGCCAGGGTTATATAGTGAGATCCTATAATAAATAAGCAAATAAATAAATGTTGATGATATCACCTGAGCTGTCAGGAGCATAAGGTCAAGTAATGTATGAACATCATACTTTATGCTATTAATTTTTAAGTTAATACTACAATTTTTCTTTTAATTGATGCATAAAACATAAATATTGTTCACATTAATGGTGTACCAGGTAATATTTTGATACATTTGTGTATTCTATAGTCTTCAAATTGACTTGAACATATTTCTTTCCTTAAACTTTTATTATAACTTCATGATGGAACCTTTAAAATATGTGTGTGTGTGTGTGTGTGTGTGTTTATGTAGTCATGGTTGTACACATACATGTATGTGTAATGCCTGTGGAGGCCAGGGTTTGATGTCAAGTGTCTTTCTTTTTATATTTATTTTTTAAATTAAATTAAATTTAATTTTGTGTGTATGGATGGTTTTTCTTGCATGTATGTCTGTGTAAACCATGTGTACTTGGCACCTGAGAAAGCTAGAAGAGGGTGTCAGAACCCCTGGAACTGGCCTTATAGACAGCTGTGAGCCACCATTTGGGTGCTGGGAGTTGAACAAAGATCCTTTAGAAGAGCAGCAAATTTTCTTCACCATTGAGCCATCTCTCCAGCCCTTTCCACCAAATTTTATGAGACAGTGTCTCTCACTGAACCTAGAGCTCACTAATTTAACAGAACCAGCTGGCCAGTGAGCCTCAAGGATCCTCCCCCCTGAACCTACCATCCCAGTACTAGGATTCCGGATATGTGTTCCACACCTGTGTGTGTATATGTATCTGTTTGTGTGTGTGTGTGTGTTTATGTGCATATGTGTGTATATGTATGTGTGTATGTATGTGTCTGTGTGTGTATATGTGTGTGTATGTGTCTGTATGTCTGTGTGTATGTGCACTAACTTCTGTCCTCATGCTTGCACAACCCACACTTTATTTACCAAGTCATCTCTCCATCCCTCCCAAATCCCTTTCTTGAGGCTTTCTAGCCACATTAGGCCCTGGGTTTAATTCCCAGTATTTAAATAACACAGATAAATACAGTTAAAAGGAAAAAGGGGGGGGTGGGGAGCTGTGGAAACAGCTCAGTCAGTAAAGTGCTTGGTGTGCGAGGGTTAGGATGAAGTTTAATCTCTAGAACCCACATTAAGAAAAAAGCCAGGCATGTACTGCATGCTTGTAAATCCCGGTGCTGAGAATGTAGACAAGAAGATCCGGGATTCACTGGTCAGCCAGCCTAGCCTAGTTGATGAGATTCAGGCCTCGGTGAGAGGTATGTCTTAAAACACAAGATGGACTGCTTCTGAGGAATAGTATCTGAAATTGACTCTGGCCTCCATATGCACACATGTGCACACACACCTAAATGCACACATGAACCTATACCAACATACACATGTGTACGCACATACCTAAATATGCATATCTACCCCTACCAACATGCACACACACACACACACACACACACACACACACACACACACACACAAAACAAAATTAAAGTTTGTAAAGGTAAAAATAATCATAAAGAACTATTATGGACAACCAAACAGAAACAAATCTGATAGCGTAGAAGAAATGTATGGATTTCTATAATCAAGCCACCTAGGTTGAATCAATCAGAAAGGGCTTGAGGGAGTAAGGGTGGCTCCGTAGCTGAATTTTACTAGTTTCAAAGAATTAATGAAATGTATCTTAAATTCTTTTTAAAATAGAGCTGATGGGGAAATTTTCTAAAGTGTTTTATCAGACCAGCCTGCCCCCAGGCTAAAATTCAACCATTTTTCTTAAACATCCCAGGCCCACTTGCTAAGGAATGGTTCCATCCACAGTGGGTGTGGTCCCTCCAACAACAATTAGCAATCATGAAATGACCGGGCAGATATGCCCACGGGCCAAGCTGGTTCTTGAATTGAGGACTCCTCTTCCCTGACAACCAAGATCAGTCACCACAATGAATATTCCAGCTTAGGGAAAAATACTTTTTTTTTTTTTTGCCCTTTTCTTGTGCTGGCTGGTTTTCTGTCAACTTGACACAAGCTAGAGTCATCTGAAAGGAGGGAACCTCATCTGAGAAAATGCCTCCATAAGATCCAAGTGTAGGACATTTTCTTAATTAGTGATTGATGGGAGAAGGCCCAGCCCATTGTGGGTGGTGCTATCTCTGGACAAATGACCTTGGGTTCTATAAGAAAGCAGGCTGAGCAAATCATGGGAAGCAAGCCAGTAAGCAGCACCCCTCCATGGCTTCTGCATCAGCTCTTGACTCCAGGTTCCTGCCCTGCTTGATTCCTCTGACTTCCTTCAATGATGAACAGTGATGTGAAAGTGTAAGTCAATTTCCTCCCCCAATTTCTTAGGTCATGGTATTTCTTCACAACAATAGTAACCCTAACTAAGACATCTATTAATGCCTGCATTTGTGAGAGCAGATATGCCTTGATTATCAACTCAGATACTAATGTCTTTTGGAAACCCTCATGGACACACCAGAAATAATTATCTGAGTGTCAATTAACTTGACAGATGAAGTCAGTCATCATAGTATCAAAGTACTGCAAGCTCTAAAAATAAGATTTGATTGATCTAGTTTTCTTGTACCCAAGCCCATGTGGCTCTCTGTCACAGATCTGAAGCATGCCTTGGAGTTTGCTGCTCATCTCTCAAGGGGTCTTCATGAAGCAGGTGTCTGGACCTACCACACTAAACCCTGAGGTGTGGGGACAGGATCTGAAGCATGGTACTACCATAGGAAAACTGCATTTGTAAGACTGAAGGAAAGAATGAAGACTGCACAACTTCCATTTAATGTAATTCTATAAAAACAAAAGTGTTTTTTTTAAATAAATACTGTATATAAAAAAAGACTTGAAAGAACCACATTGCACTATTTTTGTAGTTGTCTTGGAAGCTGCTGCGATGATTTCCTTTGTCTTTTATATTGTCTTCTCTGAGTTTCTCACATTTTCAATAGCAGGCATATTTATATTTCTAATAGATATTCACCAGCCGGGCGGTGGTGGCGCACGCCTTTAATCCCAGCACTTGGGAGGCAGAGGCAGGCGGATCTTTGCGAGTTCGAGGCCAGCCTGGTCTACAAAGCGAGTCCAGGACAGCCAGAGCTGTTAAACAGAGAAACCCTGTCTCGAAAAACCAAAAAAAAAAAAAAAAAAAAAAAAAGTAGATATTCACCAAGCTGTGTTTTCTTTTTTAAGAGATCTCAGAATTGGCTTCTTCCTGGGTGGGATGTGTGCCTATTCTGTCTCTGCTTCCAGGCCTTTGCTCATAGGTAAAATGGGAGGTGAGGCATTGTCATTACTCACATGAGGGTGACTGAACCTTGTAATGATTTTTCAAACCCTATGAACACAAACACTTCATCAAACAGATTTGTATCCAACCCAGTTCAATTAATAGTCTACTGTTAAAAAATAAAATTGAATGGATTGTAAAAATGTGGTCCATATGCACAAATGGGGTTTTATTTGGCTGGAGAGAAAAAATGAAATTATAAGATTTGCAGGAAAATAAATGGCACTAAATATATTTTACCTAGTGAGGTAATGCAGACTCAGAAACACAAGAGTTTCACTTGTTTCTGCCTTCTAAATATTTATATTTATACCCAAAAAATAGGCTTCTCTCAGCTTCCATCAGAAAAGCTTCTGACCATAGCTTCTTTTTGTCATGGGTGACAGTGAATTCAGAGACTCCTTACAGGCCAAAACGTTAAGAATATGACTGCTGAATTCTTCACTCTAAATTAAACATACATATTGCTGCTTTCAAGGCTCAGGGAAGGGCATGAGAGGGTCTGGGGCAAATATAAGAGCTGAATAATGGGAAGGAACGCAGTGAAACATTTTCTGCTCTTGACACGGTTGTTGCAACCATGAACTCACGGTGGCCGTTACTTGCCTAAGACATGAACAGTAGGCCCATCCATCTTCAAGGTGAAAGAGGGTCTTATAAGGTCCCTCCCACCCCTGAAGAACTAGAGGCAGTTACTGGTTGCTAGGGCTGGGGTGGGGGATCATTCTTAATGATATAGCCACTGGTAAATTGTTCTCACTCAAGAAAAATAATCCCTCATGCATGCTCATGAAAGCAACCCTGACTAAATGTAGTGGTCACACAAAAGACATGGAAGTGGGCAAGGGACTTGTTTGAAAGATGAAGAGATTTACTGGGAATGGCAGAGGATAACAGGACACAAATATGACAGAAGTACATTGCCTACGCATGAAATTATGAAAGAATAAAATAAAAATTGCTTCCAAAGGCAGTTATTTCCTTTTACTCATGGGGGGTGTGTTCCAAGGATACCCCACAGTGTCTCCTAATGGATTGTAGAATTCACCAAAACCTATATATACTGTGTTTTACGGTTGTTTCCTGTGTACACAGACCTATGATAAAGTGTTATACAAATTATACACCTTGTACTGACAATAACTACCAAGGAAGTAGAACAAGTATGACAATATACTATATTAAAAGTTTTATGGTTGAATATTTCTTGCTCAGCATCTTTTAAAGGTTTCCATTGTGTATATTCATTGTACATGGCACTGTACCATAAAATCATTGTCATGCAAGCGTATAAAGTACATTCAGCATATTCTACATCACACCCCTTCTTTCCTTTCTGCCCACCCTATCCCCGTTGGTCCCTCTGTTCCCCAAAATAGTTTCAGTTCTACTTTTGTATCATATACACATTCTTTATTTTATGTCTCCATAGAAAATCTAGGAACCAGAAATGAAAGAACACATACAATGCTTCTCTTTCCAAGACAAACTTCATATGATTGTCTCCAGTTGCTTTGATTTTCTTTCAGGTAACAACTCTCTGTTCTTTGTAGGTGAAAAGAATTCCATTGTGCATATGTACCACATTTCTTTCCTTCTTTGCGCTCTCTCTCTCTCTCTCTCTCTCTCTCTCTCTCTCTCGGTGGTAGGAATTGAATCCAGGTCTCACAATGCCCTACTACTGAGCTATATCCTCAGTTCCTTATATACCACATTCGATACATACCTAGGTTGGTTGCATAGATTAGCTACTGTGAACAGTGAGGCACAACACATATTGATGTACAAGTGATTCTGTGATGTGTTTGCTTGGAGCCCTTCAAGAAAGTACCCAGGCATGGTACTGCTGGGTGATGCTGTAGTTCTGTTTTTAGTTTTTCAAGGGACTGCTTTCCATAGTGGCTAGACTAGTAGTTTCATTCCCTCAGCTATGTATAAGAGTTCCTTTTTGTCCACATTCTTGTCAGTATTTGCTGTTTTATTTTCTAGATGACTGCCATTCTGACTGGGGCGAGATGGATTCTCAATGAAGTTTTAGGATTTATTTATTCTTATTTTCTTCCAAGATCAGACAAGATCGGGCGTGTTCAGGGTGGTATGGCTGTATACTATTTTTATTTTCTTAATTGTGTGTGTGTGTGTGTGTGTGTGTGTATGTGTGTGTGTGTGTGTGTGTGTGTGAGATGTTGAGAAAGTATAGCATTGTGTGCTTCAGTTTCCTTACCATTTCTATGAGTCCAACAGTAGAAACTACCTGATTGGATTGTTCTGAGAATTAAATGCTTTATAATTTATGTGTGGATTTGTGTGTGTTTGCATGTTTGTTTGTGTGTGTGTGTGTGTGTGTGTGTGTGTCCACAGAGGCCAGAAGTGTTGGATACCCTGGGGAGCGCATGCATACAGGCACTTGTAAGTCATCAGCCATGGATTCTGAGAACCAAACTGAGGTCCTCTGGAGTAGCTGTGTGAGATCTGAACTGTTGAGCCACCTTACAAATCCTCCTCAACATGTTTCATTTACATTTTGCTAAAGTCCTCTGAGGTTGAATATTTTTTCTTATATTTATTGGCCATTTGTAATTCATCTTTTGAAATGTCTCTTCATTTCACTGATTGGATTGCATGATTTCTTCTTTGGTTTTGAATTTTTGGTATAATCTAAGATATTAGTTCTATATCATATTTAAAGCTAACAAAGATTTGGTTCCCATTCTGTAAGCTGTGTCTTCACTCAATTAACTGTTTCTTTGGATAGTTATATGAATTTCCTTTTTACATTCACACGGTTCTATTCGTCAATTGTTTGCATTATTTCCTATCTCTCACTACATTCACCTTTCTCATGATTCACTGGAAAGACAATGTCTACATGATGGAATGAAGTAGATAAGTAATAGATTGAAGTGGAGCATTCAGCTACTTCACAAGGTTTACTGGAACACAAAGTTTACTGATATGCTGACAGTTGATCTGATAACTGTTATCTGATATCTGCTCTGTAGTTAATGGGGAAATAGTGTGTACAATGTGAGCACATTTGTCAAAGGGATGGTTCACTGTGCCAAGGGAGACCCAATTTCATCATGCTACCCAAGATGGTATGCAATTTACAACTTACAAATCATTTACTTCTGTGGTTTCCCACTGAATATTTTTAGACTACGATTGACCACAGGTAATTGGAACCATGGAAATGAAGACCATGAATAAAGCAGACAGCAGCCATGTGTATTCTGCAGGCTGTCTTGGCCATGTTAAAATTACTGTTGTAAGCACTATGAGTGAGGCAACTTACAGAAGAAACTGTTTATTGGGGCCTTACCGCTTCAGAGGGTGAGTCCATAACCATCCTGGTGAGGAACACGTCAGCAGGCAGACAGGCATGACACTGGAGCAGTAACTGAGAGTTCACGTCCGACTCACAAGCACAAGCAGAGAGAGAGAGAAGAAGAGAGGAGAGGAGGGGAGGGGAGGGGAGGGGAGAGAGAGCAAGAACTAATTGGAAATGACACAAGCTTTTGAAACCTTAAAGCCCACCTCCATTGATACACTTTCTCCTAATTCTTTCCAAACATTTCCACCAACTGGGGACCAAGAATTCAAACAGATGATCCAGTGGAGGCCATTCTCATTCAAGCCACCATACAGGCACTGTTTCGTAAATTTCATAAACTATAGCTCCACATATATTAGCTCAGGTTGTTCCAACAATCCCATGGAAGAGACCATATTCTCATTTTTCTGTGGAGGAAACTGAGGAACCATGAGGTTGACCAGGAATTTGAGCCCTGCCAGTCTGGCTTCTGTGAGTCCACATTCCACAGTGCAGGAAACTGGAGCTAACAGCTCCTCGGGTCTAATGAAGTGAAGCAGCAGTGTGGTCTGCAGCTGATTTATCCAGGACCTGCCTTTTTCCTCAAGCGTGCATGAGTGAACTCTGCACTTTGTCTAATGGTGGCATAGTCGGGTGAAATGGTTGGTGGCTTGTACTAGAAGATTGAAAAACTGCTCTTAGTAGCAGTTGTGTTTCATGCTGCATCTTAATTGCTTGTTTGTTGGGATTTCTAGAGCTCTGGGAGGTTTTGTTAAGAATTCTTGATCAATTAAAGTGAACTCTGATTCATACATGCCTCTCGTTCCTCGTCATTTCCTGACAACTTTCTTAGGTTAGAGATGCCCAATTTAACAGAGAATAAATTAGTGGCCCCAAATAAATCTTAAGAAAGTGCAGAGAAATCATCCCCTTGCTACATTTGGTAAATGGAATGTACAAATGAGCTCAAGTTCTTAGAAGAAACCCAGTTCTTAGACATTTTCCCCATCACGCATCTGTGAGGACAATTGCAAATTAATTAATTTAAGTGAATTGGAGAACATAAAGACAAGAGAACATTTTCTGAAGATGGCTTTGTTGGGGTTTTAAATGGAAACTGTGGATGGAAATCTATTTAAGTGACCAGACCATTGAGCAGGCGTCTTATTTGTATGCATGGGAAATCCAAGCAACTCATCCAAGATGCTGCTGATGGGGAGGGGGGGGGGGGGTGTGCTCATCACTGTTCCTCCTCTCTCCCCTGGTGGAAGACAAAGATAAGACCAGAAGTGTCTGGTGGCTACTTGTAGAGAAGCCTCTGGTTGATGTGCAGAGGGTCAGTTGATTTTAAACTGGGAGGCTCGCTATGCAGCTGACTCCACGCACCAGCCTTGGGTGGTCACGTCTGGAGCACTATGGGCAGCATAGGTCTTCACTGCACCCGATACCAAATGGTTCAAAATCGCATACATTTGTCATGCGCTCTACACCAAGCTCGGGTTTTGCTCAGCAGATAATGAAGACATACCCGGGCAGAGGTGGGTGTGTGTGAAGAAGGTAATTATAGTCTGTATTTCGCTATAACACGGATGTTGCCCCAAGGAGAGTAGACTAGGGAATATAGGAGGACCGAGAGCTGATGGCACAGAAATATATTAGGACAAGGTTTTCATTGTCTAGGTGAGAAATGATGAAGATAAAAGAAACCAGAATTTAAGGGTTATTATGGACCAGTCTGAGCACTTTACTATCTCCTTTGATGTGATGGTTTGAGTAAGAATCCTTCCTGGGTTGAGGGGAACTAGAGAGATGGCTCAGAGGTTAAGAGCACTGGCTGCTCTTCCAAAGGTCCTGAGTTCAATTCCCAGCACCCACATGGTGGTTCACAACCATCTGTAATGAGATCTAATGCCCTCTTCTGACTGCAGGCATACATACAGACAGAACATTGTATACATAATAAATAAATCTTTAAAATAAAAAGAATGCCCCCTCCCTGTAGACTCATATATTTGAATGCTTAGTGGCATTAGGAGGTGTGGCCTTGTTGGAGGAAGTGTGCAGTGAGAATTCTGGAATTTTGGTTTCTTTAAAAAATATTATAAGAATATGTTTTCATTTTAATGGAAAGTGTGGGGATATGGGGCTGCTTTGGACTGTCTGTAGCAGCTGACTATGATTTGCCTCATGCTCTAGCAGAGGTGTGGTTTTGCCAGCTATAGATAGTTTCTGCAATTGTGTGACATTTGGAATTCTGGAAGGGGGTGTCTGTAAATGCTAGGGCCTCAACAGGTGGTTGTTGTTGGTTGCTGGTTGTTCAGGGGGTTTGGTTGCTGTTTGTTAGTAGTTGTGCTCAAAGGAGAAACAAGAAGAAAGAAATGAGATTCAAGGCTCTCTATTTGTCTCTCTCTCCCCTCTATCCTTCTTTCTCTCTTATCTAGTGATAGTGGGTAAAACTGGGCATATAAAGGGTGGGAAAAGAAGGGCTCACAAAGTAGCAAGACAAGCTACAGAAGTATGTCACTGAGGTGGGCTTTGGGCTTCTAAATGCCCACGCCAGACCCAGTGGCTCTTTCTCTTTCTGCTTCCATGTAGATCTGGATGTAGAACTCTCAGCTCCTTCTCCAGCACCATGTCTGCCTGCATGCTGCCATGCTTCCCACCATGATGAAAATGGACTGAACCTCTGTAAGCCAGCCATAATTAAATGTTTTCCTATATAAGAGTTGCCATGCCATGGTCATGATGTCTCTTCATAGCAATAGAAACCCAAACTAAGACATTTGACTTAAACTTACATTAAATTTCATGAAAATCCTGTATAAACCATCGTTGTTGCCACGCTACTTGTGAGGGACTGAAAAATACCACTGAGTAATGTAATGAATATGCTACAAGAAATTACCTACCTGCCTCTGGCTGGAATCATGTAGGCAGAGGTAGGGTGAGGGCTCGCTGTGAGAGAGGGGTATTGGGGAAGAAGAAGCAAAGTGATAAAGTGAGGGGACCAAGCTTGATGAGATGCATGCCAGGGGCATAGCTAGGAAAAGGGACATGGGTATGTTTAGTATGTTTCATTTAGTATGCTTCAAGTCCAACCAGTAGGAGCTTGTCAAACCTTGTTATTAGCAGGAGGCTCAGCACACAAGGTTCAGTGGAGTGGGCACTGAGATGATACTGCTGGAATTAGCAGCTAACATGACATTCTACTTTTGAGAATTAGGATGAAGGAGAGGAACAGACATTTAGCCCCAGTGAAAGCCTGCAGTTCACACAGTGGTTGATGGTAAAGCCTGTGAGCTGGCAGAGGGCTTAGGCAGAAACCAGAGAGAGAGAGAGAGAGAGAGAGAGAGAGAGAGAGAGAGCTTTTTTCCCTAGATTAGGATAGATGAGTGAGTCGGGAAGTCTGAAGGATGAAAGCCAATGTACTAGATTTTTTTTTTTTTTTTTTTTTTTTTATAAAACAGTGAGAAGAAACTCTGAAGGTGGCAGCTCGTGTAAGGGGAGCAATAAAGGCTCTGTGGCAGGTCCTATGCTGGGTGACTCATTTAGACTCATTAAGTAGGACCATAAAGTAGATATTTGCATCGGCCCCTGCTACAGGAGACCCAGTAGCCATTCCTTTCTGCTTCCTACTTGTTACTCAGCTTTGCTCAGGGAAGCCATGTGCCCAGCTGCAATAATTGCCTTGTCATAGACCTGAGCTCCCAAAGGTGCCACATGACCTCCATCTGGCCAGTGTGTCATATACTGACATCTGTAGGGTGGACTAAGCTATTGTTTATTCTGCTCTAAAAGCAAAACACACAACTCTGCCAAAAAATGGGAGTCAGCTGGCACTTGCTTTTGTCCTTGACTCTTCCTCCTTGTAGAGGACACACAGTTACAGTCTTTGATGACATTGAGAATAAATATCTTTTTTCAAGAGGTGGTAGAGTAGGGAGAGTCAAAGAACTTGGCCACTTGAGGGGCCACATCAGTCTTGGTCCCTCCATCACTACACACCTTTTCAACAGAGAAAAAACAAACTGCATACCTTCCTTCAGCTGCAGAGCCAAATGCAAGCTTGGGTTCCCATTCTGTAATCCCCTGCTTTGCCCCAATGGAGTGAATGGGCTCAGATAGTTTAACAGCTTTACTGAGATCAAGGACAACTTGGGACTCACCACTCAAGAGTAGTGCATGGGGCAGTTGCTTGTGGGACATGCCAAGTCCTTCTGCGTTTCTACTGCATTAGTTTTGGTGTTATCCAGACCTCTGACTGATGTACGCAGCAGTGCAGTCTGGGAAAGCTGGTCCGCATAACAAACAGCAGGTTCAGGAGTCTCTTTCTCTGTTTGTAAATACAAGTTTCACACTCTTCATCTGAATTAAAAAGGAACAAGGGAAGAACTCCTTTTCTGTGTGGATGTTGATGCTGTGTTAGTCAATTTTATGGTACTGTAACGAGTTCCTAGGATATACAGCTATTGTACAACACTGTCCTCCAACCAGTCACAATCTTCATACATCCGTCATTAGATCATAACAATTGGGCCTTTGGACTATTGACATTCTTCATTGCAAGAGGGCGCTTGGAGGGTCTTTGAACTCTCGGCTGAGTATCCAGTCCCTCTGCCCAGACACCTATATGCCATTTTGCCCTAATTAATTGTGGCCTCAGAGTCTCAGGAGGTAGAGTATATAGGCTGGGGAGGACTGAGAGAGAAGAGCTCTATCCACACAGCTATGGTGAAACTGTCTCCCAGTGCAGGTACTTAGAGGTTACCCATGTTCCTGTCAGTGACCCCTTACCTATGCTCCGTGATTGTATTGTGTCTGTAAACGTATTGATTCTCCAGGGGGAACTTTGGTGAGTACAATTTTATGTTGTCATTGGAACCTTAGAAATGGGAAGGGGAGGTAACAGTTGTCTATCTCCCCCATCCAGGTGAAACTTCTCAATACACCAACTTGCTTATTTAGGCTCTTGGTGTGCGGGTTTCATTCCATGATCAGTTGGACATATTGCTTTCAGACCTGGGATTGGGCAGAATATCATGGCAGGGAATGTGTCATGGAGCAATGCCATTAACCTCAAGGTGAGGAGGTAAAAGAGAAGAAGATGGGGGTCTCGTTACCCACTTCAACAGCATATTCCCAGAGACCAGAAGATCCACAAGGCCCCACCTAGAGTTCTATTACCTCCCATTAGAGCCTTCAACTTATAGGCCCTTGAAGAATATTCTAGATCCAGATTACAGCAGGATCCTTCTAAGGTAGATGGAATAAAGCCAAGGGAGTCTGGGATAGAGGTTCTGTCTTTTCCCAATAAAGGGGTTCTTGAATGTCCATTCACCAAGCAGAAAACCATTCACCTTGCTTGCCAAAATGACTTCCTTACACTGTATTTCTTCCTGAGCAAAATGATCCTCTATTTTCTTGGGGTGTTTTTGTCAAGTGTTTTATCATAGAAACAAGACAAATTGGCAAATATACCACTCAGTCTCTCAGTGTTCTTGTGTGCTCACAATGTGCTGTGTACAACCCTCACCATGCCTTTGTTATAAAAACCTTTCCTTTCTTAACTTGGTTGTTTTTTTTTTTTCATAGTATTCTATCACAACAGTAAGAAAATTAACTGATGCCATGACCTTGTAAAGGAGGAACAAGGAAGTTATTGCCCTCTCCCGTCATGCAAGGACACAGGGAATGGGGCATCTACAGTCCCTTACCAGATACTGACTTGCTTTCATATAGGCCTCTAAAACTGAGAGATAAGCTTCTATTGCTTATAAATTACCTCACTTAGGATATTTTTTCACAGCATTAGGAATATGCTAAGATAATGATCTCTCCTGTTTCAACATTATTAGCATGTCATCTAGCTAAAGAACTATTTAAAATTTTTTTTCATAAATCTCAACATGTTTATCAATAATTTATTAGGAAAATGTCAAAATGTCCTTGTCAGGAAGGTACAGAGGAAAATGGTACTTGTTTTGTTTTTAATTAATTAATTTTTTATTTCTTCAAGTTACATCTCAATCGCAATCCCCTCCCTACCCCCACTCTGGTCCCACCCTCCCACTCTCCCCCCCCTCCCCCCACACACTTTCTTTTTTTTTTTTTTAAAGTTTAAGGTATATCTTTTTCCCCCCAACAGCTCCCCCCTTTCAGTCCAACAAATGGCTCTTTCTCTTATAACAACAAATACAATACAATACAACAAGAATAATTAGGCCACAATTATGAAAATTATAAGGCTTAGCATACATTCCCAATGTCCAGTCCATACGTATGTGGCACCTGACTTTAACATTCTACTATCCAACCATCTCTATGAGTTTAAAGTTCTATATACAACTTAGCTAACCCCCAAAACCTATTTAACAAGACCATTTAACAGCTTGAAATCTCTCCCCCTAAATAAAAACAAGTATCTGTAACCCATCAAATGACCAAAGGGGGGAAAATTACCATCCCACCTTCTGGAGATGGGACGTCGCTCTCTTAAAATGACTTTTATTTATTACTTCAAGTTACATCTCCATCACGGTCCTCTCCCTCCATCCCTCCTAGTCCCACCCTCCCACTCTTTTCTCCCTCTCCCACCTATCCTACTCCTCCTGAGTGGGTTGCCCCTACATATCAGCTCTCCTCAGTTCAACAGTCATACGAATGTTAAGAGCTTCCTCTACCATAGTGGTTGCACAAGCCTGCACTCCCACCAGCAATGGAGGAGTGTTCCCCTTTCTCCACCACCTCACCAGCATGTGCTGTCATTTGAGATTTTGATCTTAGCCATTCTGACAGGTGTGAGATGGAATCTCAGAGTCATCTTGAGTTGCATTTCTCTGATGATTAAGGATGTTGAGCATTTCTTCAAGTGTCTCACGGCCATTACAGATTCCTCCTTTGTGAATTCTTGGTTTAGCTCTGTTCTCCATTTTTTCTTATTGGATTAATTATTTGGTTTCTTGGCATTTAATTTCTTGTGTTCTTTATAAATTATGGATGTTAGCCCTCTGTCAGATGTGGAATTGGTAAAGATCTTTTCCCAGTCTGTAGGCTGCCATTTTGTTCGAATGACAGTTTCCTTTGCCTTAAACTAGCTTTTCAGTTTCATGAGGTCCCATTTATTGATTGTTGGTCTTAGAGCCCGAGCTGTTGGTGTTCTGTTCAGGAAGTTGTCACCTGTGCCATTCAGTTTGAGGCTTTTCCCCACTTTCTCTTCTATTAGATTTAATGTGTCTGGCCTTATGTTAAGGTCTTTGATCCACTTGGACCTATGTTTTGTGCAAGGTGATAAGTATGGGTCAATTTGCATTCTTTTTAAATTTTTTTTATTTCTTCAAGTTACATCTCAATCATAATCCCCTCCCTACTCCCCCCTCTGGTCCCACCCT
>CAJQZJ010032438.1:3323406-3340230 GCA_907164525.1 Lophiomys imhausi
ACACACACACACACACACACACACACACACACACACACACACACACAGAGAGAGAGAGAGAGAGAGAGAGAGAGAGAGAGAGAGAGAGAGAGAGAGAATGACTTCCATGAGCAAATGATAAGATCCAAGGTGGCTATGTCCTAACCCCTCAGGAAAGTACACACTGACTGTATATTATATATTTTTTTGTTGTTGCTACCAAAAATACCAGAAGTTGGAGATTTTATGAAGAAAAGAGGTTCCTTTGGCTCATGGTTTTGGAGGTTGAAAGTCCAAGGCAGGACAATCAAAGTTTAGTTTTCTGTGCAGTTGCTGGCTGTATTACAGCATGGCTGACCAACAACCATCCACCCCACCTCACACAATCACAGACATTATCTGCAGCTGACAAAACCACGCCTCTGCCTGAGCACGAGGCAAATCATAGTCAGCTGCTGTGGACTGTTAGAAGCAGCCCCACACCTCTACACCTGGGACTAAAATGAAAGCACATTCTTACAATATTTCTGTGCTTTTTAGAAACTCCAAAATTGTCACTGCATGCCTGTCTTTCTATGAATAAACAAATCATGCTCTGAGCAGGAGGCAAGAATGAATTTGTTGTAGTGGTACTTCTTAAGCTGGAGGTGCTGTGACTTGCAACATGAATACACTTCCACTTTCCTTCTGAAAGCCAAGCCACAGCCCACTTCACCCGATGTCTGCCTGACATCTTCACCCATAGTATCTAAGATGACTGGCAGGGTGGTGCTGGGTTCTGTGGGTTACTGTGACAGAGAGAGACAATGCACAGAGGATGGAGATGAGCCAGCTGTTGATGAGTGTGGAAGAAGGAAGTGCGTTGTATCACATGGCTGGCAGGTGACAAAGATGACATCCTACCTCATATTTACATCAGTTTTGGAATGACATTTAATACCAATATAGCATCTATCTACCTTAAGGAAAAGCAAAGTATGGGTTGAAAATTTTTAGTTCATGACATTTTCCCCCAGAAAATTAGAATATTCTAATTATCTAGAAATCTCACTTCTGGTTAACAAACCATATTGCTAACGCCACCACAAAATGCTCCTTTTGCTCCAAACAGTCTATTCATTTAGGGATTGGAGAGAGGAAGGGTGTGTGTGTCCCTGTAGGGGTGTGTGTGTGTGTGTGTGTGTGTGTGTGTGTGTCCCTGCAGGTGTGTGTGCGTGTGTGTCCTTGCAGGTGTGTGTGTGTGTCCCTGCAGATGTATGTGCAGGTGCGTGTGCAGGTGTGTGTGCAGATGTGTGTGCAGGTGCGTGTGCACTTGTGTAAGCCAGGGGTCCTTCCTCAATCTTATCTTTTGACTAAGTGGGCAGCACCATTAGGAGTTGAAAGCCAGCTTGAAAGGAAGCAAGGAAGGAAGGACTTGTGTTCTCTCTCTGCTCCTGACCTGGGATGTGAGTAGTGGCTTGAGTCCCTACTTTGGCGTTCCTGCAACGATGGAGTGTGACCTGAGATGTAGCCAAATAAACCCTCCCTACCTCCACGTTGCTGTTTGTCAGGGCAATTTTATCACAGGGACAGAAATGAAACTAGGAGGAGCCCATTTTGAAATTTGGATTGAGATAAAGTATATGAAAGCCTCCCAGGCCCTACGAAGAAATGTCTGGTGGGCAGTTTGAAGTCTGGTTTCCAGGTCTCAGATATGAGATTAGATATTTTAATCATCCTTCAAGCTGCAAGAAAGAAGAAGAGCCTTCTGGGAGAGAACATCAACATGATCACGTGTTCTGTATGGAATTCTGGGAGGGCCATAACATTTGCAGTTCCCTGGGGGAAAAGCAGCTGGAGAAAATGCGGGGGAAAGTTGACCGAGGGAGGAGTAAAGGAGGCTGGAGTTACAAGATGTCACCTGTCCCTTCTTGTCTTTCCTACCTGTGCTTTTCCCTACTCAGAAATCTCTGTGATTCTTAGTCATGCAGCCACTTTCCCCCTACTGAAATGTTGACACCAAGGGGGCGTCTGTGTTGTCTTTCCCTCCTTTGAAGAGGGAATGAGACTGCCTCAGACATGGCAAGAGCTGGCCCAGGGTTGGGTGGGAAGCAAATCTATTGAAGCTAAGATGAGGCCATGGAACCCCCTGAAGGGAGCCCAGAACACAGGATGGAGGAGATGAGACTGAAGGATGGAGGTCAATGAGACACATCTGTACAAAGGTCAGTTAGATGTGTGGCCAGGGCTGAGCTGAGGCCAAGTCAAAAGGGGTGGAGGAGGAGAGAGCCTGAGGGAGTAACCAAAAACTAATGGAAAGAAAGACCAAGGCAGAGCTGGGGGTGGGGAGAACAACAATAAACAATAAACCCAAATCTATGGACTTATTTAAGAGGGAAAGGTATCCAAGCCTGAGGTCATGGTCCAGCAGGAATTGGAATGAGGTGGTGGCAGAGAAGCCATGTCCTGTTTGATTCTGTTGAAAACATGCTATTCTAGGTAATTCGTTCCTGGCTCTGCACCCTGCTCTCTGAAAGCTGATATTGTCTGTTTTGCTAGTCTCCGCGATCATTTGTCTCATGACTGAGCTGAACCAGCTCTGTGCTGTTTATTGCCTGTGCACTGCTATGCCTCTGTGCTGTGTACTTTATGTCAACTTGACACGGGCCAGAGTCATTCTGGGAGAAGAAAGCTCAGTTGAGAAGATGCCCATACCAGACTGGTCTGTGTGCAAGCCTCTGATGTGTTTGCATTTTCTTGATTGATGTGGGATGGCCCAGTTCACTGCAGGTGGTGCCATCCCTAAGCTGGTGGACCTTGGTGCTATTAGAAAGCTGACCAGGCAAACCATGAGGACAAGCCAGCAGTACACAGCAGTCCTCCACAGCCTCTGCTTTAGTACCTGCCTCTAGATTCTCTCTCTGAGTTTTTGCCTTCAGTGTTGACTATCACCTAGAAGTGATAGTCAAAATAAACCCTTCCCTTCTCAGTCTGATCTTGGTCGTGGTATTTTATCACTCTAGAAGAAACCCTAACTAAGACAGCCTTTAATGACATTACTTCATTTTCCCATTATTTTAATCTTTCATTCTATTTGGATCGTGTTCTGGATCACCTGAAAGCCTGTGTTTCAGTGTTCTCTGCCTAGGAGACGGCCTCCACTTTACTCTGTGTAGCTTCAAGATTGATGTCATTGTTGAAGGACTTTCTATTCTGTCCAGCAGTAGAGCCCATCATCCTGACTTGGATGGTTCATTTCTGATCACTGCAGAAGAGGTATGCCTAGAACTGCCAAAGCTGTTATTTAATTGATAATTCTAGTTTTCTAGAAGTCTCTCTTGGGTAGAAAGACATGTGCTGTCCAGCCAGTGTTTTTACACAGCTTGTGGTTAAGCTCAGAGTGAGGCCTTTTCACCTTACATGATGGATTTGTGCATGCTGCGTCAGGAGCATAGGTGAACACACTGGTGTCTGCCCTGAAGGTTCACAGGCTACTTCTGCTTGGTTGACTGTAATTTGCCGAGTAATGCTGATTTCCCTGGGCAGCTGCTCTTGGCAACCATAGGTTTTTTATTTTTGTTTTTGTTTTTGTTTTTTTATACTAGCCTAAGTTACTAATATCACTCCTCAGATCACACATCTCACAAATTTCCATGTGTGTGTGTTGGTGTATATGTGTGTGTGTCTATCTATGTCTGTGTCTGTGTGTGTCTATGTGTGTGCGTGCATGCATGTGCATGTTATAGAATGGCTATAAAACAGTTGAAGAGGATGTGTTAGTTCAGGTTTCTATTGCTGTGAAGAGATGCTAGGACCACTGTAACTCTTATGAAGGGAAACATTTAACTGAGGTCTGTGACAAGAGTTGAAGACCAGAACAGGTTGAGCTGAAACCCTATGGGTAGGGAGGAGCAATTTCCCTCAATGTTCTCTTAATCAACACTGGGTGACCAGTGGGGTCACCGGTGTCACCACCACAATGTTGGACATGCTTATGGCTATGGAGTCCATGAGAGTGTTCTACTCTTCAGTGGTCACCAGTGGTCAGTAAATTCATTCAACTGTTTCTCTGAGGTAGTCTCAATACTTACCGATGAGCCTACGTGTTCCTGATCTGCTTTGATAAGTTTATGGAGGGGGTTGTTTTCTGCCAGTCTGAACCTCTTGCATGGTGTGCACAGGTGGCGGTGTCCGTGGGTACAAATGAGATGGAAGGTACATCTGCACTCCAAATGGGTCCAAAGCTGCCTTGTAAATGGAGTCACACAGAGCAGAGAATAGCTTGAAAGACACCATGCCCCACGACTTACAGTGAGTCATCTCACAGTAGCACCTGGTCCAATCTCTGCAGCCGCTGTACTCACAGTCCCTGATTGTCCCCAATGTGGGGGCACCTCAGACTATGCCTACTGCTTTCCTGAGCTCCCAAAGCTGGCTGTGACCTCAGGAGGGCCGTTGTCCTTGGTTACCTTTCATTCTCCTTGTTGAACTCTCTGGTCTGTAGAATCATCCCAGCAGGAGATATTTAAAATGAGACATTTGCGCCTCTCCCTTTACCTATCGGACTGTTCCCTAGAGATAGTGGTCCCTAGGGAACTGGACCTCCCTTGGCTTGGGTGGCAGTACTGGAATATGTCTCCCCAGCTTCGCTGCCATCAACAAGGATAGTGGCATGTGAGCCACGGCCTTCCTTTCCCCCATACCCTCTTCCTAGCTCTGTCTTGGAAACTCTTGGCTGCAAGAGTGTTATCTGGATGGACTCCTCCAAGAAGAGGACTCCCTCTATCCCCAGAGCTCTGTTCTAGGGACACCGTCTCATTCTGGGAAGGGGCAGACTGCTAGAGCATCGTCCTGCTTTTCTGTACGGGATCCTTGTGAGCATGGGGGCTTGAAGTCAGGTGACTCCTCTTCCAGGGCCACGAGGTCCCACTCTGGGCCTGGCAACAGCACCAGCTCTGTCTAACTCTTAAGACTTGTAGCATTCATAGGAAGGACAAATGTGACTCGGATTTCTGTTGGCCTTTGAATCCTCATCATAATTACATGGTTAAGAGCAATGGTTCTGGTAGTTGGATGGGATCCAGCCCTGGTTCTTCCATTGGTTAGCTCTGAGTCCTTAAGTAGGCCTCTCAACCTCCAGGCTTCCACATCCTCATGATAGGCAGGCAAGGAGGCAGATACAATGGTCTCTCCTTGATTCATTAATGGAACACACTTTTAAATGTCAATGCCCCTGCCTGATGCAGAACCAGCAGATGGACCACCTCCCTGAGCCAGAAACCTCTGGCTGGAGTTCTGATGGTTGCCCCTTGGCCTTTGGAACCATATAGAGGACAGGACCATAGAGAGTTAAGTGTTCGGCCTCAGGCCAAGCAGTTGCTGGTAGTGGTGAGGACAGGCCAAGTTCAGGTCCTGTGACAACCTTGAATGGTATTCTTTGTTGAGAGGACATCATCTCTAGGTGGGGATGAGTCTGCAGAGGTTGCCAGATTGTGAGGCCTCCCTCAGGGAGCAGCATGGAGGTGAGCTGAGGATTCCAGTGAGGCTGGGCTGAAGGAAGTCAGCAGCCAGGAGGCCTGAGAGACTGGCTAGGGTCACGTACCAGTACTTGGGCTCTGGTGTCAGACTGAGCTTAGAATCTAAACTAATTCTCAACCTGTGGGATTCGACCCCAAATGACCCTTTAACGGGTCTCCTAAGACCAAGAAAACACAGATATTTACATTACAACTCATAACAGTAGCAAAATCAAAGTTATGAAGTAGCAATAAATTTTATGGTTTGGGGTCACCACAACATGAGGAACTGTAATAATGGGTCGCAGCCTTAGGAAGGTTGAGAATCACTGACTTACATCCCCCCCAACCTTCCTCCCCTTTAAAATGTGTGATTCCAAAAAAATTACTGAAGCTTCCTAAACCACACAACTTCCTGCGAAATAGAGATAAGAACTTACTATTAATCTTGGCCTATCCCATGGTATTTCCTCTGTAATTTTAATTTTATTTGCTCCCTTTTAGATTCCCAGGGCCAGTGGACACTGTCACAGCTCATTAAGTCTTGCTCTGACATCTGTCTTCATCTTAGTCTCTGGGTCATTTACCCGCCTTTGTCTCGTCACTTAGGAATTGTACCTACCATCCATCATCATGGGAAGCTCTGTGAACAGAGGAAAATATGATGTTTTGAGAGGCCATACTCATTGCATATTGTTAGTGATTGTTCTATTTCTTGTTCTAATTATCTTCTCTTAACATCACTGTTGCCAGTCTCTTACTGTGCAGGTTGGTAACATCTATGGTTTCGGCCATTCCCTGGGGGCTTTAGGATGTGTCTCTGATATATAAAGGGCATTTTACTGACTACACCTCTACTCTTTGTGTTCAGTGTGAGTCAACTCTTCTGAATCACACACATGTGATAAAGCTCACACCAGGCACTAAAGACTCAGTAGACAAGAGATTGGAGAGGTAGGTTGGTGGGTAAGAGCTCTTGCTTTTCAAGTATGAGGACCCGAGGTGGAATCTCCAGCACCCATGCTAAAAAACAAACACAGAAAAACAAAAACAAACTGACTAACAGAAAATACAGGCATGGCTGCACGTGCCTATCACCTGGAGCGTTAGACACATGATAGGTAGGGACAAGTGGAACCTGAAAAATCTCACTAGCCAGCCTGACTAGCCAAAAGGGAGAGTCTCCTGTTCAGTAAGAGTCTGTAAGAGTCTGTTTCAAGGCCATTGTGATAAGGTAGAGTGTAAAAGAGAAAAACAGCCAGCAGCCAGTGTCCTGTTCTGGCATTTGTATGTATGCACATGAGTGTACACATACAGGTTGGTTTGAGGACCTAGTGTGCTTGCATGTGTGTACACACACACACACACACACACAGAGAGAGAGAGAGAGAGAGAGAGAAGAGAGAGAGAGAGAGAGAGAGAGAGAGAAGACTCAGTGGACCAGACAGACACAGCCACTGCGTTCATAGACAGTGGAGATATTAGGTGAGAAGTTAAATGAATGTGGTGAGACTTTCACCAGGAAAGAGTATATGCTGTGGATTTTATGGTCTGGCACCTATTTCCCAGGCTGGGGCCAGGGTATACCTCCCTAAAGCAGGGATGTGGGTGGGGAGATTTGAGGGACGCATTATACTTTTGCATAGAAGGAATCTGGCTCCTAAGGAGCTTGCATCCAGAGCCAGTGGGGGCTACATTCATCAGCGGGCATGGAGGACAGGGCTCTCCGGGGAGCTTGCATCTAGGGCCAGTGGGGGCTATACTCAGCAGGGGTCATAGAAGGCAGGGGTTCTCAGCAGCAGCCCTGTAACCAGATGGGGTTTCTAGTCTCAGAAAAGTACAGACACAGCGTGGGGTGGTCTCCCAACAGCCCCCTCAGTGAAGTGCATGCTTTACTCTTGCAAAGTGCTCTGTTTGTGGGTTTTCTGTCATTGCTCACAAAGAAAGGGATCTTTTTGTTTACTGATAATAAATAGCTATTTGGAGTGATGAAACAGGCCCGATTGGCACTGCCCTAAGTCGGGTATGTAGGTCAGGACGTTCCTTGTTTGTGTGTTTCTTGGAGGCAGGTTGATGTTTCTCTTGTTTTGAAAAGACTCTCCAGGGAGCTTGTTATCTAGGGGAGAGGTTGGTGGGCACCCTTCCAGGAAGTTCTGAGAGGGCATCCCAGAGGCTTGTGGGAGGGGGAGCAGGCAGGAATAGGGATGTGAGTGGGGGGTGGGGAGTAGAAGCAGGAATGGAAAATGAGATCAGAGCAAATGTACCAGCCCCAGATTCAGCCACCACCTTAGACACAGTGGACTTTAATCACTGGACAATGTAAGGCCAAAGGGGATTCTAAAAGCAAATGGCTCTTTAAATGGTACTTGTAGCTAAAATGTCAGAAACCCTTGGATCTAGCTAGGACATGCCTCTGTCGTTATTTACAAATTATCTCAGTGGATTCAGCCCACCATCTCCCAGGGCTGGCTCTGAGATCATCTAGTGGCTCAGTGAAGTGAGCAGAAAAAGAAACAACCACTAAAGAACCAGGCTTTGAGGGGGATGGGGAATTAATGAGATGTCAGTTTGATATGCTCTCATTAATTATTGAATCAGCAGATATGAATACGTCATGAAGGAGGATGCTCAGGACTCTCCTCTATTGCTGGGCTTCTGTTGCTGTAACAAAATAGCCCTCAAAAGCAACTTTAAAAAGAGGGTTTATTTTAGCTTCCAGTTCCAGAAGGATAGAATCTGTCATAACAGGAGCCTGTGTCAGGAACAGGAAGCTGACTGATGATGTTTTTCATCCACACATGGGAACCAGAGAAAGAAAACAGGAAATGGGGTGATGCTGCTACTTCCTCCAGCAAGGCTGTGCCTCCTACAGGCTCTGTAACCTCCCCATGCAGCACCACCAGCTGGCAACCAAGTGTTCAAATATGTGAAACTACGAGGGACATTCTCATTCAAACCACCACAGCATGGGGAGTATTTATCCGAGCACTAAGCATACATTCAGCCCCTGTTGAATCTACTGTTACTGTCATTCTTGTGTCATTGTTGCTCTTCATACTGTGGCTTGGCTGTAGTTGTGTACAGTGATTTACAGCTACCAACTGCATCTCCTTCTCCCCAAAGTATCTTTGGAGTATCTTGCCAAAGTATCTTTGGAGTATCTTGCCAAAGTATCTTTGGAGTATCTTGCCAAAAGCAATGTGAAACTGAGAAGCATAGCAGGTGACATGGTTTAACCCCTCGGTGTCCCTCAAACGCTTGTGTTTTCAAGGCTCCTACCCCACTGCCCTAGTGATCAGCAATGAGGTTTTGGGGAGGCAGTGGGGACCATGATTCTCTGACATCATGAATGGGTTAATGCATTGGTGGATTTGTAAATTAGCTGGCTTTGCAGAAGGGGGTTTTCCTTCTCTTTGCTTCTTGGCCACCACGAAGCAGCTTCACTCTGTCGATAACTCCCTGATTTAGTACACACCCACAATGTTGAGAACAAGCAAGCATGGACCGAATCCTATGAAACAGAGAGCCAAGAGAACTCTTCCTCCTTTTACATTGTTTCCCTCCAGCATTTTGTCATAGTGACAGAAGCTGAGAAGCACAGGGCAGACGGTCAGCAGACTTTATCTAAGTAGGTCAATGCCTTAAAGGGTAATGAAGATCTATCTGAGAGACTCATCCTTCTCTGGGCCCATGATGACCAGACCTTACTTAAGCAGTATATCTAAGCCCAGAAGAGAAGCAAAGACTTTTGCACCCACAAAAATGCATTCCTAGCTCAGAGCCCAAAACCACTACTGGGTCAGGATAGAGATGTCTGAAGTACAGTGATGAGCACCAGAGACTGATGCAGCACACGGGGAACCATGAGAGGAGGCACTTTGTTGTTGGAGGAAAGAGGGGTGAACTGAATTCATACTTGAGTTTCTGAATTCCCAACAGCAAAATTTGTTTTGATTTACACACTACAGCTTTTAACACCAGCCTTAGTTCTCCTGCCTGACCCAGAACATGTTGATTTACAAATTGGAAAATAAATGGGTTTGCACATCCTGAGACTGTCTTACAAACCACTCCAATAAATTCTCAGCTCTTAGCCACTTCCTTTCCATTTGGGCTGCTCTGTGAATTATGGGTGGATAAATCATGTTTTAGCAAGCTCCGCTGCTCCAGCTACATTCTGCTCATTTGTCTCTCTTGAAAATAAGGCCTTGGGTATTTTGTTAAATTTAGGGAAGAATGTTGTGGCCTGTTTGGCAAGTCAGGCTCTCTTACTAGAATCCTCTCTTCCCTCACAACGCTGAACCTTTCTCACAGTCCCATCTCCCTGTCCTTTGTGCTTTCTCAGGCCCCTCCCACCCTCCGTTTTTGTGCAGTTGATGACCCTCTGCTGGTCCAGCACATGCCCACTCTGCAATATTGCCGGGGTAGTGAATTGTACTTTGAAGGGATTTTTTTCCTTCCCCTGCAAGCTCAGTGGGTGACCGGCTGAATATAGGCAAGATGCTATCCCCTCTGTAACTCCCAAGACCCAAGATTTTTGGTAGTTAGTGATATAAGCATCAAAAACTCCTGAAAGGATTGGGAGGAGGCAGAGGTCACCTCTGAAGGCATGCTTAGCTGTTGCCAGAATCTCATCACTAGCCTAGCACCACAGATTCACCATCAGTAAGCTGATCAGCCTCTGGGCTGTATGTAGAAAAGTAGAACTCCTGGTTGTATGTATTAGTTACTTCTGTGTGGCTATGACCAAGAGCAGCTAGAGGGAGAAAAGATTCATTTTGCTCACAGTTTGAGAGGTAGTTGACCTCATGAACCTGGATAGAACATCACGGCAGTCAGAGCATATGGAAGAGGAGGAGGATACTCCATCAAAGACCACAGGATAGGCATTTGTGTACATAGGGAAACAAAGAGAGGAAAGAAGGATGGGGACCTGGTAGAAACTTCAAAGGCACAACCCCAGTGACCCATTTCCTCCAATGGGATCTGCCTCCTAAAGTTACCAGAACCTTCCAGAATGGTCCCATAGAGCATTCAGCACAAGAATCTGTGTGCCCACAATGGAGGGGAGTTTCATGTTCAAGCTGTAAAAATATTGTCTCCTGAGAATGTGGGTCTGTTATGAGCAAGGTTGCTAAGAGGGGCGATGGGTGATGCTTGTGTAGGATGGACACTTAGTCGAATCTGACTGCTGTCCTAAGCAGGGGAGACGAGATGGGCAGATGTGTACATAGGAAGGGAATTTTGAAGGTACACAGGGGAAGTTTTAGGAGGCAGAGATTGCAATAATGAAGCTAAAGGACAGGGGAAATTAGGGATTCCTGTTAATGCCAGAAACCTGGACAGGGGCATGGACAAGATTCTCTCAATATCCAACAGGAGTCAGTTCTGAAAACACTTTAATTTTTCTGGCTTTCTGAGCTGTGAAAGAAGAGTTTTCTCTTAAGGCAACAGTTGATTGTACTTTGTTGTGGAATCCAGGAAACAAATATCCTGGTGACTGAGATGACAACTCAGGGCTGAGGTTCTCATAGTGGAGCTCACTGTAAAAGCTCTCATCCTCCGTGCTCCCCTCCTTCCTGGGAGCTCCGGAGGTTGTTGAGGAAGCTGGAGATTGACTAGGCTGGAGTTCCACAAATGGTAGATCTTAAATTTATTGGTGATTTGCGAAACAAATATAGATCTCTATCATACACACGCACATATACACACAAACATACAAACACACACATACTCACAATAGAAGTGAGCTATGGTGGTATATGCCTGTCATTTCAGCACTTATGAAGCCAGAATGGGAAGATCTCAAATTCAAAGCCATGTAGGCTGTATAGCTAGCAAGACTCTATTGATCATCTGTCTGTCTGTCATCTATCATCTATCTATATAATCTATCATCTATCTATTATCTATTTATCTATAATTATCTATCTATACATAATTATTTATGTATCCTCTATCTATCATCTATTTATTTATCTATCATATATATATGCATATCTGAATGAATGATATTGGAATATAGAAACATAAGAGTAAAAAGAGCATATACACAGAGTAACACAGAATGTATTTATTTTGCATGCTTGTATTTATGCTGCTTTCTATAAGTGCTTAACATATAGGTATACTCAAAAGCATTTGGAAATCCCCACCTTGAAGTTATGTTATTCAATGTTATGTTATTTTCACAAAAGGTAGTTTTTTTTTTTTTGAAGATTTATTTATTATGTATACAGTGTTCTGTCTGGACCAGACAGAACACTGTATACATAATAAATAAATCTGCAGGCCAGAAGAGGGCACCAGATTTCATTACGGATGGTTGTGAGCCACCATGTGGTTGCTGGGAATTGAACTCATGACCTCTGGAAGAGCAGCCAGTGCTCTTAACCACTGAGCCATCTCTCCAGCCCACAACAGGTAGTTTTTACAGTATAGTATTCTCCACATTTTTATGAATCAGAAAATAGCTCAGAGCCCGTGTTGTCTGTCTAAATTAGGACTGAAACAGGTTTGTTTCATTTGTGCCCCTTTCCCCAACCCCATGCCCTTGTTCAGTTCCTAGAGTGAATTAGAACTGAACAGGACTCAGGGCCTGGACATCAGTGGTGACAGAGGAGGTGCCATGCTGACATGTGTTTGGGTTTTGTTTGTGGTGCTGGATATTGAGCCTAGGGTCTTGAGTTCACTAGCAAATGCTTCATAGCAAAACAGAGCCCCAGCCCTTTCCTTACTTTTTCTTTTGAGACAGGATTTCCTATACAGCCCAAGCTGGCTTCAAACTTGCAATCCTTTTGTCTCAGCCTACTGAGTATCTGGGATCACATGCATGCATCCAGACTCCTGCTGTGCTGTGTTTTATCCTATTTTCCCAACAGCTAGTATAGACACCAACTAATGGCCAAAACAGTTGGTTAATATATCACCCGTCATCCCCGATACCAGGGAGCATGTACCTTAGATCACAGATCAAAGAACATAGTTTAACACATAAGCCAAGCTATGAGAAATCTTCAAAGGGAGTGTTTAGCTGGTCCTGGTTCCTGGGGAGAGGGTTTGGGGGCAGCGCCCCTTACACTTCCAACCTTAGCAGAAGATGAATTTTGCACACAGTGAAGAACTTGCAAGAAACATTTGCATTTCAAAAGAGCATCCCTGGAAAGACCATGTGCATGCTTAACACTAAGTCACCACTTGGAGGCCCTTGAGCTGATGTCTTCTCAAAGATGCATTAAATTCTGGTGACTGCCAACAACAGCCAATCAACCTAGATGAAAAGTGGTGCCTTTTGATGCAGGCTAACGATGAGTCTTTATCTAAGTGGAATCTGGAAATAGAACATTTGGAATAGAGCAATACTCAGTGCATGTGTGTCCCAAATCCTTGACCCTTAAGATCTCGGTCCTCACTCAGAACCATAGACATCAGAGGGTTTGGACACCTATTTTACTACTCACCCAGGATAATATAAAAACAGATGAGAACATCACAGTGATGGCAATATGGTTCGTTTTTATTGAACAGGAGGGGATGGAAAGCTGGAGACCATTGTATGTTCACCAAAAGAGATTAGACCAAAATAGGCAGCCCTTGTACACCAACGAGAGTTAAAGCAGGCTGGGCAAGCAAAGAAGGAGAAATTACCAAGAGAGACAGCAAGCAGCTGCCAAGCACAATGGCAAATACCACACGGTGAGTGTGTGCTTTCGTGTCACATTTTGAAGATTTTATTTAGAGTCATTTGTTTAGCATGGGCTTCATGGCTCACTTGCATAGTTCAGGCTTTCTCACACAGGTTCTATCTGTTACATGTAGCTCTACATACAACTTCATATGCTACATGTCTCTTTAGATCATTCATCTCCCCTCAAGGGGCATGCATTTGATAGTACTGCAATGTACCTAAAGTCAACTTCAGACACCCTTTAGTACCCTTGTGCCTATGCAGTGGCTTCAGCCTGTTATTGTTCACGTGGTCCAAACTTTTTCTTCTATGCTAATGTTGGAGCTTTTGTGTAAAAAAAAAAAAAACAAAACAAACAAAAAAAACCTAAACCTCACTTTGTCCCCCAGTCCTGCCTAGTTGGGAGATGTGAACAAATGTCTATTCACCCCTCCCCCCCAAAATAGGGTACCGAAAACAGACCATGGAATGAGTGTGTCAAAGGTGCACATAGGTTATTTGGGAAGGGGGCAATTCTAGGAGCAAGAGAGAGCAGATACTTCCAGGTGCATTGGTGTCTCCTGGGCAACATCACCCAAAAGCCCAGCCCAGAATGAGTCACATCCATTAAAGCTGCCTCCCAGGAACTTCCTGCCCAACTTGCAGCCATCTCCATGGAAGAGTGTCCTCTATCTCAGTGAATGATTCTTGTGTATATAAACTCGAGGAGGGGCCCGGTGAGTCCTTTAGTTTTCTGAACCTCCCAGGACACTTAAGTTTCATGAAATTCTGGGGCCTTGCAAATCTTCTTAGTTTCCTGAGTCTTGTAAGCCTCCCCTTAGGAGGACTGTCTCAATTGGGAGGAAATAACTACCCAACAGGGGATTCTTCTAGAACAGCCTCTACAATAACCAATTCTGGTACAGTCCCCTTTAGACTGTAGTACACTCCAGCTGTTTCTATCTTCTGGCAGAAGCAGTTGGTTTGAGGGTCTCAGGACAGATTAGAAGCCAAAGCTGTGAGGAGTTCTGCAGTCATTTGAAAGCACTAACCGTCTACATGTCAAAGGTGTTCTGCAGGAAAAAATGCATTTGTAATACACTTAAAAGCTACAAAGTGTATCTGCCTTCATTCTTATGTGAAGTGAAGAAGGAATTGCTGTTTTATTCCTTTTACTTATTTAATTTATTTGTATCTTCTTAATCTCACCTCTTATGAAATGTACAGAACTTAAGTGCATTTACATGATTTGACAAACTCTTGATGAATCATAGAATATTGATATTATCCCAGAAAGCCACCTCATGGCTCCCTTTTTGTTGAGCCCTATTTTTCCCACCCACAGGAAGAATGTAGGGTATGGACTGAATATCTGTGTTACCTGAACATTCCTCTGTTGACACTTAATCTCCAAGGCCATAGGTGACACTCTCGTGAATAGGATAAGGACTATTGAAATAAGGCTCCAGAGGGCTTTCTCCCCACTCCCACTGTGTAAAACACAGGAAGAAGTTGCCTAAACTGGTCAATTTAAGATAGCTTAGAGTCTTCTGAGAGGAGCAGCCCTAATTGAATAATTGCCCAGATCAAGCAGGCCTATGAGTGTGTCTGTGAGGGATTGCCTGGATTATTAATTGGTGTACAAAGGCCCAGCCCACTGTGGGCAGCACCATTCCCTGGGCTCTATAACAGGGTTGGCTGAGCATGACGAGCCAGTGAGAAAGCCAGAGAGAGTGTGCCCCCAAGCAAACTTCCTCCATGATTTCTGCTTCAGGCTCCTCATTGAGTAGCTGTGTTGACTTCCCTCAATAATGGACTGTGTGTCCTGGAAGTGGAACCCAAATAAATCCTTTTCTCCCCTAAACTGCATCTACACGTTTTATCACAGCAACTAAAAGAAAGCTGGAAAGTGTCATTTATGAACCAGAACTAGAAAGCAGGTCCTCCCTCACCTGAAGGGAATCTGCTGGCACTTTGGTCTTCCACTTCCAGCCTTCAAAACCAGGAAACGTAGATCTCTGTTGTTTGTATGACACCCAGGCTATGATATAGAAGCCCCAAGGCACTGTATGGTACTTAGATTGTGATATAGAAGCCACTGTGTACTCTGGCTGTTATTGACAGTCAAAGGTTGGACTTGCTTGTCCCACAGCTTCCTGTAAATGAAACCACACAGGACATACTCTTTTGTCCCTGGCTTCTTTTATTTACTCCTGTACCACGTTCTTAAGATTTATGCACTAGATGTTCCTTTAGTTATTGAACAGTCTTTCTTTCTTTCTTTGGATATTCTAGAATTTCTTCAGCCACTTAAAGGACTTTCAATTGTGTCTGTTTTGAAATCGTGATAAAGGTACAGGTATTTATGTGTGTGTGTGTGTGTGTGTGTGTGTGTGTGTGTGTGTGTGTCTTCTTGATATAATATCCAAGAATGAAACTTGCTAGGGGATATTGGAGGTATTTGTTTAATTTTTATAAGAAACCACTAAAGAATTTTCCAAAGAAATCTCACTATTTTATACTCCATCCTTTGCGATTATAGAGTTTTAAGGTAATGTTATTAGTTGCAAGTTTGGCTTTCTTTAGGAAATAAAGGAACTTAGAAAATTTTAAATTTCTTTTAAATTGCAATTAATAGTTATGTCTTTGAAGGAATCTATTTCATATATGCTATTGAAAATATTGGCACAGAGTTTCTATACTGTTCTTTTACTGTCTTTTACATCTGTAAGATTTGTAGTGATGGCTCCTCTTAGATTTCTAAGACAGGGATCTCTCTCTATTAGTCTGGCTATAGAGTTACCTATGAATCATCTTGTGCTATCATTTATTTCCTCTATTGTTTTCCTTTTCATTATTTATTTTGTTCTTTTTTCTATATTTTTAATTTAATCTGATCATTTCCCCGAACTCCTTCAAGTAGTCTATTATATCACTGGTTTTAATTTTATTCTTTTTTTTCACATAATTAATTGCCACTATATATTTCCCTCTAAGCTACATGCCACAAATAGTAATACATTATTTTTATTAATTTGAAATACTTCTTTTGTTCTTGTGACTGTGATGCATGCATGTGTGTTCACATATGTGTTGGGTACACTCACTCATGCACATACATGTTGAGGCCACAAGTCGACATTGGATGTCTTCCTCAGTTGTATATTACCTCATTTTTAATCATTTTATTTATTGTTATTATTATTAGTAGTAGTAGTGTGTGTGTGCATGATATGTAGAGGAGGCTGTGCATATCAGAACATGCATGTGGAGGTCAGAGGATAACTGCACGAAGTTGATTCTCTGCTTCCACATTTACATGATGTCTGGGGCTTGAACCCAGTCATCAGGCTTATAGAACAGGTCCACAGAATCATGTCTCTGGCCTTCATTAACTCAGGGGGTAGTCTCTCGGTAAATCTAGCAGTTACCATTTCAGCTAGACTAGCTACCTAGTGAGCACCTGGGATCCATCTGTCTCTGCCCACCAAGCACTGGGGTCATAGATTCATCTGCCATGCCTGGCTTTGATGTTGGTGCCTGGAATCTGGACTCAGGCATTCACGCTTTCGCAGAACAAATTTTACCCACTCAGTCATTTCTTCAGCCCCATTTTAACTTCTTTTTTTTTAATAATTTATTTTTTATTTCTTCAAGTTACATCTCAATCACAATCCCCTCCCT